>OX578147.1:71697605-72217605 GCA_951213105.1 Amaurobius ferox
AATATATATTTTTTTCAAATGACCAGGCACTTTGACCTTCGTCATTCGCCTTTATTACAGCTGCCAGAGTATGAACCATTTAGCCGTCCATTGACGTTGCCCCATGGAATTGCCATATGGAATTTGAAAACATTCGATCCAAGGTAATTGTTCCTTTGGAAAATATATATTTCTCGTTTTTTTTTCTTTTAAAAGATCGCAAAAACATTGATAATTGTGTTTCGTAAAATTAATGGGCGAACAATTCGTAAACTGTTTTGGTGACAAAAATTGAAACAATAGTATATGAAAAATAACGCATACATTTCAGATTAATAAAAAAATATAGGGGAGGGGGTTGTAAAATATGAAGGGATGCAACAATTAAAAACATATAAAAATATTTATCTAGGGCATAAAAAAATCGAGCTTATCAAAACTCAAACAAAAATACCAAACTTTAAAATTTTTGAAGTCGAAAACAAGTAACATTTTCCTAATTATGGAAAAAGTAATGAATAAACATATTTAAAAACATTTCAGAAGAATATCAACCCAACACAAATAAAATTACACGAACTAACGTAATAAAAATAATATTGATGCTTGACTTTTATTAAAAAGAGACTGAGTAATAAACTTTGAGTAGAGGAGTGAAAATATAAAAAAAATGAAAAAAGACAGAATGACAGAATTACAATATAAAATTATCAGAACTACAGAACTCTTAATGAGTAGGAAGGATCAAAATATATACTTCTCAAATTTTGCTATAATATACAAAATGAATTGACATGTCTTGCATTAGAATGTAAAAAACATTGCAGAAGATAATTTTTAAAGTAGAAAACTATATTATTTCTTATCCGTTGTTATCCAAAGCATTTTTGAGCAACAAGTTTAAAGAAACAACATGTATCTGTATCACATTTCTAGTCACGCATCGGGCGCCAATACATAAATAATGCATCTCAAAAAACTTTCTTTCAACTGTTCTCGAAAGTTCGCAAATAATCAATACAATAGCAATTCATCGGAATGTTTGTTTTTTCGATGCGATTTCCTTCACAAATACTTATTCTGATATATTTCTAGGGAGCATATTCCCGATACTATGATTTTGTTAACAAAATACATTTGATAGTGAAGATATTGTAAATGTTCAAAAAGGGGAACAATTTTTATGTATTATATATACGCTAATAGACTGTTAAATAGAAATCTTTAAAATACGTCAAAGGCAGGAAAATGTATAAAACTTTTTATTTCCAATACAGAAATTAATCTCTAAAGGAAATTTTTGAATTTCAATTTGCACAAACTCAATCAGTGCTGTGCTCTTTCTTTCCTTCAATCCAAACCGTCAGACCTAACCCGAAGGTGTAAGGTATCTGTTTGGACAGCAGGGGCAGTGCCACCCAATTTAGACAGAAACCCAATGTGGGTAACATGCACAAGGACCGTATCGTCCTTCTCCTGCCACAAACCTCTCAGAAGGGCTTTCAGATCCACAGATTTACATGTCCGTACCCTGAATGAACACGTGAACGGTTTGGGCAGAGCCAGGAATCGAACGGTTGTCCAAGTGCATGTGGTCCCTGTACCCCCAGTGAGTTCCTATCTAAATTGGATAACACTGCCCCGGCCGTCCAAACAGGTACCTGACAACTTCTAGTAAACATAACGGTCTGGGTCAAAAGAAATAAAGGGGTACAACTACCTTACCTAAATACCATACCTAAAGTTTGCTGATTATTTGTCACAAAGGGGTCAGTACTTCAGTTGTTAGAATGTGACAATATAAAAAATAACAGATTAAAATTTGAACTTTTATATGCACATTGACTGCTAAAGAACGAGAAATGCTAAATCCTTTTATGGCATCGTTTTGAAGTTAATAAAGTAATGTCAAAACATAACTTTAGTTGAAGAGATTTTTGAGCTATGATTTGTCATGAATTTCGACAACGGTGGACACAGCAACAATTTGTCGACCACATGATTTCAACTTTTGATGATGAAGCACCATCCGAAGATTTAATTTACAACTGGTTTGAAGAATTCCATTTTGGACATAGAAGTATCAGTGATGAATTTCTTGCAGGTAGACCAAGGATTGCTGTGACACCAGAAAACATTGATGCTGTGCAGCAAATGATCACTTAAGATCGTCATGTCATATATGATGAAATTAAGGCATCTTTTAACATTTCAAGAACTTAAGTGCATTCAATTTTACATGATTTTATAAAAGCCAAAAAGGTATGTGCCGTTGAATTACATATAATATCACTCATAGGCCGCAGTAGCCCAGTGGTTAGCGCGCGGGAATTGCACTTGTTAGGCCCGGGCTGCCAAAACTGTTGCCGTGTTCACGGGGAGTACAATCACGTTAAATATGTGGGTCCATAAGTCCTTCCGAGAAGTTGGTGGTAAGGGAAGGAGGGTACGGTCCCTGTGGGTGCCTCCCCCCACTGGGTTCCGGTCTAAATTGAGTGGCTCTTCCCGGCTGTCCAAACAGTTACCTTACACCTTTCTAGTAGATTGGACGGTCTGGGTCTCAACAACAACATAATTTCACTCCCGACCACACAAATAGCTACTGTAAGCCTTCGGGTCAGTCGTGTGGTCTGGGTCTTCAACACAATTTTCCTCATACTCAGAAGGATGCTCGTTTCAAATGGTGCAAGGAAAATCTCCAATAATGCAATTCTGGTGCTTCAAAACATGTCTTTGTCATTGTAATATGTGACTAAACGTGGATTTATTCCTATGAATCCGAAACAAAAAAAATCTAATGCTTGCGTGTTTCAAAATGAAACAAATCCTACAAAAGTTGATCATGCACAAAGTGTTTTAAAAGTAATGATTACTTCACTTTTTTGTAAATCCGGCCATGTTGCAACCGTTGCTTAGGAGGATTGTGGAACAGTAATGCTGATTGATATACGATAATTTGTTTGCCAGAAATGGTTCCCGAAATCAGAAAAAATATTGCGAGACGTCGCATCATTCTTCTTCATGACAATTCAAGCTCACACACTGCATTTAAAACTATAATTACATTGAAGCATGAAAAAAATTGATTTTGTGAGTCATTGTCCTTATTCGCCTGATATAACACCCAATGACTGTTCCTTGTTCCTAACAATCAAAAGTAAAATACGCAGTCAACGATATAACAGCCCAGAAGAACGAGATGAAGCTTATAAATCACACGTTTCTGCTATTGAATTTTCTGAATATTATTTCTGAATGGCATAATTGTTTTGAAAATTGGTGTATTCGAATGAGAAAATATATTGATGTTATTGACGGCTGTTTTTAAAAGCCGTGAAATGTGTATGTATGTTATTGTGATGAGTATATGTAATGTATGTTATTGTTATGAATATATGTAACAGCTGTATTCAATGCTACATAATTTAATTAATGTAGTATATTTATGTAACTAGTGTAATTAATACATCATTATGCATAACCGTAAGAAAATCATTGTGTGATGTCTCAACACCCATCCCCCACATCTGCTTTCAATTTCCACTTTCCCGAGAGGATAGTCCGGGAAAAAGCGGTCATGATCGGTTTTAAACAAAGACGATGGCTACCAGGGCTTTAGAAGTTAAGCGATCAAAAATTTCGTGGTTATGAATCATTTCAATATGAAATCGAAAACATCAAAATCGACGTCGCCAAAAATCGCATTTTGAGACACAAAACAATTTTAAATGACAACATGTATGAAAAAAAAAATACATAATTACTGAAATATATTGTAAAATAAAAAAATTACATATATATATTCGGGATATAGTACTTTCGTATCAATTATAAAGATTTAGGGTGGGGGCACGGAACCGATGTCCCCCCACCCCATTGCTACGGCAGTGGTGCGCGCGTCAGTGAATTTCACATCAATGACCCAGAAAAGAAAAGTATAGTATATAATGGTGCGTGCATCAATGAATCTCACATCAATGACCGATAAATGAAGCGTAAGGTATATAGCGGTAATCTCGCTATAAAATATATTGTCACGGATTCAAATGTTCAAATTTTTCCTTTCATTTTCATTTTTCATAAGCAAAAATTATCACGAATTGTAATTATAGATTGATCTCGTATGCAACATATTCATTGCACCAGTTAAGATGTGATTTTATTTAACTTATTATAGAAAGATATTTTTTACATATAAACAAAAACACGATGATATTTTATTACTACCAGAATAATCAGATCGAAATTCGCCCATCTCGCCGCTTTCTGAAACCAAATCCCCGATTTTGTAACGATTATACTGGATATATAACGTGAATAAACCGGTTTCTGAAATTAGATATAAGGCAAAATGCCCACGGGTTTCACTAGTATGAGTAAAGTTATATTTTATTTATAGCTTTGCACTCTATATTTCAATTATTTTTATTGACAAAATAAGAACTTAAGCCTATTGGATAGGAAATACAGAATTTCTTCATCTCATCCAAACTTTCTTCGAAATACGATATTTATGTTGCTTTAGTAAACGTCTTTTGAAGCCCTTAAGAGAAACCAATTTTGGATTCTGGGGAAGATTGCGAGTTCTAAGAGACGCAATAACAAGTAATATTTATTAAAAAGTTCCATTCTCGTCCAGATATGTTCTATCTTCAAAAAACTCATTTTATTAATTTCGAAATTAAAACAAAAGCTTTTATTAAAAATCGTTTATTTCATATTTTAGAGTAAAATATTCTAAATTCATCGAAGATCATGAAACCCAGAAATATTGATTGCAACTTTTTCTCATTTATAAATTTATCTTTATATACCTATATACGTATCCGTATATCCTTATATACAGGTACGTATATAATTTCCATTATACATAGTATAATGTATAAGGAAAGTATTTGTGACGGGTCGAAAATTCGAATTTAAGTTTTTGACGGGTGAGCACGTTTCGAGCATCCCTGAACACGAATCGAACGTTTTTCTGTGTGTGTGTGTGTGTGTGATTATGTATCCGTGAGTCTGTGAAGACGATATCTTCCGTGCGATTCGAATGAAATTTAGTGCAAAAATTACAATTAATGAATGCTGCAAATCAATTGGTTTTAAACGCAATCGCATGTACAGAAGACATTCAAATTTCGAATGAAATTTAAAAAAATTTTTGAAAAAATTAAAACTTTCAATAATGTTATGTAAATAATCATTTCTTATGCATATTTTATTAGCAAACGCTTAACATAAACTTTAGAACGCTCTCGAGGTATTGCACTTTTTCAAATAAATATCTCAAAAAATCACATAATTATTAAAACATATATTAACTCTTGTAAAATATGTTCAGTTTTCATATGTAATGTTATGTAACATCACGTAGATCTAGTTCGTTCTATTAGATTCTCTAGAAGATGGTTTGGATAACAGTTATTTTTTATTTGGACACCGATAGTGATTTATCTACTTCTCCATTCATAACGCTTGCAGAAATTTTGGCGAAGAATTTGGCAGAATATCGCCAATTTGGAGACATATCGCCAAGTTGATAAAAATAACGCTAAATCAATGAAAATGAAGACACATTAATGATAATTCAATATCATGGAAAGAATATAAGAATCGAATATAACTTATTTCTCCATCCATCAGTCCGCAACGCTTGGTTGTTGTTGTTGAGACCTAGACCGTCCGATCTACCAGAAAGGTGTAAGCCGCAACACTTGGTGAAAAATCTGTCGAGATGTCGCCAAACTGGCGACTTTTTAAAAATCATCAAATTAACGAAAATATCGCAAAATTGATGAAAATGACACTAAATAGGAAGTAATGCTTTACAAATTTTTAATTCAGTATTACAAATTTAAAATTTAAATTTAATTTTCAAAAATTAATTTAATTTCAATTTATTAATTTTAATTTATTCATTAATTTTATATGACAGGAATACCTTCTAATGAATAAAAAAAGCTCTTTTCTCCGTTGGTCTGTAACACTTGAAGAAACATTTGGCACACTTTGCGAATAATGTTTCTAAATATCCCCAACTAAGCGATATTTCACACCAGATTAACAAAAATGTCGTCAAAATTGCAAATAGGACATCAAGTTAAACAAAATAACGTAAGTTAATAAATGAATGTCGCAAGTTAATGAAAATGACGTCTGATTAATGAATTAATTATTAAAATATATATATATATATATTAATTGCCAAGTGTCCGTTTGTCTATCTACCTGTCCATCTGTTTGTCTGTCCATCTGTCTGTCTGTCTGACTTGCGATCTGACACACGTGTCGTTAATTTGATAAAACTCCCCTTAAAAATTTGAATTTTTCGAAAATGTTCAGTAAAGAGGGTGCTGCACACCGAAATGTTCGAAAGTGAAATGATAGAAAAGCATGCTTTACAATGACATAGAAACTTCGAATTTGGTGTATAGATAGATATTTTGAAAGGAAGAAAGTGAGAAATTTTAATTTACCAATATTTTGGACTTTAGGGGGTGCCACATAGCTAAATGTTTGATTTTCCGTATAAAGGAGAAACACTTCCCTTAAAATATAATAGATACTTGATATTTTGTATATGGGCCAATTATCTGGTAAAAAACACAAGAATAGAGGTTTTCAAGAATGGTCATTTAAGGGGGTGAATACTCAACACAAAAACTTTAGGCAGATGAAATTATAGAAAAATCATTCTTCATTATGGGATAGAGACTTCAAATGTTGTGTATGGGTAGATAGTTTATATTTTCGACTTTACGAATTACCGCACATAACAGTATTCGATTTTCCAAATAAATAAAAAAACGCTTTGATTCACTAAACACCGAAATCAAATCCTAAATTACAAAATTTTGCAGGAAAACATACGTAGCACCGCTCTTTTTATGCATGTAAAGATAATTTTTGACACTAGTATAGATTTAATAAAAATTATTCTCCTAAACATCACTCGGGGCATTAAGCTTAATTCATCTCAATCAGATAAAACCCCAATCAAACCTTCGGCCTCCAGCATTGCGTTAGTATTACTAGCTGCTACAATACTCTGGCAATTTCCCTGCGATCAATATAATAAAATTTTGTGTACACAAGCAATCTTTTTTTTTATCTTTTCCAAAAAATCTCAATCTAGCATTTTCTCCCTAAAAGTAAAACTCAATTATAAATGGTGAAACCTCTGTTAGCTTTGTTTTTTATAGCTAAAGCTTTTATGGTCCGTCTTTCATTTAATTTTGCTTAAAGGAATCTTTTAAAGAGCACTTTCTATATACAGAGAAAGAAAATACGTATCTAAAGATGGTTGTCCATTTTTCAATTACGTTTGTTATTTTTGTGAGTACAAAACAGTTATTTGCTTTATAAACTAAGCTCACAATAGTTTTCCTTAATTCTTCCATCCACACTGTAAATCAATCACGTACAAATACAATTGAAAATCAGTCTGTTTGTCTGTATGTATGTATTTATGTATGTTTGTCTTATCATCAGAGGAGAAAAGCTAAATTTGATGAAGTTTTGTGGGTAGCCTTGAAATAGCCCCACTTAAAATTTATTCCATGTTTCGTGTTTCTAAAACTAGGGGTTGTCGAGATATTAATGAAAATCGAAACTTTTTCCTAGGAGTTCTCCTCTGTAACTCAATGGTTCCTCCAAATGATAAAGGTTGAAAATCGTTGGTTTAAAACGTGAAAGTGAATTAAAATTCTATCTCTGAGTTTGGTGATAATTTATTACGTTTATCAATCACTTTTGAAAATCGCAGGTTTGAAACATAAATTTAAATGTAGACTCTATCTCCATGGTTTATTTTTCACAGACTATTACTCAACAAAATATTAAGAAATTAAAATGGTTATTTAATTATCAGCATTTTATGAGGAAGATTATTTCTTATATTATATTGCTCAACAATACAATTAAATCAAATGTGTTTGTTAATTATTATTATTTTTTTTTCGATTTGAATCATAAATACTAGGATATAAAAATATATCTTATAAATGAACGGTTTAATGTCTCATTTAATTATATTTAATTACAACTGCGTACATTACTTTAATTGTTTTGGCAAAGTTTCTAAATTTATATATTATGTTTAGCCAATAAAATCATATATTGTGTTTAGCCAATAAATTCATTTAGCTGAACACACACAGTAGAAGGGGTATATGTTCTAATACAATTTTAGGGTTTTCATTTAGTATATACAAACGGGATCAGGGTGTTTCATTCTTCAGATCTGCAAATTCAGATCAACGAACTTGGCGGGATATCGTTTGTTTAAAACAATCGTTTGTTTAAAATCGTTTGTTTAAAACATCAAAATGAAATAAAACTTTATTTCCGAGTATGGTGCAGGATTTTGCATTAATTAGTCACTATTGGAAAACATGAATTTAAATGGAAAAATCTACCTCCATGGGTTGTCTTTCACAAGCTTTTACTCAACGATGAAAAGTATAAAGAAATCAAAACGGCTATTTAATTTCGCATTTTCTGAGGAAGATTTTATCTTATATCATGTTGCTCGGCAACGGAATGAAATTAAATGTGTTGTTAATATTCATTATTATTTCTTCTATTTGAATAATAAATAAATAGATGTAAAAATATATTTTATAAATGAACGATTTGATTGTTCTTTTAATTATATAAATTGCGAACTGCGTACATCACTTTCATTTATTTTAGCATAGAGGTTTCAAGCTCATATATTGTGTTTAGCTAATAAACTCATATATTGTGTTTACCCAATAAATTCATTTAGCCGATTGTTGAAACAGAAAAAGAGTAGAACGGGTGTATCTTATACAATTTTAGGGTTTTCATTTAGTATATTCAAACGGGATCAGGGTGTTTCATTCTTAAGATCTGCAAATTCAGATCAACGAACTTGGCGGAATATTGCTAACTTACAACTTTTCTTTAACGTTGCCAAAATGGCGGAAATATCGCCAAATTAATAAAAACGACGCTAAATCAATTAAATTAATTTAATTTTGTTAGAAGAGAGTACTAAAATGATGTTTCGATAACATTTATCTGTCAGTCTAACCGTCTTAATTAGTAACATATTTAACGAATTTCAAAATGTCGCTAAATTGATAAAAATATTTGTAAATCCATTAAAATATCTTGAATTTGATAAAATTGCACTAAATAAATTAAATGAATTGTGTTTTGTTAATTGATAGTATTGTGGTAATGTTTCGTATATTTGTCGCCAAGTCAGTTCTACAGTCTCACTTAGCGAAAAATTTGATGGATTTTTAAAATGTCGCTAAATTGACGAAAATGTCGCCAAATTGATAAAATGATTATAAATTTATCAAAATGACACCGAATCGATGAAAATTCAATATTTTGCATAAATAAGTGCGATTTTCTAGATAATCTCTATCGTTTTGTGAGAATTATTTTTTTTTCTAAATTTGTTAACAAACTGAACCAGGCTGCTTTATTCTTCAGGCCTGCTTGTGATGATAATTTTGTATATCGAGCCCAGAGATCCTTATACATTTTTTAGAAGAATTAAATTAAATATTTTAATAGAATATTCGGAATAACAAAATCATTTAGAATACTACAGGAATGTACACATAATTGTGAATGTTAAGTTTCTTTATATTATATTTTAAGTACGAAGAACGGGTATACTGCTAGTGTTGAATAAAATTCGACAATTTTAATACTTGTTTTTGAAAATAGGGGAGTATTTATATATTTGTGCAATTTACCTCATCAAAAGAAGAATGAATAAAAATGAAATAAAACAGATCGAACCTAAAATCTCAATTTGGGAACATGAAATTTCGAGCATTAAAATTGACTCCATTTCGGCGCAATTTTGCTCTCACTATCTGAAAGTGCATGATTGCCAGAAAAAACTAACAGTGCATAACGAAATAATAGCTCAATACAAAATTATGGAACTGTATACACACACACATAAATACATTTAATGCATAACAAAATTAGCTTAATTTATTTCAGACGTATTGCTTGAAGAGTATTGCTTGAATGTAAGCTTGAATTTCCAAATAGTATTTTTTTAATAATTCCTAATAAATGTCTTAAAATCGTATTCTTTTTAATAATTTGTATTTAAACAATAATATCTTTACTTTTTATTATTTCAAATTTCAAAAACTTTTATTTTTTAATCATTTAAATGGTACATATTTCGCTTACTTTTCGATAATTTTATTTGTAACGAGCATTGTGTATTTTCAATATTTTAAATTTTCAAAAAGTTTCTGTTCATTTGTGATAATTTAAATTTGTGAAATCTTCGTTTACTTCTGTAGAACTTAAATTTAAGAACTCCTACTTACTTTTCAATACCTTAAGATTCAAAAAGTGTTTACCACCTAAGTTTCTACTTAGTAAGTACTTTTATTATGTAAATGAGAAAAAAAAAATGTTTACTTTCAATAATTTAAATCTCGAAAACTTTTGTTCACATTTCAAATCTTAATCTATATACATAAAGAAGAAAAGTGTGTATGTATGGTCCAACATAATTGGAGAACGGCTGAACCGAATTTCATGAAATTTGTCTTGGTAGTCTTGAAATCACTCCACAAAAAACATAGGCTATGGTTCGAGTTTCTACGGCCAGTGGTTCTCGAGATATTAGTGAAAAACGACATTTTTCCCTAGGAGTTCTACTCTCTAACTCCATGATTCACAACGGAAAAGGTTGGACATTGTTGGTTTAAAACGTGAAAGTCAATTAAATGTCTGAGTTTTGTGGACTCGAGAACAGATCTCGATTGTGAGTCGTCACAAACGAGATCCCGATTGTAATTCGTCACAATCGGGATCTAAGAACATCGCCCGCTTTGTGCAACTTCTTTTCCGAAAATTATCTTTTATTACTATTTCCCAGCCGACCTTAGATTGGAGTTTAAAGGCAGCCTGGGCACTCCGTAATTGGATAGTCCTTGAATCCTTGAATCTATTCCTTTTTTGGACTTCGGGTTTGTTGATTCTCTTGCACTGACCAAGGGGGATCCACCATATCCCCGAAACAGCTGTATGCTACATCACTGTATTATTTGTGCTTTTATACTTTGCTCAAGTTTTTCTTATTATTCGTACAAAAAGTATTGCACTTATTGAATTACTACTTTGATCATTTACGATAACCAGAAAACCTCGTTGGCATATTGATCTCTACTTATCGATCATTTACGTTTTAGTATTCTGTTTGTCAGTCGTCCCGTTAATTAGTTTTGAAACAGACTGCTCTAAAGATGCGATACGTCTCGGAAAAGATGTTTCTCTTTTTCTTTCGACTACATTTTCGACACCCACTCCCGCATGCATAAAACATGAGTATGTAGCTCCCATAAAATTTACTTCAACATTACTATACGCAACAACTTAGCCGGTATCACAAATACTGCTTAGTTTATAATTCAAAAATAAAATGCTATATTGTTATTTCCATTAAATTCATATTTATGGTTCATTGGCTGAATACCCGTTTTTCTATATAATGTAAAGAAATTTGTTTCACAATTCACGGTGCTTAAATATTGAGTTTTTCTTTTTACTTTCCTAATATATACGGTATAATGTAATTATAAGGAAAGTACACTGTAAAAAATAAAGTTCTTAAAAACGAAAACTTCAACGTACTCGTTTTCATTTGAGTATAATGGCACCATAAATGAGTAGGTGACATACTGAAATATAAGGAACCGCACTTGTTTGAAAATGAGTACTTCAATGAGTATTATTTCATTTTGATTTCATTAAAATCGTTGAATATCGTTGAAATCGTTGATTTCATTAAAATCGTTGAATAAATGTTTAATTATAATTCTGAAATTTTTTCTGCAAATATTTCGAAGAATAAAAGTTATAGCCTCGAAATTAAAGAACTATATCATAAGAATTACGAAAGCGGATGTATATATTTCGTGTGCGATGCTATGCGGTTGTGTGTATTCTCCCATATACTCATAAATGAGTACATAGTATTTACAATTTGAACCTAAATATACTTAAAATGTAATTCATTGATAAACTCAAAAATGAGTACATGCGTTTTTCAAAATTGAAACATGGGGTCTTAGAGCTATTATAAACATGCAAAAGTAGTCGAAAATGAGTACATTCTACATTATTTTTAATACTCATTTTTAACAGTGTATTGTGACGGGGTCGAAAATTCGAATACGAGTTTTCGGCAAAAAAAAGCACGTTTCAAGCATCCCTGGATACGAAATGGACGTTTTTGAGGTGATGTGTGTGTTTGTGTGTGGGGGTGAGGGTAGGTCAGTGAGTCTGTGGAGACGACATCCCACGAACGAATGGGGTGATTCAAACGAAATTTGGTACAAAAATTACAAATACTGGAAGCCTATTGTTTTTAAACGCAATTGAATGTTCGGGAGACTCAACAAATTTTCGAATGAAATTTTGAACAAAATCATCAAAAATCGCGATTGAAACGAAACTGGATTCACGATAATATTGTTAACACATTTTTCGCTTAATATTGCATATGAAAAGTAAACATACTTCACGATAGTTAATAATGTTGTTGATTTCATGTGATTTTCTTATACATTGATTTGAAGAATATGCAATATCTGGAGAATAGTACGTACTATCGTTCTAAAGCTTGTATAATTCGCTTTCTAATGTAAAATGCATAAGTAAATATCATATATGTAGCATAATTGAAAATTCTGATTTTTTTTTCAAAATGCCATTCAAAAATCTGGGTGTATGTTCTCAACATTCGATTGCGTTTGAAATCAATAGGTTTTTAGTATTCATCGATTAAGTGTCGTTCTATATGTTCTATATGTCTCTCCATTCGTTTGTGAGACATTGCTTAGACTACCTCAATGATACACACACGCATACTGACCTCACCTCAAGGCAGTTCGATTCGAGTTGAGTGATGCTCAAAACGTGTTATTCCTTCAAAAACACAAATTCGAAAATTTCGACTCCGTCACAATACTTCCCCACTCATTATACTATATATGCAGAGAAAGTAAAAGCATTGCCCCCGATTCTGTGTATCATTTTTTTTACCGTAGAAGTACATTCGTTGCATTATATAGGGAAAGTCATATGCTGCTCACATCACATTATTTTAGGGTACCACCTAAGTATCGCCACCCAACTAAAAATAGTCTATTTAAATTTATCGATACATTGTTTACTCTAATATGATTTACTTTTCAATTAACCTACGCCACCGGTACATGCAATTGATTTTATTAGGCAACGTTGAATTCTCAGTTTGGTGGATTAATTATTCAAGTCCCTTAAGTGAATTTGAAATTGCCTGTGAATTACATGTTTGTGTTTTCCCAGCAATGACGTGTAACCGGCATACAAAGTTTGTGATGTATCCGAGTTGATAGCACTTAACACCAAACTATTGGTAATGGCAATTTTGATTAGCTTAGATGTTGCGAGTTTATTTCGCTCTTGAACACCGACAATAATTCAGGAATGAAATGGTTTGTGTGTATAATTTAATGTAGCGTGTTTCTTAATCAAATTCCAGTTTTGGAGTAAAATCAGTGTTCTGTATCTTACAAAATCTCATATACTCAACAGATCATTTTGCCTATAGTTATCAAACTTATACTAAAAGAGTATGCGATAACAAAATTTAGGTCATTTATGACTCAATTTCCCTAAAAATAAGATTTTTGTTTTTTAGATAAGCATTTAAATAAGCATACAAAAATTAATAAGCATATTAACTAATCCCATTTAATAAGCATACCCAATTTCATGAAAATCATTTAATGCATTCAAAAAATGTAGGGATATCTCTGTGGAAAGCTAAAATTGATAATATATCAAAAATGGCACATAATAATTCAAATAATGCTATTCATTCATTCCAGGTTAAATATGCAAAACTATCACTCAATGATAGCAGCTAACATATTTATTCTATATTTAAAGCACGTGACTTTGCACATAAACTAAATTAACTGATTCACTACGTAAAATGCAGAGTAAATAAAGACAAATAGATAGACGTACGTTTCGGAAATCATTTGGATTTGCTTCTTCAGAGCAACAAATCTGACCATAAAAGTCCAAACAAACATACGGCTATGTCAACCGAACCGAAAAGGGTAGAACGATATAGTAAGGTCACCTTGTGTTACAAGATAGAAGTAAAAATAGAAAATAGAAAAACCTTCCTTGAATTGTTTTTACCTAGTTTTTATTTATCTCGTTTAATTATCCTTTTGTCACTCTAGGTGGCGCTAGTATATAGGACTCTGTCATTTAGCACATCGCAGTTTGGCCTATCTAGTCTTGCGTTTATTTGAGAGTTCAGATCCAGACTTGCTGCACTGAAGAAAGTAATCCGAATGATTTACGAAATGAATGTCTGCCATTTTATCTACTTTTGCGCTACATTTTACGCTGTGATCCAGTTCATTATATTTTTTCTGTAATTTATTTTCTTACTTCGTACCAGGGAATTTCCTAACTATCACATTTCTTTAAAATACGTCTAATTGTTTTCAAGATAGAGAAAATTCAACGCTGAGAGTCATATACAGGGAGACAGACTTCACAATTAAAAATAACTGGCTTATGTTCAAACAGATTGGTTCAACAGCTGATTTGAACCAAATATTGTAAATGCTTTTAAACTAGAATTCGAATTTACAACGCCATTATAATACACTTTCCGTACCACATACACCAAAAACTGTCGTGAAGAAAGAAAAAATTAACAAAGCATTAAAAATAAAAGTTTGAACTTAATCAGGTAAATTTAAAATGGCCTTAAATTAGGGGGGAAAAGATTTGTCCTTCGGTTTCCAGAGAGAAATTAGGAAAAGGTCCTAGGGAGATCGGACAACTCTATGGTATAAGATGACTTTCGTAATCTAGAAGTCTGTAGGTTCCCTCAAATGGCTTTACAAGCAAACATTGCATTAGGCCAATATGCAGAAACATTAAAGTCTTCAACTTGACCCTCTTCGATTAATCACCGTAGTCACTTTGTCATGAATCAATCTAACTTCAAATAATCTCATTGAACTCTGTGTATATATGTTGCGAAAGCCGCCGAAATGAGTATCTAATGAAAACTTCGTGGGAGAACATAAACGTGGAGAGGCTTATTAAAAGTAAATGTTAATTAAAATAAAAAGTACTTCGAAAAGAACATATCAACTGCAACTTCAATTAAATCGCAATTATTTCCAATCACGAAACTCGAAATGCAAATACCTCCTAGCCAGGAATGCCAGTAAATAAATAAATATATGCAAAGACGACAGTTCCGTAACACATGCCAATAGCACATTATGGAGTGCGTACAAAGGTCGTTGCTCACTCACTGAAACACTTTTGGTCAGTTTTATTGTTCCCTTTTTTTCACAAAGCAATATAGATGGTTTGGGGATAGGACAGCCCAGTGGTTAGCACATGAGGATTGAAATCGGAGTACCCGAGTTCCATTCCCGGATCTGCCCAAACTTTCCCATGTGCACGCGGAGTACGGGCACATTAAATATGTGGGTCCGTAAATCCTTCCCGACAGGTTGGTGGTAAGAAAAATATGGTACGGTCCCTATGGGTACCGCCCCTATTGGGTTCCGATCTAAATTAGGGGGCACTTCCCGACCGTCCAAAAAGCGTACCTTACACTTTGGGTCAGTACGGACGGTCTGGGACGAAGAAGAAGAATATAGATGGCTTAACTATGCTCTCGACGGTAATCATCATTGAAGTTCTACGTTTATCCAACCCTGGAAATAGATGTTTCAGATAATTTCATTGAAATGGAAGTAGAAATATTTTGTGAATCCTCTAATACCTCCTGAATTTATTGCTGAATCCATATCAGTCATCATCTAAGCTCTATCTATAGCCATTCCAGAGTCAAAGGATCCAGAAGCTGAAATCCTTAGTAGACACCTCTGTTCTCCTCTTGAATTTGTGTTGAATCTATATCAGTTGGCATCTAAATTATATTTATAACAGATAAAGACATTAGATATTTCAAGGAGCATGTTAATGTTTGATGCGGAAGTGACATCTCCAGAAATAGTACTGTAAATTATTTAGTGAGTTTATTTACTTCTTGAAAACTAGTAGTGTAAATCCTTAGTGAGTCCATTTATTTCTCCAAAACTTGTAGTGTAAATCCTTAGTGAGTCCATTTACTTATCCAGTACCAGTAGTGCAAATCCTTAGTGATTTCAGTTACTTCTCCAAAACTGGTAGCGTAACTCCTTAGTGAGTACCTTAACTCCTTTCTCCTCTCGAATTTAAATATAAATGCATATAACTTATTATCTATGTACTATCTATACCCAATTCTGAGAAATCGATGGTTCAAGGAAATTTTTGAACCGAAATTAAAAAACCGAAGGTGAATATTTTTAGTGAATCACCCTACCTCATCATAATTAGACACTATATCCATATCCGTCATAACTAACCTCTGTTAATGGCCAATCTTGAAAAATAGATATTTCAAGATAAATAAAAACTTTTGAATGGGAAATGAAAAAAGATCCAGAAGTTGAAATCCTTAGCATCCCATTCCTCCATTCTCGTCTGGAATTTAATACTAAATCTAAATCCGATACAAATTCTAATACTAAAACCCTACATATAGCAGATCCAGAGAAATATATTTTTAAAGGAGAGCATCTCCCAAAAAACAACAGTAAGGCAATTATTTTAACACCAACAAGTAACTAGGAAAGAGCAATATATTTAGTAAAAATATTACAATAAAAGTAGAAAGTATTACAATTATTATAAAAAGTATTACTATATGTAGCTATTTGTATCACTCAATATGTATTATTTATTGCATCATCATTTGTATTATTCAATGAATAAACCATTTGTTTCCTTTTCTTCATTATTCGTCATGCTATTTGTATAATTCAATTTTACGAGAGAACAAACAATATGCCATGTTTGAAACTGTTTTTAAATTTTAATTCTTTACACTTCAAATATTTTTTACTGTTATTTCCTTCTACTTGAAGAATTAGTTTGAGTACTTTTGTCAGGAATTGCATATTTAATTCCACTTAACGTGACATGTGTTTTCTAAGAATTTTAAATTAAAAATTATATTTAACTTTTATCTCTGCTCTCTTCAATTTGCTCTTCGAGGAAAATAATTTAGATATTTATAAAAATGCGTACTTTTGAGTATCAAACGTGTCATATTTACCATATTTGTTCTAGATCATGAGAAATTACATTACATTTGATATATATATATATATATATATATATATATATATATATAATGACATAATAGAAATATAAAAGAAGAAGGAAGGTAACGTGAAGTGCTTACACTAAGGCGGTAAGGGGTAGTGACCTTACTCCCCAGTTAACAACATGCATGTCTCTAATGCCGCGGCATGCACTCCTGGACGCCAGCACTGACATTAGCCAACCTCCGGAGGTTGGCTAATGTCACTCCGGATTATCACTCCGGAGGTTGGCTAATGTCAGTGCTGGCGTCCAGGAGTGCATGCCGCGGCATTAGAGACATGCATGTTGTTAACTGGGGAGTAAGGTCACTACCCCTTACCGCCTTAGTGTAAGCACTTTACGTTACCTTCCTTCTTCTTTTATATTTCTATTATGTCATTATATATTTTGGTGTCTTATGCTGCTGTGCGCAAATACACTAGAGACTTATTACAATAATTTTCTTTAGAAATCTTTCTATTTTTACATATATATATATATATATATATATATATATATATATATATATATATATATATATATATATATACACAGGGTTGATAAAATAAAACTGGCCCGGAAAAGTTTTTTCTTAACTTCGTGAAAATGTAATCTAAACAGCAAGATGATAGATCATTAATAGGACTTTTCCGGACCAGTTTTATTTTCTCAACCATGTATATATATATAAATTAAAATAATAAAAACGAAAGTGCAGGAGTGCAAATCAGTAAACACAGTAGCAAATCGCTGACAATATAATAACTTGTATTTAATAACAGAAAGTAGAAAGTGACGAAGAAGTGCTGCAAAAATAGAACACGGAAAGGCCGGGACAAGGAAAATAAATCAATGAATAGTATCTGCCAGAAACGTCTTCAGGGGGATATTTTAGATAGATATACTAAAATCCGTTGTTTCTATGATTGCATAAAAACACGTGGTTAAAATTTTATGCAATCCGCGTCCAACAACAGAATAAACGAGATTAACAGAAAAAATACCAAAGAGGGGAAAATTCAACATAAAAACATAAAATACCACATAATCATGAAAACTATAGCGCACAAATGCTCAAACATGCAAAAAAAGAGCAACTCACAAGTCTGAAGGCCATCAGCGTGAATAATCTTCATGGGAGTCCAACACGTGATCCAGCTTGAATGCTTACGTTGATTTTAAAGATACAGATATGCAGTTCTTTTAATGATATTGTTGCCAATTTTCTGATTGACCACATTTGTCTAAGGGGGTCGTATAAAAATTTGAAAAGAGTAACTTTTTGAAAATTAATGGGAGGACTATTTCATTAACGTTGTCTTACTTCCTACCTTACTTTCAACATTTTTGCAATTTACGTTGCCCACTTATCTCCAACAGGTAAATAATTAAAGCGCGTTTCAATCTTTTTTGGAACACCTTGTATATTTAGGGTGATTAAAAAAAGATGAACCAAATTTTACGAGGTGTTAGTACACACCAAACCAAGTCCAACGACCCTACCGTGCTGAAAACACCGGTTAGATCACCGAAGTCAAGCAACATCGGGCGCGGTTAATACTTGGGTGGGTGGCCACCTGAGAACACCGCGTGCTGTTGGCCCATTTCGGGCGAGGTGGTTTGCGCGCTGGATTTTCACACTGCCACAACTGCCGCCGTGTTCAAGCGGAGTACGATCACGTTAAACATGTGGGTCCGTAAGTCCTTCCGAGTGGTTGGTGGTAGGGGAAGGAGGGTACGGTCCCTGTGGATGTCTCCCCCACTGGGTTCCAGTCTAAATTGGGTGGCACTTCCGGACCGTCCAAACGGTTACCTTACACCCTTCTGGTAGGTCGGACAGTCTGGGTCTCAACAACAACATCAAACCAAGTATTTTTCTTCATAGTTTGCAGGGTCGGAAAGGAAACTTAAAAGCTCCAGTGGGCACTTAATAGTGAAACCGATGAGGTGATGCGAAAACACAAAAATGACTTAGAAGTTGTAAAATGACATTTAATAAACGATAGTTACAGTAGTGGCTCAAAAGAGCGACGAACAATCTGAATGCACGTCTCACAGCGGTGATGGAGAGATTAGAGAACTCTCTCGAACAGACCAGGCATGTCGCGCACTTCTGCAGCAGCGGACGAAATTCTGGAGACGAGTTCTTCTTCAGATTCAAGGGGAGTATCAATGACGAAACTCTTTAGATATCCATACAAAATGAAGTCAAAACACGACAGATCAGGTGGTCGTGGGGGCTGTACCGTATTAGCGTTGTAGTGCCGAGGAGCACCCGAGGAACAGCAGATAAAATTTTTAAAATAAGACTTTTAATGCATAAAAAAGAAATATTTACAACTATGTACAAATAGGAAATTGTAATTGCATGTTCATTGTAAGTGTCGACCCTCGGCCGAACTTAGGTTCGTGAGCTGTAGAAGGAGAAGCGACTAGCGCCGTCGAATTCTAAAATCGAACTCCTCTTTCCAAAAAGGGTCTTCTCGCCTCCCTCCGTTGGCAGGTCAGAGATCACGGCTCTGCGGGGCGATTCCATCAGTCCGAAAACCGAAACGCAGGCCAAAGATTCCCTTTCCCGGTGTCATATTTCACAACTCCAGCACCACAGCTATGAAAATCTAAACCTTCTCTTATACATAAATTTTATCGACACTGGGCGTGTGGATGAGAAAAGTATATTTGCATCTCATGGCAGTTTTCGTAAGCACAAGCAGTTTTTTGAGTTAGTAACAGTACGTTGCAGATCAAACTATGGGATCACCTCGCTCAATTCATCACCCAGTAACGCCTTTACGTTTCATTTTCGACCGGGTAAACTCTGACAAAAAATGCTTGGTTTATTGTATACTAGCACCTCATATAATTTGCCCATCTTTTTTAATCAGTCTTCATAGGTCGATTTAACAACTATCTGGCTTTCTCTCGTGGAAGCTGTGCCTCGACTTTTTATACAGGCGACCATATAGTCGTGATGGTGTCGCTGGTGCCATAATTAGTAGAGACCAATAAATTTATATCTGGTGTTGTTTTTTATAAGACCCCCCATATCACTGATTTCAAACTGTAGGGTTCAGATACTGGAGTGGGACGGTATAACCTAGTGGTTAATTAACGGGAACTACACAAAAGGCACGGGGGTTCAGTTCCTTTATTTACCCAAACTATTCTCGTGTTGACACGAAGTACGGGCACGTTAAATCTGCGCAACTGAAAGCCTTTCCGAGAACCTGGTGGTAGAGAACTGAGAATGAAGTTCCTGCGGATTTCATCCCCAATGGGATCCGATCTAAATTGCGTGGCACTATACTGGTCGTCAAGTGCACTATACTGGTCGTCAAGTGCACTATACTGGGTGGTACTATACAAAATTGGGTAGCACCATACTAAATTGGGTGGCACTATACTAAATTGGGTGGCACTATACTAAATTTGGTGGCACTATACTGGCCTTATACCGTCAGATAGGTCAGACGGTCTGGGTCTAAAAAATATATTCGCCTGTCATTGTAGATCAAAACGTGGACCGTCGAATTGGCTAAGCGATGCTCCAACCAGTAAGCTGGGACAAGATTTTAACATTCGCAGTGACTAAGAAAAGATTAACTCATCGCAGTGAACACTATAATTGTGTCAAATACACGTTTTAGAGCAGCTTAATATAACGGTTGAACGGTATTCAAAATAATGAAATTATATCTCGAAAAGTTTTTATTATAACTAATTCTGATTTACAGCATTATGAAAGAAAATTGTTAAAGATTTTAATCACTATGATTACCTTAATAAATTTTTAAGCTGGCACACTTGGGGGTGCAACGTTATTTTACACGTTATTTAAAGTATCTTTGATGTGACTGTGGTCCGTTCTGTGGGCTTTTACGTCCTGAAAGCTGTTAATCTCGATCTGGTAGCTAATATTTTTGACATAACAATATACACAAAAGTGGTGTTAAGTCTGCTAATGGAATCTTCTTCAATTACTACAGTTAATAAGCTCTTCTACATTTGCTTCAGATATTAAGGTCTTCCACAGTTACTACAGTTAAGAAGTTTTTCTACAGTTAGTACAGTTAATGAGCTTTTCTACAGTGAAAATGCGCTATCCATAAATAAACTTTAAAATATTTCCTCTGAAATTTCGCAAACCAGAAAATTATAAAACAAATATTTTCCAACATATCTATATAAAATGAACCGAACTAATTGGCTGAGTAGGTTATTTGATTTATCAAAATTATCAAGCACTTCCCCTGTAGCTAGATTATTATGTTTAATGTCAGTCTTAGCTTACATTACTTTGCTATCCAAATACAATAAATACAAAATTTGATAATCTTTTACTGCGAACAATTAAAACGAAAAAATGTAATTTTATAAATATTTAGACATATCTATATATACTAATTGCCATGTGACCGTCTGTCCGTCTGTCACGCTTTTTAGGCACATCCAAAATAGATAGGGTCTTGCAATTTGGTACACGGTTCAGTCGTTCGATAAAAAACCCTGGAAAAATCGAATTTTTTGAAAACGTTCTCTAGAGGGGCTGCTCCACACCAAAACGTTCGAAAAGTGATATGATAGGAAAGCATGCTTTGCGATAAGATAGAGACTTCAAATTTGATGTATGAATAAATCGTCCGAAAGGAAGAAAGTATGCAATTTCAGATTTCAATATTTTCTACTTAAGAGAGTGCCGCACACCAAAATGCTCCATTTACCGAATAAATGAGAAAAGGTTATTTTGAAATTTGATAGAGTCTTAAAATTTGGTATATGGGCTAATCATTTGACGAAAACACCCAAGACGAATATAGTTTTTCAAAAATGTTCATTTAAGGAGGGTGCTTCAGAGTAAAACGTTCGAAAAGTGAATTGATAAAAACCATGCTTCGGAATGAGATAGAGATATCAAATTTAGTATAAGAGTAGATAGTTTGGAAGGAAGAAAGTGTACAATTTCAGTTTATCAATATTTTCTACTTTAGGGAGTGCGCACACCAAAATGTTCGATTTTCGGAATAAAGGAGAAACTCCCATTTTAAAACGTGGTAGAGGCTTGATATTTGGTATATGGGCGAATCAACTTATAGAAATCATAAAAAGAGGAAGAAATTATGAAATTTCAGATTTCCAATATTTTCTACTTAAGGGGGTGCCGCATACCAAAAAGGTTCAATTTTCGGTATAAATGAGAAACGCCCGTTTTAAAACGTGATAGAGGCTTTCCATTTGGTATATGGGTGAATTACCTGATAGAAATCACAAAAAGAATAGAGTTTTTCAAAAATGTATATTTATGGGGTGGGTACTCTACACAAAAGCATTAGAAAGTTGAAATGCTAGAAAAGCATGCGATAGACTTAAAATTTGGTGTACGGGTAAAAAGTTGAAAAGGAAGAAAGTGTGCAGCTTCAGTTTTTCAATATTTGCTATTGTAGGGAGTGCCGCTAATTAAAATGTTCGATTTGCCGAACAAATGAAAAACGTCGTCTTTACAATGTGATAGACGCTTGAAATTTAGTATATGGGCTAACCATTTGACAAAAAAACCAATGATGAATACGGTTTGACAAAAATGTTCATTAACGAGATGCTACACAGAAAAAAGTTCGAAAGGTGTAATGATAGAAAAAAACATGCTTCTCGATTGGATACAGACTTCAAATTTGGTGTACGGGTAAATAGTTTAAAAGGAAGAAAGTGTAAAATTTCAGATTTCCAATATTTGCTACTTTAAGGGGTGCCGCCCACTAATATGTAGGATTTTCCGAATAAATGAGGCAAGCTTCCTTTTAAATGTGATAGAGGCTTGATTTTTGGTATATGGGCCAATCATCTGATAAAAAACCCAAGACCACCATAGTTTTTTTAAATGTTCATTTATGGGTGTACTCCACAGAAAAACGTTCGAAAGGAGAAATAATAAAGTAGAATGTTTCGGGATGAGATAACTTTAATGTGGTGTACCAGTAGATAGTTCGAAAGGAAGAAATGAGCAAATTAAATTCCCCAACATTTTCTTCTTTAGGGGGTTCTGCACACCAAAATATTCGATTTGCCGAATAGATGTGAAACGCAATTTATTCAAAAATTTACATTATTCAAGGGTTGCTTATTCTGAGACCTTTGATATTCAACGGATATTCGGCTAGTAAGTCTTCTAATTGTACAATCAAAATTAAAAATCAAAATTATATAACTTTATCAATTGGAGTTTAATATATTCACGAGACAATAGTAATAAAAATACGATTTTATATCATTTTGCTGCCAATCAGAAAATTAAACAATTCAATAAATTCGTTGATTTGGAAATAAAATTTAAGATATTTTCCTATTTAAAATGTTAACAAAACTATAAAATGTGTGCTAATTCATTTTTATTCTTACATCTGAAACGATTATTGAAATTCAGAGCTTTTATTACGTATGTAGGTGTCACAGTGACCACTAACCATTGAAAACGGTCAAACCGTGAGTAAAATAGCTAGCAGCTACACATACTTTCATACTTTTACATACTTTCATACTTTTACATACTTTTCATCCGAACCGACTGTATTCCATTAAAAATTCGTCAAAGAAACAAATTCTTAAGTTCAAATGAATTCTTCTTCATATCTTTCCCATTTCAATTTCCGTAAAACACTAAAATATCATTAAAATTTCAAAAATATGTCACTAATCCTTATACAAGATTCTTACTTTTTCCAGCAATAAACATGGACGCGTAGACAATTTCAGAAAGTGTAGTTTTTTCAAACAATCAAAAATATTCGATTTAGAAAGCTGCAAAGAAACAAATTCACTTGGCTGAAATTCATTTTTCGTCATCTATATCTTATTCCCGACTCAAAATAGAGAATAATAAAATCATGGAGTTAAAAGTAAGGAGTTAAAACTTCATATTAAGAAAACGCCAATATCGTTTGAAACAATAATTCAGGTGGCGCTGGGATAAGATAAGTAGTCCTGCATTGTACGCATTTCCATGGTGAAAGGCCTAAAATATTAATTTAAACTGCCAATTTTGTAACAATAAATGATTTGATTAATGAAAGTAGAGTTTATAATATAAACATCTTGATTTATCTGTCTGTGTATCTATCTATCCATCTATCTCTGGGTAAGGCGGAAATTTTGGCGAGATATCGCCGGCGACTTTTTTAAATTTTGCGAAATTGACGAAAATGCCGCCAAATTGGTAAAAATGATACCAAATCAATGAAATTATTTGCGTTTTGAAAGAGAATATTATTGTAATGCTGTTTCGATAGCGTTTGTCATCAAGTATAACTATCCTACTCGGCGACAAATTAGGCGACTTTTTAACATGTCTCCAAATTTTTCAAATGTCGCCGAATTGATAAATATGACGCGAAATCAATGAAATTAATTCTGTTTTGAAAGTGGATATTATTGTAATGATGTTTCGGAAGCATTTATCTGTCAGTCCAACCGTCTCACTTGGCGACAAATTTTGCTATATTTTAAAGTGTCGCCAAATTAACGACAATGTTGGGAATTCGATAAAATGTCACCAAATTGATTAAAATGATGACAAATCAATAAAATAATTGTGTTTCGGCAGCGGTTATCTGTCAGTCCAACAGTTCCACTTGGCGACAATTTTGGCGAGTTTTTTAAAATGTCTCATAATTGCACAAAATATCACACAAATTAATGAAAATGTCACCAAATCGATGAAAATTCAATATCTTGGAAAGAATATAAGAATCCACTATGAGATAAAGCCAATTCTTTGTTCGTCCATCCGTGACATTTGGCAAAAAATTTGACGGATGTCGCAAATGTCGCCAAATTAATAAAAATGCGGTCAAATGGGAGGTAGTATTTTGAAAATTTTGAATTCCGTCATGTGACGGGCATACCTTCTAGTTGAAACAATATAGGTTTGAAACAATAGAGGAATCTAATCGAGGTTTTTTAGTTGTTTCAAAAAATAGACTTTCTGAAATTGGCTATGCCTCATTGGGAGACTAGTATTCCTACGTAGACAAGTATCCCTACGTACTAGGTAGTATTCCTACGTATTCAAAATTGTTTTACTTTCAATTTATTTTTATCTTTATATATTATGTATCTTTATTTATTATATCCTACAACTATGAAAAAATACTGGTGAATTAAACCCATAATTTGAGAAACCTTAATTTAAAAATAATCAAAAATACATATTCTAATTACAACGCCTTTCTGTTGTGTCAACTAGCAATAGCAGCTACTTTACAAACACTAGCTGAACCTAGATATAATTCTCAAAGCATTATGGCATTTTCAAGCGCTTCATCCATAGGAATTTTATCTCCCTTCTAACTCCATAAATAAAATATTATATGTTGGAAAATTCAAAAATTTGAAGTTGAAGTTGAACGCAAAGTACGCCCTGGCATAGAGTCAATAAGTGTTGGCTGGGTCATAAAAGTACACAGATCCAGTTTCAAAGAAAAACATCGTTCACTTTATTTCGTGAGAAACATAACTAGGCAAATTACACATTCCAGGTAATTTTCCATGCCACAAAACATCAAAAAATACTATGTACAAAAAGTTTGCAGTTGTAAATAATCAGACAGAAATTCCTTGAAGCATTGGTAGTAAGTAACTATACTACTTCTATTACTTGCGTGTATTTACAGCCACCATCGAAGGTATCACACTTGGCAAAGGAAAACCAAAGGATAAGACATCAGAAAATATTTAACGTGACTTCCGAACGTACGTAAGTAAATTTAACGTTCAATACATACTAGTCTAAACTGACCACATCTGCGTCCGTCTCCACTAAAAACCGTCGTCAAACGATATCTCGCAGTGCTTCTGTCTAAAGCATTTCTGTCTGCCTGCATCAGACTATCAGTGTCGATGTCTTATTAAGTCTTAGTGATCGTCGATCTGAATAAATCTGATTGCTTCAGAAAACCTCTGCCCTATATATCCGAGAATGGACAGTTCCGAAAACGACCCCGGATATGCAAATTAGATGCGTACGCATTGAGAACTGATTTGCATGAAACCTCATGTTGAAAAACGTCACGGTTCACGCCGGTGAACGGAAAGAGTCGTTCATATTAAATTTGCATAAACGCCCGTTCACGGGAACGTGAATCGCGATGTATTGATTTTTTCCAACAATCGGCCCCCTCATGCAAATCCTTAAGTCTCAATGCATATGCAAAAGAAAACTTATTCTGAGAAACCAAGGTATATCAATAAACACCAAGGCCCCCAGTATCCTATCAAACATATAATGAAGGAATAAATTTAAAATATTATATCATTACTAAATTTAAAATAAAATGCATAAGTACTTATAGCATCTGAAAAACAGTTAAGTATTGTAGACAATATTGTAACAAAAACACTTCACGTCAAGTAGAAATTTATATATAACACAACTTCAATGCTTAAGTATTAGCATTTAAAAATTTAAATTTCAGTTTAAGTTTAATTATAAGTATCCAAAATTTAAGTATAAACATATTATCATATTTAACAAGTCAACTTTAAAAGATTAAGATTTTTTTGTATCAGCATAGAATTTAAGTTGACTTTAAATTTGAGTATAAACACTATAATTCAAAAAGCTTAAAAAAATTTGAGTCTATTAATACAATACAAGTATACATAATTAATACTATTAGACTGCATTGATATACCAAATATTTCAAAATACATGATGCAAGTAATCAGATAATAAAAATCCTTTATCAAAACTTTCAACACATACTTTTTACTAAGTTAAAAACTACAAAATTTTATACACATAAGCTACTATTTAGCATTATGCGGGTAATAGAGAAATGGATGTATATACAAAGGTGTAAAGTGAAAAGATTCAATATCACAAAAATTTATACTCAGGATATACTATCTTATATCAATGAGGTTTAGGATAAACAATAATGTATATATATATGACATCTTTAAAAATTCCCAAGTTGTAAATTCAATTTAGTATTTAAAATTTTCTTTAGACTAAACATTTAATCTCAAAAAGTTTGATTTAGTTTTTAAAAATTTTATTACAAAATTTAAGTATTATTTCCTTAGTCATTGGTTTAGTAAAGTGATCTGCTAAGTTATCTTTACTATTTACAAATTTAACATTAAATGATTTATTGACTATTAAATTTCTTAGGAAATGATATCTAACATCAATATGCTTAGTGCTATTGTTTTCAATTGGAGAGTTAGAAAAGTTAATGGCTGCTTGGTTGTCGCTAAAAATAACACTGTTACTTTTATTAAAGTTTAATCCAAGTAAATGACATTCTTCAATTATGTTTTGTACCCATTCCATTTCCTTAGCGGCTTCAGTTAGTGATACGTATTCAGCTTCCATGGTTGATAAGCTGACACACTTATGTTTAAAGGTTCGCCAAGAAATAGGTACATTGTCAATAAAGAGTATCATGCCTCCAAGTGAAACACGGTCATCTCTGTTTGCAGCAATGTCAGAATCTGAGTAACAATTTAATTTTAACTCCTCAATGTTAGATAAATTCAACATATAATTTTTAGTCTTTTCAACACATCCTAGAAGTCTTAACAATGCATCCCAATGCTTTATTCCAGGGTTTTCTTGAAATTGAGATAATATATTGATAGCCTAACAAATATCAGGTTTTGTTCTACTAGATATAAAAGCCAAACACCCAATTAAGCTCCTGTAAGGAAAACTTTGCATTTGCTATATTTCTTCACTTGTCTTTGGACAATCTATTTTACTTAGAATATTCCCTTTAGGAATGGGAAGTGAAGTAACTGGATATTTATATTGTTGAACCATTTGACATACTTTACCTATATACGGACTTTGATGTATAAAAAATTTATTGTCACACTCTTTAAATTCCACACCTAAATGTTTTCTAATTTTTCCCAAATTCTATGCTAGGTAATGAAACAATGTGGTCTATGTCCCTTTGATACTTTGAGAAGAGAATTATGTCATCCACATAAACTAGCATAAGAACTTTGCTATCGTAAATATAGGCACAATTACACCATTGAAGTTTCAAAAAATTTAATTCTTTTAATTTGGTGTCAAGTTCATTAAACCATTCTCTCCCACTTTGATGAAGACCATACATGGCTTTCTTCAACAAACAAACATAATCAGGCTGTTCCTGATTGACATAACCTTGAGGCTGTTTCATATATACTTTTTGACTCAATTTAGCATAGAGATAGGCAGATTTGATATCTAACTGGAAATGCATCCAGCCAAGCATGCATACGAAAATTGAGAAGAATGCTCTAATTAAGTTGAAGTTAACAACAGGGCTAAAAACTTCATCGTATGATTCTCCTTTTTTCTGACCATACCCCTGAGCTACCAAACGAGCTTTAAATCTCTTGATTTTCCCATTCTCGTCTTTCTTAATAGTGTAGCTGTAGACCCATCTATTGCCTATATGCTTTTGTGAGGTGGATGCAGGAACTAGTTCTCAGACACCCCTCTCTTGCATTACGGCCATTTCTTCATCCATAGCATTACACCATTTTTCGGACTGGGAGGATTTAATAGCAGCGTTGGTATATTTATTTCAATATTGCTTGCTTCTGGTCTGCCTTTGACCCTTTTAAGACATTTATTTTCCCGAAAATTAAACAGTTGCTGATCAAATTGCATATTTCTTCTATCACAATATTTTTTAACATCATTGTGCGACCTCAGCCTTTTATTATCTCCTTGAGCGTAATAATACACATCGGTTCTACTCCCATCGGGTCTTGGAACTGTCTTTCGCTGCCAAGCAATATCCGAGTAAGGAGTCATACTGGAGTCAGCAGGAGAGTCCGGTTCCTCACTGGATTCAGACGGATCGTCACCAGTGTCTTCACTCTCTCCTGCCCCTCCCCCATCAGACTGCCCTCTCGAATATTCCCCGTCTGAGTATTCTGAAAGGTTATCTCTTGATATCCCTAAGGAGATATTTCTGGGACAAATTGGGTCCAGGATGCCTTCAACTACATCACCCTCATCAAACCTCACATTGCAGGTCTCAATTGTTCGTTTTTCTCCTGACAAAAATATTCTATAGCCTTTAGTTTTAGTAATATAGCCTACCATCACACCTTCTGTAGCTTTCATGTCTAACTTCTTTCTGAGCTGACTGGATTTGTCTACATATGCTCTACAACCAAAGATTCTAAGATGGTTGACTGAAGGTTTTCTACCACTGTAAAGTTCATGTGGAGTCTTAGTCTTAAATTTGTGACATATTCGGTTTTTAGTGTATGTAAAACACAATATTGCTTCCGCCCAGAATCTGTCATGCATTTTGCTCTCGTTCAACATGGCTCTAACACAGTCAAATGCAGTTAAGTTGAATCGCTCCGATACTCCATTTTGCTGTGGGGTATATGTATTAGTCCTCTCAGCCTTAATACCGATATCCCTCAGGTAATTTTTGAACTTATCATGGCAGAATTCCATTCCAGTATCCGTCCGGATACATAGAATTTTAGTACCTAATTGCCTTTCCTCTCAGGCCTGAAACTCTTTAAAATGTGAAAACACTTCTGACTTCTGTTTCATAAGGTAAACAAAAACTTTTCTACTATAATCATCTGTTATAGTTAATATATACTTATTTCCCCCGTATGAGGCTGTAGGTAAGGGACCACACACATCCATGTGTAACATCTGTAATGGTTTAGTGGACGTTATCCTACCGGTGGGTTTATACGATACTCTCCTAGACTTAGCCAATTTACAAGATTTACAATTTAACATTTTGTATTTAAGCCTAGGAAGTCCACTTACAGCAGAAACTTTGCTGGTTTGGAGGAGATATTCAGCATTTATGTGGCAATATCGTTTGTGCCAAAGACAGTTTATACTGTTAAGTTCAGTTACTGAACTGCTAGGTTTAGATATTAAACTATCCACATTTTTATTCTGCTTAGTTTTTGTTTTGTCAGATTTAAATTTAGTTTCTTTAAAATTAGGTGCTATTTCTACTTTACATATTTTTCTGGAAGCACTAGGATCCCTATTTTAAAATTTCATATCCTTTTTGTGTTTCTTGTCTCCATCTTGATCCCTATCTTTAGATTGACGGTTTTCTATGTTATGTTGTTCCTGGGTACTATACTTAGGTTTTAAGAAATGCAACCCATCCCTTCTTTTTGTATAAAATAATTTCTCCCCTTTGGGTGTAAAAAACCATAGCACCCCATTAGCCCTTTAAAACTAAAATTTTGTTCCTCAAGAACAGATGCAGCTAATAAATTTCTCCTAAGTTTAGGAGATTACATAACATTTTCCAATTTGATAATACTTTGTTTGTCCTTAAATTGGACATGCATTTCTACCGTCCCGATAGCCTCAACTGAACTTTCGACATCCCCTACTGCTAGCGACATTGAAGTGCCTTTGCACTTATTAAATTTGGAAAATAACTTAATGTTATTACAGAAATGTCGCGTAGCAGCAGTGTCTACTACCCAGCTGAGTCTATCGTTAGGATCGATTACAGTATTAGCTTCAATATGTGGAGATCCAAGAAATTCCCCAATACTAGATCCATTGTTTTTAGGGCAATTAACTTTGGTATGACCTAGTTTGTTACATTTAAAACACTTAATTTTACTTTTAGAAATATTTACATTATGACTAGAAGTATTTACATTAGACACATTTTGAGATACATTTTGAGATTTAAATTTAGATAATTTTACTCTATTTACACATTTCTTAGAAGTAAAATATGCAGAATTTAGACTCACAGTTTTAGAAAAGTCACTTGCTTGTTGACGAAGCCGGCTCTCCTCAGCTGATAGCTCCGATTGTATTTTGCTGAGCTTGAAGTCCGAGTCACTCCATCTATAAATTAATTGAACGATGCCCCGGTATTCTTCCGGAAGGTATCGGATAGCTTGGAATGAAACATATAGGTCCTCAATGGGGTGATTCGCGTCTTTAAGCCTCGTCACGGCCTTCCGCAGTCTTGAGCAAAATATGTCAACAGGCTCGTCTTGCTCCGGCCGGATGTCGAAGAACTCGTCTAGTAGACGCACGAGATTAGCACGGGAAGGCGCTTGAAAATGCTCTCTCAAAGTATTCCATGCTTGATTAGGTTCGTCAGTGACGTTTATCAACTCCTCGTATTCCGAGGATAAACTTTGGTAGATGATAGCAAGCGCTCGGTCTTTCCGTCGATAAAAATCATCGTAGACTCGGCGACTCGCGTCTTCTTCAATAGGCATACAGATCCGTCTACGTGTCCGAAACATACTTCTCCCTTGAGGACGAATGAGATGTCGGTACACCGGGTGACGTAGTTGTCTCGCGTCAGCAACTCCGTTCTACTTGCCTCCATGGCCACTCGTAGATTTAAAGAAGCAGAAGTAAAAGTCTCTTGTACACTGTTTACGTTTACACTGTTACGTTTCGTTATTCACACGAACTTCAAAATGGTGCCAGACGCGGCCCCCATCTGAACACTGGAACAATGATTCTTTAAAAACTTGCACTTATGATTCTATTGGGCGTTAAACTGGCCCGTAACCGTATCTTGTTGGAAAATTTAAAAATTTGAAGTTGAACAGCAAAGTACGCACTGGCATAGAGTCAATAAGTGTTGGATGGGTCATAAAAGTACACAGATCCAGTTTCAAAGAAAAACATCGTTCACTTTATTTCGTGACAAACATAACTAGGCAAATTACACATCCCAGGTAATTTTCCATGCCACAAAACATCAAAAAATACTATGTACAAAAATTTTGCAGTTGTAAATAATCAGACAGAAATTCCTTGAAGCATTAGTAGTAAGTAACTATACTACCTCTATCACTTGCGTGTATTTACAGCCACCATCGAAGGTATCACACTTGGCAAAGGAAAACCAAAGGATAAGACATCAGAAAATATTTAACGTGACTTCCGAACGTATGTAAGTAAATTTAATGTTCAATATACATACTGGTCTAAACTGACCACATCTGCGTCCGTCTCGACTAAAACCCGTCGTCTAACGATATCTCGCAGTGCTTCTATCTAAAGCATTTCTGTCTGCCTGCATCAGACTATCAGTGTCGATGTCTTATTAAGTCTTAGTGATCGTCGATCTGAATAAGTCTGATTGCTTCAAGAAACCTCTGCCCTATATATCCGAGAATGGACAGTTCCAGAAGCACTCCCGGATATGCAAATCAGATGCGTACGCATTGAGAACTGATTTGCATGAAATCTCATGTTGAAAAACGTCACGGTTCACGCCGGTGAACGGAAAGAGTCGTTCATATTAAATTTGCATAAACGCCCGTTCACGGGAACGGGAATCGCGATGTATTAATTTTTCCAACATTATATACATTTTTATGCAAAATATGGAACGAAATCCATAATGAAATCTGAATGCGAATGGCAGTCGCATTTGGGTATTTTTGAAATCCAACTCGCGGAATAATACATTTTATGAATAGCACATTTATCTTTTTGTGTTTGTCATAGGAACAATTTGATTCTAAATGAAAGAAGATGTATTAGAGAGTGTACAATTATTAAGATTTTAGAAAAAGTGCTTTAAAATATGATTATAATTTTAAATATTTATTCACTAGAAACTCATATTACTTTCCCTGAAATGCATGGTGATGTATAGGGAAAGTATTGGAATCATGTCGAAAATCGCAACTCGAGTTTCCGACGGATCTACACCTTTCGAGTAACCCAGAACTGGATAAAACTATTTTTCGTGGCATCTGTGGAGTAACTTTCGATGACGAGAGGCATACGAGTAAGACCAAACCCATTACTCTAGGACTAACGGTTCTCTATATACAGGGACTCCAAAAATGGACCTTACAGCGCCACTTGAAAACACAGCTTTTTTTCTGTGGCAAAAATCCGAACTATTTTTTTTTCTTTTAAAAATCAAAACCCCATTGTCTAAAAATAGTATTTACTGCAAATTTGGTTGAGTTTGGCCCAACAGTTTTCTCGTTATTGGGCTTTAAATACCTCTACTTTAATTATGACCACCCTGTATTTTAGATATTTTTTACATGTCGCCTTTGAATACGTTCAGTCTCCTGATGAGGCATAGCCAATTTCAGAAACTCTATTTTTTGAAACAACTAAAAAACCTCGATTTATAAAGTCGCAATGAAAGAAATTCACTGTGTTGAAGTGTATTTCTCTTCATCCGTGTCTTATTGTCGATTCAAAATAGAGAATAAGATATTATTTAAATTTTATTGCAAGATATGAACCGAAATCCATGATGGCATATGAAAGCAAGCGAGAGTCGTCTTTGGGTATTTTTGAATTCCAACTCAGCGGAATAAATACATTTTAACACTCGCACATTTATCTTTTTACGGTTATCATAGGAACTTAATTTGATTCTTAATGATAGAAAATCAATGCACATTTATCAAATATTTTAGAAAAAGTGCTTTAAAATATGATTACGATTTTAAATATTTATTCACTAGAAATGAATTAATATTACTTTCTCTGCAATACATGGTACTGTATAGGTAAAGTATTGGAATAATGTCGAAAATCGCAACTCGAGTTTTTAACGGAACTATAATTTTCGAGCACTCTAGAACCCGAACACACACTAGTTTTTTAGTAGTGTCTGTGAGTGTGTGTTGTTGTTGATGTTGTTGAGACCCAGACCGTCCGACCTACCAGAAAGGTGTAAAGTAACTGTTCTATGTGTGTGTGTTGTTGTTGTTGAGATCCAGACCGTCCGACCTACCAGAAAGGTGTAAGGTAACCGTTTGGCCGACCGGGAAATGCCGCCCAATTTAGACAGGAACCCAGTGAGGGACCATCCACAGGGCCTGTACCCTCCTGCCCCTACCACCAACCTCTCGGAAGGACTTTCGGACCCACATTTTTTTAAGGTGATCGTACTCCGCATGAACACGGCGACAGTTGTGGCAGCGTGCAAATCCAGCACGCAAACCACCGGGCTACCGCGCCCGAAATGTGCCATCAACACGCGGTGTTCCCAGGTCGTCACCCACCCAAATACTAACCGGGCCCGATGCTGTTTGACTTCGGTGATCTAACGAGAACTGGTGTTTTCAGCACGGTAGGGGCGTTGGCTCCATGTGTGTGTCTGTGTATCTGTGCAATGTATGTATTCAATCTAGCCCGAAAACTAATTGACCAAATTTCACAAAATATATAGTAATTAGGGACTCGTGGGTTACCCTGGTGTTAATTAGATATTAATACGATTCGGAAAAAAAGAACCTGCCTTTTCTTGCATATCACGCAGAACACAAAATTGTCAAAATTTAAAATGAAAACTACATATGCTCAAATGCATTAATTAAATGTATTACATATTTCATGCGTAATTGCTGACGCCGAAAAAAATAAGCCCAAACCCATTACTTTAGAACTAACAGTTCTCAATATATATATTTTTTTGTATTTTTGGCACGTCCAGTCTCCCAATGAAACATAGATAATTTCAGAAAGTCTATTTTTTTTAAACAGCTAAAAACAATTCGATTTAGAAACCCGCAAAGAAACAATTCGCATGAAATGTATCTCTCTTCATCCGTATCTTATTCTCCGTTCCAAATAGAAAATTATAAGATATTATTTAAATTTTAATGCAAGATATGAACCGAACTCCATGATTAAATTTTAATACAAGTGACAGTCGCATTTGGGTATTTTTGAAATCCAACTCAGGGTAATAAACACATTTTACGTGTATCACATTTATCTATTTGCGATTAACATAGGAACTGAATTTGATTCTAAATGATAAAAGATGTCATAATGTACATTTATCAAATATTTTAGAAAAAGTGCTTAACATATGATTATGATTTCAAATATGTTTTCTCCAGAAACTCATATTACATTCCTTGCGATACATGGTAAAGTATAACAGAAATAATGGAATCATGCGGTAAATCACAACTCGAGTTTTCGACGAATGTACACGTTTCGACCTCTCTAGAATCCGAAAAATATTTTAACGTAGCGTCTGTGTGTGTATGTGTGTGTATGTGCAATACATATATTCAATGTAGCTCAAAAACTAATTGACTAAATTTTGCAAAATATATAGCAAATAAATAACTCGAGGTATAAACCCTGGTGCTGATTAGATTTAAGTATGATTCGAAAAAAAAATTCCGCCTTTTTGGAAAATGGACCGAAAATACATTTTACGACTGACATACACTTATCCCCCGATTTACACCGCACTTGTTTTACACAATTTCGGTTTTACACGGTTTATAAATTAACAGATTTCAAAATATTGATAAAAATGTATATTCCACTCCATATACGCCTAAACAAAGATTTGATGACATTTTTGAATTTTATTCCTTTGGTAACACTGATGAAAACAACAGGGGATTCCCGGTGTTGTAAAATATATATATTTAGGGGAATCCCCGTAATGGGGAATCCCCGTATAGGGAAATCCCCGTAATAGGGGAATCCCCGTATGTATTTCACAACAGTAAAGCTATCTGGTTCATGCAAGTACATAGTACAGAAACATTTTAGCAGCAAAGCTTATATTATTGTGCGTTTATCTTTTGAACTGCTAAGTTTTCAACATTTATAGTTTTTCTTGCGTCTTTATAGTTTGCGTAAATTTGTTAAGGTTCTACAATGTCAAAGGATTTGAAGAAAAATCAAATGAAAGGAAAAGTTATTTCTTTAGAAACTAAAATTCAAATATTAGACCGTCAACGTAATAGAGAAAGAGTAACGGATGTTGCTAAATTTTACTCCATGAATTAAGCCACAATAAGGACAATAAGAAAAAATGAAGACTCCATTAGAAAAAGTGTAGCAGCTGGAACCTGCAGCAGTATGAGTACGACTTCATATGTTAGAGATGTTACAATGGAAAATATGGAAAAACCCTTAGTGATATGGATAGAAGACCAAACTCAAAAGCGAATCCCGATCGATACCAATGCTGTTACAAATAAAGCTTTGAAGATTTATCAATCACTTAAGAATCCGTCGCAGTCGACTTCGTCCGATGAAAAGAAGGCATCTTTTTCCGCAAGCCATGGGTGGTTCGAGAGATTCAAATAAAGACAATTCTTTACATAATCTGAGAATTAAAGGTGAAAGTGCATCTGCTGATTCGGATGCGGCACAACAATATCCGGCAAAACTTGCTGAAATCATTGCCCCTAACTCCTACACTTCTGATCAGGTTTTCAATGCTGACGAGTACGGATTATTCTGGAAAAAAATGCCGGAAAGAACCTTTATAGCAACAGCTCACAAATCAGCTAGTGGTCATAAAGTAGCGAAAAGTCGTATAACAATTATTTTCTGTTGCAATGCTTCTGTCGATTATATGATGAAACCATTGGTGAATAACAAATCAATGTCACCACGATCAAAAGGAATAAATATCAAAAACCTTCCCGTCTATTCGATGGCTAATAGAAAAGCATGGGATACTGCCATAGCTTTCAATGAATGGTTCCATAACTTCTTTATTCCAGATGTCAAAAATTATTTAACTAAAAAGGGATTGCCTTTTAAGGCTCTTTTATTAATTGATAATGCACCAGGTCATCCTCCAAATTTACAACACGGAAATGTAAAAGTTGTTTTTTTACCGAAAAATACAACTTCCTTATTACAGCCGTTAGATCAAGGGATAATTTCGACTTTTAAAGCACTGTACATCAAGCAAACTTTCAGGTATATCTTAGAACAAATGGAGAATGATGAATCTCTTACTCTGATGGATGCTTGGAAGAAATTTACAATTTTAGATTGTGTTAAGCATGTTGGACTGTCACTCAGATCAAACAATCAACGATCAACGCCTGCTGGAAAGCAATATGGCCGGATGTTGTTGAAAGTGGAAATGATAAATCACCAATAGAGCATGAATACTCTCAGATCACTGAGTTGGCCCATACTATAGGAGGAGAAAGATTTGAAGATTTAGCTCAGGCAGATATTGAAGAAATAATGGTTGATGAAGAATTGAATGAAGATGATTTAATTAACATGATTCGTGAAACAAACAAACATGATGGAGACAATGATTCTGATGAGGAGCAATCTGAATACAGTTGCGTTCACAGCAAGAATCATAAGTGTAGGACTTGATTTGGGAAGAAAATTGGGCAACCATTACTTATAATATGACACAAATGTTGATCGAGCTCTCCGATTCCAGCGAGACCTTCGTAAATGCTTAAATAAATATGAAGAAGTCTATAAAGATTTAGCAAAAATGCCTACGCAATTGTTAATTACCGATTTCATGACAAAGTCTTGTCAACCCGAGATCTTGCCTAATTCGTCAACCATTGAGCCAGAATCGCATCAAGAAAGCTCAAGTGATGAAAGTGACATCATACCTATCAGAAAGAAAAGACCGATAGTACATGAAAGTGATGACAGTGATTAAACTTATAATTAATTTTTAAGGGTATTTTTGTTTTTTGTTCTTTGTTCCTATTGTAAAATAAATTAAATATGTTATATTACTACATTCATATGTTTGTTGTTTTATAAACTAAGCATAATTTTAAGTTTTCTAAGATGTGTTACTTTTGTTTTACTTAAATAAATGAATGAATCGTGCACATTTTGGGGTTATTTTCGTTTTACACGATTTTACTTAGCAAAATCCAAGATTTCAATTTACACGGTTTTGTGCAGAACCTATCTTCCGTGTAAATCGGGGGACAGGTGTATTTATACATTTTATGTGTATCACATTTATTTTTTTACGGTTGTCATAGGAACTTAATTTGATTCTAAATGATAAAAGATATCATAATGTACATTTATTAAATATTTTAGAAAAAGTGCTTTAATATATGTTTATGATTTTAAATATTTTTTCACCTAAAACTCATATTGCCATTCCTGCTATCCATGGTAATGTATAGCAGAGGTATTGGAATCGTGTGGTAAATCGCAACTAGAGTTTTCGGCGAATGTACACGTTTCGACCACTCCAGAATCCGAAAAATATTTTTAACGTAGCGTCTGTTTGTATATGTGTGTGTATGTGTGTGTATGTGCAATATATATATTCAATCTTACTCAAAACCTAATTGACCAAATTTTGCAAAATATATAGCAAATAAATAACTCGTGAGTTACCCTGGTACTGATTAGATTTTAGTACGATTCGAAAAAAGAATCATCTTTTTTTAAAAATGGACCGAAAAAATTATCAAGATCTAAAATAAAAAATTTCGTATGCTCAAATGTATCACTTAAATACATTACATGTTTTATATGTAATTTTTCACGACGAAATAAATAAATATGACCAACAATATTACCTTAGGACAAACAATTCTCTATATATTTTAGTTTTCTCTTAGTTTTGCTACTTCACATTTGATTATGTCCTGTCTCCCAATGAAAATTAAATTGAATTAGAACTGCCAATTCAGTGTAATTCCAAATATTTATTCGTGTTATTTTGTGCAATTAAACTCATTTTAATGAATTATAAAAGAAGAAAAAAAATGAATTTGAATCTGTTGGAACAATCATGTGCTGCTCGCATCATATCTTTTAAAACATGGATTGTACTATTTGGAGTCCTCCTGACTTTCTGATATACATACATCTTATAAAAATCCTTAAACATCCATATTAAGTCCACGAGTGTACACTTTTGATCTATCTGTGTTAAAATTGCCATGCTCTGTCGAATAAAAGTGATCAAGTGCCCCTAGTGAAGAATTAAAAATGTTAGTATATCGAGTGCGACAACAAATCGAGATAGAAGATTCAAATCAATTGCAGAGATCAATTGCACAGTTTAACAAGTAAGATTCAACACCAGGAACGAGTGAAACTCGTATATGGACGAGAATAAATATCAGACAAAAAGGCGTATCATCAGGATCTGTAACACGGTGACGCCTGCAATGCCTGCCAGCGTACGCGGGAGTATTCTTTCTCGAATTCAAATATGCGTTGTTGGTGACGGGGGCAGTTTGAACAAGCGCGGTCCTGTGATTAGGTTCCTGTGAATACAAGTGTTGTTGTTCTTAGCATTCCTGAACAGGATAGCTATATACAATATCGCCAATAATCATATTGTGCCAAACTATTGTCTTCTGTAACAGTGTTATGGTTTATTTCTATAAAATAGACAATGCTCTACCGCTTTGCATTTGGATTTTTCCATCTGTCTCGCTTTGTTGTTAATTTCCCGTCATCTTAACTTTTTAAATTCATTGATATGGGAACTACAGATATTCAATATTTGATTTAATCCAAAAGAAAACAATTCATCTTGTGAGAAATCAGAAAATATAGGTTTTGAAACTTCTTTAGTAACATTTAGAGCTATTTTTAAATATTTTGCTCTGTAAGATGATTGAAAAGTTATTTCTATTGAAACGTTTCGTTTTAAAACTGAATTAATTAAAAAAATATGACTATTCGAAGTTCGTTTTCACTATAAAAATAAATTATTTGAAATTAGTATTCGCTTCAAATTTTTAATTTACTAGGACAATTGAATGAAGTGTTTGTTCTTCAGTAAATATTTAAAAATAACTTTTACTGGATTAAGGTTATTTAGGGATTAGAATTATTGACTGGAATTTGTTCCAGAAAAGCTTTTTTTTATTTTAAGTCAAAATCCCATGGATATAAAACTGTTTAAAGAGTACAAGTAGGTTATGAAAGTTCCATATATTATTTTTAAGGTTGCCAACAGTCAAATAATCAACTATTAAGTAAACATTTCTGCTTTTAGTGATTAAAGTTAAGGTTAAATAAGGATTAGCATACCTGACTCGGATATTGTTTACGAAGATTTTATGCCAGAATGAATCTAGTTCATGAATACCATAAATAAAATAGAATATGCTAAAATTCTAATTCAGTACTACCAAACAAATAATTTTTATCGACTATCCAACAATCAGTTCTTTCTTTAGTGAATGAACTGGCTGGGTTTGTTTTTGTGATTTGATGCTAATCAATTTTGATGTTAATCGAATATAAGAAATCATTTCCAAAGTTGGACATTACTTTAGTGCTTACAAGAAAAGATAAAGTTGCCTTATGGAACAAGTGAATTATTGCTGTTGTGTGGAATCGGTCTAATGCCCGTTCATGAAGTTAGGACAACGCAACTGGATAAAAACAAAGCTGGATAACTTGAGAAATATATGCCCTGGATATTACGAAAGAAACGCCCACATTTCATTAAAGAAAATCAATCAATTACTCATTCACGATAATCCTCAGTGTCATGTTTCCCGATCAGTGAAGGAACTTTTAGCAACTAAACCTTGGAGCACACACCTTATTCCCCAACCATGAGTCTGTTAAGTATCTTGTTACCCCAACCGGGAATCGAACCCTGGATCTCCGAACTGGTCAGCCAGCGCTATAACGTTGACAAAATGGCAAGCTGATATCGTCAAATTGGACTCTGCATTCTCCACCCTCTAATGTCAGATTGGTGAGCAACTGATAATCTGTCCGACCCCTCCTGCTATCTTCACCTCAATTTAGCCTCCTCCCACTACTAATTTTACACAAGTTAGCATCCTGTTCCCCACACTTTCTAAATCTGTTTTATAAAACCTGCTCCCTGTGCCTTGGGCACTATAAGATTTTATATTCACCACCTCCTGTAACTCATATGGTTTAGTTTTTATATTTGTACATTAACTGTATATCAATCCTAATCTTTTCGGTATGTATCAAAAACATCCATTGTGTATATATACTTTGATCACGCTCCATTATGTATATATACCTAATATGTATCATCCATTATATATCATCCATACCTAATATGTATCATCCATACCTAATATGTATCGTCTTTTATGTATCATCCATAGAGAATATATACCTAATCTTTTCGGTATATATCAAAAACACCCATTATGTATATATATTTTGACTACACCCTAACCCGGATTTTTATAATTATATTTTCTCACCCTGACTTTATTCCCTTACATCCTCGGTTTCTCAATTTATACTTTGGTTTTTCATCCCCCAACTGTCATGTGTTTTTGTATATATAATTTTATATGTAATTTTTGTGTATTTTTTTGTATTTCTGTGTATTTTATGTATTTCATGTACTTCTTTTCGTTTTGTTTTAGTTGGTTATACTACATTTGTGCTTGGGTTTTTTTTCCCTTCGGGGTTTTCCCCTCTTTTCTTTTTTTTCCTTCTTATGTCTCTCTTGTATTGTATTGTATTGTATTGTTTTTATGTTTTGTTTTGTCGTTGCCATTCTTTTATTTGTCTTGTTGTAACTGTGTTGTGATTCAATTTTAACCTGTTTTGTAATGTTTTGGGTCTAAAATAATGTTCCCGGCCACACACTTAGCTACAGTAAACCTTCGGGTCTGTCGTGTGGTCTGGGTTTTCAACACTTCAACAGGTTAGCATCCTATTTGCACGCTGCCACAACTGCCGCCGTGCTCATGTGGAGTACGATCAAGTTAAACATGTGGGTTCGTAAGTCCTTCCGAGAGGTTGGTGGTAAGGGAAGGAGGGTACGGTCCCTGTGGATGCCTCCCCCTCTGGGTTCCGGTCTAAATTGGGCGGCACTTCCCGGCCGTCCAAACCGTTACCATACACCTTTCTGGTAGGTCGGACGGTCTGGGTCTCATTAGCAACAGATTAGCATACTGCATGGTCGTTATCCTCTCAATTTTAAATCGGCGCTCCATCTTCCAAAGTCCACTGAATTTCGGTCCCTGTTCGGTAGCCATGGCAAAGAACCTTGGTGCCCCAACCAAGAATCGAACCCTGGATCTCCTAACAGGTCAGCCGTAGCTCTTGTGTTGAACTATTGGGACACAATTGCAAGCTTTTATCGTCGAAGTGAACTCTGCAAGTCATGTTGTTGTTGAAACCCAGACCGTCCGACCTACCAGAAAGGTGTAAGGTAACAGTTTGGACGGTCGGGAAGTGCCACCCAATTTAGACCGGAACCCAGTGGTGGAGGCTTCCACAGGGACCGTACCCTCCTTCCCCTACCACCAACCTCTCGGAAGGACTTTCGAACCCACATGTTTAACGTGATCGTACTCCGCATGAACACGGCGGCAGTTTTGGCAGTGGCTGGAATCGAACCCGGGCCTACCGAGTGCAACTCCAGCGCGCTAACGAATGGGCTACCGCGCCCCTCTGCAAGTCATGTGTCATTGATCTGTTTGCTGAAATGAAGGAACCCATATAAGGACGACGTTATCGTGGTCTTGCTGAAGTACTCCACACCATAGACCGAACTATTGCAGATGTCGATGGAAACAGATCTGCTAACAGCATCCATCGCCTTACACTACTATGTACTAAAGTCATTCATATGGCCGGTGATTAGATTGACAGTCATTAATGTACCATTCATGTCTTAATAAAGCATTTTTCTTATATACCTGACATTGTTTTCATTTTACTTTCCCCGCAATACATGGTAATATATAGGGAAAGTACTGGAATCATACCGAAAATCACAACTCGAGTTTTCAACGGAACTACACGTTTTGGGACTTCTAGAATACAGAAATACAATTTTTAAGGTGACGTCTCTGTGTGTGTGTGTATGCCTGTCGGTGCAATGTATGTATCCACTCTAACTCAAAAACTAATGGGCCAAATTTCTTAAACTTTGGTAGGTAAGTCACTTGTGTGTGGCCTGGTGCTGATTAGTTTTCTTGGTACATTCGAAATAAGAGAACCCGTTTGTTTTTTTGCGAAATGCCCCGCAAAAATTGTCTGTATCACTCTACCTGAAAAACTAATAGATCAAATTTTACAAAATTTGGCAGATAAGTCATTTGTGGATTACCTTGTTGCTGATTTGATTTTAGTTCGCTTCGGAAAAAAAATAATCCGCCTTTTTTTTACGAAATGGCCTGCAAAATTCGTCAAAATCTAAAATAAAAAACTATGTATCGTCAAACATATCAATGAAATAATTGTTTTATACGTAATTTTTAACGATGAAAAGAATAAGACCAATCCCATTACACTAGTCGTTCTCCAGATATTTTATTTTTTTCGCATTTTCGCTAGGCCACCTTTGAAAATAAGTCCAGTTACCAAATGAGAATGAAAATTGAATTAAATTCAGTGTAAATTTAAATAACTATGGGTGTTATTTTGTGCAATTGAACTCAATATAAGGAATTATTGAAGAAATAAAGATAACGTGAATATGAGTCCGCAGGGAAAATCATGTGCTGCCCATATCAGATGCTTTATTGTTCACTCAACCCTTTCTTTCTTTAGAAGCAGACCATTCGACCTATCCGAAGGTGTAAGACATTTGTTTGGACGATTGAGACAGTGCCACTCAATTTAGACTGGAATCCATGGGGGTGACATCCAGTGATCGTACTGTCCTACCCTTACCACCAACCTCTGGGAAGGACTTTCGGACCCACAGATTTAACAACCTAGTACTTCGCGTAAACACAGGGATAGTTTGGGAAGAACCTGTAATTGAACTCGGTACCTTCGAGTGCAAACCCCTGTCTTCTAGTCGACCCCCACTTAGCTCTCGTATTTTAGAATTTGTCATGGTTCTTTACACATGATACTGTAATTCGATTTAAATAAATTAAAGACGAAATCTTTAGATTTAAAAATCATTTATTAAACCTCCTATAGACGTACACAAAAATTAAAAGCCAGTACGCCTCCGGGCTTCACTATACCCTTCCACAGAGGCATTATATGAAAATCGCACTAACAAGCCTAAATACCGTCCACACTGTTAGGCAAAATTTGCATATTACATATCAGCATCATCACAACAAATACCATAATGTATCAACATAAATCATGAGCAAGAAATTTAAATTGAAAACGTTTATAATGCAAAATTAAAAGGGCAAATTCACAAGTTCTATATCAAGCATAATATGTATTATAAGCAACATACTATACTTGATACTATGCTTGATATAGAACTTGACAATTTGTCCTTCTAATTTTGCATTATGAACGTTTTCAATTTAAATTTCTTGCTCATGTTTTTATGTTGATGCATTATGGTATTTGTTGTAATGATGCCGATTTGTAATATGCAAATTTTGCCTATTAGTGTGGACGGTATTTAAGCTTGTTGGTGCGATTTTCATATAATGCCACTGAGGAAGGGTATAGTGATGCCCGAAAGCGATCTGGCTTTTAATTTATGTGTACATCTATAGGATGTTTATTAAATGACTTTTAAATCTTAAGATTTCGCTGTTAATTTATTTAAATCGGATTACAATTATGACGTTTTATCACTCTAAGTATGATACTGTAAATCTAGAAAAAACCCATCCTATGTAAGTTCTGCACACTTTGAAGTAAAGCGCTTAAATGGACTGGTTTTCGTGTTAGACTTATTTTAGATTCGAACAATTGTTAACTACAAAGGCTGAAAAACTCAATAACTACCGCAGTTACTTATCAAATTACTTTGTCAAACAACAGCAGTCTGTGATGTTTGACAAAGAAATCCGTGCTACGCATTGTGCATTGAATTTACATAATTTAATTTAGAAAAGCTCCGGGAATTCCATTATTTTATGGAATCCAATAAAAGTACCATGATTTAGATCACATTTCTTTCAACCACACCGGCGAATAACAATAATGCGTCTCTCATTAAAGAGTATAAAAGAGGGAGAGTTAGAAAAAACTCTAGTTCTTATATGGGAAGATTATTTCTATTTTTTGCCTTGTAGAAGGAGCTGTTTTGCCTCCAAATCCCATTAGCTTGCCGTCGCTATTAAACACGGCTTTCTGCTGTAACCAGAAAGGTATGTTAATTTTCTAATTACATTAATCATAAGTCTGAGGGAAATATTTTACATTTATACAAACCAAGATTTTGTAGAAGTACAAGTTCATTGAAGCCGATCTAAAAAAACTGTACTTATCTAAAGCTTTAAAAAACTGCATTCTCCAGGATTGTACAGTTATTTCGGCGTATGAGTTACTTCTCTAAGAAACACAATGTAGGACGGTGGCATTGTGGCCCACAGATACAAAAATGTCCGATGGTTTTTAATAGTGAGATTCTATTAATATGAATATTATATTACACACTGCCTTCTGCTGTAACCCGAAAGGTATGTTAATTTTCAAATTACATTAATCATAAGTCTGAGGGAAATATTTTATATTTATACAAACCAAGATTTTGTAGAAGTACAAGTTCATTGAAGCCGATCTAAAAAAAGACTCTACTTATTTAAAGCTTTGAAAACTGCATTCTCCAGGCTTGTACAGTTATTTCGGCGTATGAGTTACTTCTCTAAGTAACACAATGTAGGACGGCATTGTGGCCCACAGATACAAAAATGTCCGATGGTTTTTAATAATGAAATTCTATTAATATGAATATTATATTAAACACTGCCTTCTGCTGTAACCAGAAAGGTATGTTAATTTTCAAATTACATTAATCATAAGTCTGAGGGAAATATTTTATATTTATACAAACCAAGATTTTGTAGAAGTACAAGTTCATTGAAGCCGATCTAAAAAAACTGTACTTATCTAAAGCTTTAAAAAACTGCATTCTCCAGGCTTGTACAGTTATTTCGGCGTATGAGTTACTTCTCTAAGTAACACAATGTAGGACGGCATTGTGGCCCACAGATTCAAAATTGCCCGATGGTTTTTAATAGTGAGATTCTATTAATATGAATATTATAACATAGTTAATATCAAATTGGTAAATAGTTAGTTCTCTTAAACTCAAAGTGCTTCAGAAATATAATCTTATGCACAACCTTTTATTTAATTCGATCTGGTGTTTGTCAGTAAGAGTCAAATCTTTGAGGTTTTTTCTATCCATTCATGACAAAAAGATGAAATTTGATATATCGTGTTTTGTGATACATTTTTAATTCTTTTAATTTTGAATCTCTAAGTGCTGGCCCGCCATATAGAATGTACAAGTATTTTAGTAATAACTCGAAAATCGGAGTAGATATAAAGTCCAAATTTATTATATCGATGTCTTTCATGATATATTTTATATCGATGTCTTTCATGATACACGTTTCAAGACCTCTAGAATACGAAAAAACCATTTTTAGCGTGACGTCTGTGTGTGTGTCTGTGTGTCTGTCTGTGTGTCTGTGTGTCTGTCTGTCTGTCTGTGCAGATTTTGTATCCACTCTAACTAGAAAATTAATACACCGAATTTCACAAAATTTTGTAAGTAAGTCACTTGTGGGCGAGTCTGGTGTTTATTAGTTTTGGGTACGATTCGGGATAAAAGAACCCGCCCTTTTTTGCGAAATGGCTCGCAAAAGCTTGTATCCACTCTAGCTGAAAAACTAAAGGACCGAATTTCACATAATTCGGTAGATGAGTCACGTATAGGTCACCCTGGTGCTGATTAGATTTTGGTACGATTCAGAAAAAAATAACCTGTCTTTTTTTGCAGAATGGTCCGCAAAAATTGTCAAAATCTAAACTAAAAAGCTACGTGTGCTCAAATATATCCATTAAATGCTTGTTTAATACGTAATTTTTAACGAAGAACAGAATAAGCCCAACCCCATTACACTAGGTCTAGCCGTTCTCGAGATATATTAGTTTTTTTCGTATTTTCTCCACGCCATCTTTGAAAATAAGTCCAGTTATCAAATGAAAATGAAAATTGAATTAAACGTGAATTTAATTAAAATAAAATAAATAGAACGTGGATATAAGTCTGCAGGGAAAATCATGTGCTGTCCACATCACATTTTTCTTTCTCGTACATAGTACTGAGAAAGTATTGCTGTCACAAAAAATTCTGATTTTGAGATTTTGATGCCAATATGTTTTAAGACCTCCTGAACAAGTTTTGACTATTTTTTGAGTTATGCCTGTCTGTCTGTAGTCGATTCCTTGTGCGCATGACGACAGTCAAAAATATTAATGGATTTTCAAGAAACTGTACATCCAGATTTGGAATAAAAAAATCTAAACCTAGACAGAAGTTTTTTTAATTCGGAAACTTCGAAATTTATTCGAAATTTTATATTTTAACATGGCAGCATACGAAAAAAATTGACATATACATGCATAAAAAGCTTATTTATGGTTCAATGATTACGATACATTATAGTTTCAATAATTTTTGGGGAACACAGCCGCACTACAATGTTTTCGTTCATTACGTCATTACCCTTGGGGGAAAGTTACTTTCAGGGGGGAGTAAGGTACAATTTAATAAATTGCGATATCGATTTTTCATTTTTACTTTCCCTGCAATACATGGTAATGTATAGGGAAAGTATTGGAATCATGCCGAAAATCACAACTCGAGTTTTCGTCGGATCTACACGTTTCGAGACCTCTAGAATACGATAAAACCATTTTTAACGTGACGTCTGTGTGTGTGTCTGTCTGTCTGTCTGTCTGTGTGTCTGTCTGTGCAATGCATGTATCCACTCTAATTCAAAAACTAATGGACCGAATTTCATAAAATTTGGTAGGTAAGTCACTTGGGTATGACCCTGGTGCTGATTAGTTTTTGGTACGATTCGTAAAAACAGAACCCGCCTTTTTTTGCGAAATGGCCCGTAAAAATTCCATGTATCTACTCTAGCTAAAATACTAATTGACCAAATTTCACAAAATTTGGTGGATAAGTTACTTGTACGATACTCTGGTGCTGATTAGATTTTGGTATTTATCGGAAAAGAACAACCTGCCTTTTTATACGAAATGGCCCGCAATAATGTCATGTATCCACTCTAACTAAACTATTAATTGGCCAAATTTCACAAATTTGATAGATAAGTTACTTGGGGAATACTCTGGTGCTGATTAGATTTTGGTATTATTCGGAAAAGAGCAACCGGCCTTTTTTTACGAAATGGCCCTCAAAATTCGCAAAATCTAAAAAAAGTTACATATGTTCAAATATATCAGTTAAATTCTTGTTTTATACGTAATTTTTGATGAGGAAAATAATAAGAACAACTCTATTGCTCTAGGCCTAACCATTCTCGAATTATTTAAGATTTTTCGAATTTAGTTATGCCACTTTTAGAAAAATGTCTAATTACCAAATAAAAACAGAAATTAAATTAAAAATGCAAATTCAGTGTTATTTTGTGCAATTAAACTCAATTTGATGAATTATTAAAGGAAAAAAATATGAATTTGAGTCTGCAGGGAAAGTCATGTGCTGCCCACATCAGATTTTTTACTTTCCCTGCAATACATGGTAATGTATAGGGAAAGTATTGGAATCAAGTCGAAAATCGCAACTCGAGTTTTCTACGGATCAACACGTTTCGAGAGCTCTGGAACAAGAAAAAACTATTTTTAGCGTGACGTCTGTGTGTGTGTCTGTGTGTCTGTGAATCTGTGTGTCTGTGTGTCTGTCTGTCTGTGTGTCTGTCTATGCAGATTTTGTATCCACTCTAACCAAAAAACTAATTGACCGAATTTCATAAAATTTGGTAGGTAAGTCACTTGCGGGCGAGTCTGGAGCTGATTAGTTTTAGATGCGATTCGGGATAAAAGAACCCGCCTCTTTTTGCGAAATGGCCCGCAAAAGCTTGTATTCACTCTAGCTGAAAAACTAATGGACCGATTTTCAAAAAATTTGGTAGATAAGTCACTTGTGAGTCACTATGGTGCTGATTAGATTTTAGTACGATTCGGAAAAAATAACCTGCCTTTTTTTGCAAAATGGCCCGCAAAAATCGTAAAATCTAAACTAAAGAACTAGGTATAATCTATATCCATTAAATGCTCGTTTAATACGTAATTTTTAACGACGAAAAGAATAAGAACAACCCCATTACACTAGGACTAGCCGTTCTCGAGATATTTTAGTTTTTCGTATTTTCTCTACGCCACTTTTGAAAATAAGTCCTGTTACCGAATGAGAACGAAAATTGAATTTTAAAAGTGAAAAATTTAATTAAATAAAGAAAACGTGAATATAAGTCTGCAGAGAAAGTCATGTGCTGCCCACATCAGATTTGTTTTCTTGTAAAATTTGAAAAATAAATGAATGTCGAATGAGAAAGTCGAGTAGAGTTATACTCTAGTTAATTTATTTCGAAACTTACCGGTCTAGCTCATCCTAGGCCCGCCATAAGAATGTACTTTTTGCTAATAAATAAATAACTGGATCAATAAGAAATCTAAATTCTATATGTCGTTGTCTTCATACATTTGAGTTGCATGCACTTTAATAGATACACTTTATTCATACATTTAAGTTAGACACAAGAACAAAAATCTGATGTGGGCAACACATGACTTTCCTTATATAATGCAATAAATTTACTACATTTACAGTAAAAAAATGTTATTCTTATAGTAGATACATATATTCTTTACAAGATATTGAATTTTCTTCAATTAGTTGCCATTTTCATTGATTTAGCGTCATTTTAATCCATTTGGTAATATCCATTTGTTAATTTGGCAACAATTAAAAATGTCACCAAGTCGGCGACATTCCGCCAATTTCGTCGCCAAAATCTCGCCAAGCGTTATGGATGGAGAAATAAGTTATTCTTCTAACAGATAAATGACTATTGGCGTTCAAATACAAAAGTATTACTCAATACATATTTTTTCATGAATGGAACGAGCTAGATCCACGAGAATGATGTCACCCAATGTATCGCATGGTATTACATATGAAAAGTGAACATGTTTCTCAATAGGAAATATTTTTATTTTATTTTATATAACTTTTTGATAATTTTTTTGACAAATGTGCAATATCTCGAAAACGGTTCATGTTAGCGTTCTAAAATTTATGTCCATCGTTTTCTAATGAAAAATTACATTAGAAATGTCTATTTGCGTAACTTTATTAGCGGTTTTGATTTTTTGACGATTTTTTCAAAATTTCACTCAAAAATTTAGGGGGTTCTGAACATTCGATTCCGTATAAAAACAATAGGCTTCCAGTGCTTACGATTGTGATTTTTGTACTAAATTTCGTTCGAATCGATCATTCGTTCGTCAGTTATCGCCTCCACAGGATCACTGACACACACACACACACACACACATACTTTCATACACACACACATACTTTCACACACACACACACACACACACACACATCACTTCAAAAATGTTTAATTCGTGATCAGGGATGCTTGAAACGTGCCCTTCCGTCGAAAACTCGAATTCGAATTTTCGACCCCGTCACAATACTTTCCTTATACATTATCTATAAGTAAATTAAAAAGGGGTGCGTTAAAAAATGATTTTTCTTTTACTTGTTTCTTTGTTTAATGAAAGAAAAATAATCAATGCACACTTTCTCTTTTGATCCCCACTCTTTGACAATGTGCAAGGGAAACTCGAATATCGAGCGGACGACAGATAAGGCTACTCACTCATAAAGAAAGTATTTTCTTAAGAATTACTGATCTTCTTCATAGTAAATAGAAAGTTTGTTGTTTAATCGTGACAATATGATTAATTGTTCCCATGAATAAAAAAATCTGATGTGGCAGCACATGACTTTCCCTGCCGACTTATATCTACAATATCTATTTAAATTAAATGTAATTCACTTTTAATTCAATTTTCGTTCTCATTTGGTTCTTTTGTCCCGAATCGTACTAAAAATTAATCAGCACCAGGGTCACATCCAAGTGACTTACCAAATTTTATGAAATTCGGTCCATTTGTTTTTGAGTTAGAGTAGATACATACATTGCACAGACAGACAGACACACACACAGACGTCACGCTAAAAATAGTTTTTTCATATTCTAGAGGTCTCGAAACGTGTAGATTCGTCGAAAACTCGAGTTGCGATTTTCGACATGATTCCAATACTTTATACATTACCATGTATTGGAGGGAAAGTAAAAACTGATATGGGCAGTGCATGACTTTTCTTAGACAATTAAAAAATAATTAACACGACTAAAAGGGGCAGCATGTTATGTGAAAGAGGATTAGCCCTCTTAGCATAGACTTAAAAGTGCTGTTTCGATTTTGCGGAATTTTGGCGCAAACCATTTAGAATTTTAATAAAATTTTTAGAAACAGGTTTTTGTTGTTTTGTACTTCTTAGGGAGTTTTCCACCATGAAGTGGTGTTTTTGAGGGATTTACTATACTTACTACCATTTTAATATTTACTACATTTACTGCAATTATAATATTTCAGTAATTAGGACAATACACATGCATTACTAAGGATACACGTATACACATGATGCATATACATGTAGTAAACGCTCACAAAAATGAACACGTATATACAGATAAACGGATATATCATTCTAAAAGTATTCGAAACAATTTCAGGAGCAGAAAAGATGCACTTCTGATCAAATTCTGAAAATCGATTAATTATTTTGAAAAAAAAATATTTATTCTGGACTGAATAAATCACTTCTTAGTCTGCAACTGCGTTTAATTCGCATCAAACCACATCTTATCTTACGATTATTTCAACCAATCAATCCATTTGACAATGATAAATTATTTACATTTCGTGATTGTAAATAAGTAATGTCATGATTGTACATAATTAATTATTTACAATTTGTGAGAATTGAAAATACAGTGTTACTGTGGCTTTACGCCAGCCATTCAAAGCGGACAAATTAATTCCAGATTTGAAGTAGAACACAATAATCTCAAGTTTCCAGGGATATAATAATTCCATTAATTAAGTGGTTTGTGTCGCATCTAAGTAGGTTAATTTTCCCTCTAGATGTCACTGTATATTGTTTTATCTTTAGGAAATCTTTGAAATAAAAATTTTCCTAATGAATTAAGCTATTTTGGAGTGGTTTAACAGGGAATGTACGTAAATTGTGGGAAAATTATGGACATTATAATGACGTAAACAAAGTTCTTTAGAGCAATCGTGAATGAAGATAGATTGCAATTAAATATCATAAGTGAATCTCTATTCGACTTCTATAGACATTCACTTAATTCATGCTAAATATCAAAATGGAGAAAAATAATGTATATTTTCAGAACCATGTGTATTTCAGTCACAGTTTATTTTTCTAAAAACTTTAATTAATGATTTCAATGATATAATCAATAATTATTTTAGTGGTTTAATTAATAATTATTTTATTCCGATTTTAATCCGTATAGGCTCATTTTGTGCGAGAGATGCATACTTTTATTATGGTTAGTTGATTGGTGTCGTGTCTATTAGAGTCAGGTTTTATATATATCCGGGAGCAGATATGGCAGCGTCTGCAATTCGGATGATTAAATCTGAGTGCAGCTTTCCCTGTGGAAATTCATCATTATTATGCAACGCCACTATAATGACTGGACAGGTGAAAATTTGTTCTTGAGGATATTTCCGTCTCTGGGCAATTACTATAATAACTCTAAGATACTCTATAACGTGAAACAAAATTTGATTTAGAATTTCAAAATTTGAAAAAAAAAATATGAATAAATGGTGTTTGACACTAAGGTAAAATTTGAAAGCCTGCTGCATCTTTGTCGCAAAATCGATGATAGATATTTCTATAAGCAGTATTTGAAATCTCATAAAAACAAAAAAAAATCTCTCAAAAAAAATCCTCAACAAGTGCAAAAAAAAGCTTTCTTCCAAAAAAGGTTATTATATCTCAAAATGAATGTATACTTTAAAAGTAAAGACAACCAAAAATTGGCCATAATTAAAAGTATTTTATTAAAATCTCCTTTTACGACGTACTAAAATTACACGACAATGGCGCTTTCAGGCATTACTACGCCCTTCATCAGTGGCGGAGTGAAAATAAGTAGCGAACATGTGCTTAAATACAGGCTATAACCCCCAGATAAGATTTACATATTAACCATTTTACATTTTTAAATACGAGGCATTTAAAATATAATTTAATTATAAAATATAAAATACAATAAAAGGGAAACGGTTCATAAATTAAATGGTAACCAATAGGAATACAAGGCATTTAAATTATTTTTTAAATGCCTCATATTTAAAAATGTAAAATGATTTAATTATAAAATACAAAATACAATAAAAGTAAAAAGGTTCATAAATTAAATGGTAACCAATAGGAATATTAGGCATTTGAAGCATATTTTAAATGCCTCGTATTTAAAAAGGTAAAATGGTTGTAAATTTTATCTAGAGGTTATGGACTGTATTTAAGCACGTTCGTCACTAACTTTCACTTGGGCCAACGGCCGTACCGTGCTGAAAACACCGGTTCTCGTTAGATCACCGAAGTGAAGCAGCATCGGGCGCGGTTAGTACTTGGTGGGTGACCACCTCGGAACGCCGCGCCCTGTTGGCCATCTCGGGTGCGGTATCCCCGTGGTTTGCGCGCTAGATTTGCACGCTGCCACAAATGCCGCCGTGTTCATGCGGAGTACGATCACGTTAAACATGTGGGTCCGTAAGTCCTTCCGAGAGGTTGGTGGTAGGGGAAGGAGGGTACGGTTCCTGTGGATGCCTCCCCCACTGGGTTCCGGTCTAAATTGGGTGGCACTTCCCGGCCGTCCATACAGTTACCTTACACCTTTCTGGTAGGTCGGACGGTCTGGGTCTCAACAACAACTTACTTTCACTTCGCCACGATAAAGGGCATGGTAATGACCGAAAGCGCTATGGTCGTGTAATTTTAGAACGTCATTAAAGGATATTTTAATAGAAGTCAATTTTGGGTTGTCTTTATTTTTAAAGTATTAATTATTTTGACGTGTTTCCATACTATTTTATCAAAATGAATGGTTTATTCCAAGTTTCTACGGAAGTGGAGCTGTACTTTCAGGTCTAGGTACACCACCGAAGAATGCTATCCCTCCTTCAAATGATATCTAGCATGATTTAGTCGTAGTCAATTAAAAAAGTCTTATGTGAGCAAGCAACACACGACTTTCCTTATGTAATGCAATGAATTTACTACTTTTACAGTTAAAAAAATCTAATATGGGCAACACATGACATTCCTTATATAATGTAATGAATTTACTATTTTTACAGTAAAAAAAATAGGTTTTCTTATAGTAGATACTAATAGTCTTTCCAAGATATTCAATTTTCAACAATTAGTCGTCATTTTCATTGATTTAGCGTCATTTTCATTAATTTGGCGAGATTTTCGTTAATTTGGCAACATTGAAAAAAGTCGCCAAGTTGGCGACATTCCGCCAAATTTGTCGCCAAAATCTCGCCAGGCGTTATGGACGAAGAAATAAGTTATTCTTGCAGCAGATAAATGACTATTGGCGTTCAAATACAAAAGTATTATTCAAAGTATCTTTTTTCATGAATGGAACGAGCTAGATCCACGAGAATGATGTCACCCAATTTATCGTATGATATTACATATGAAAAGTGAACATGTTTCTCAATAGGACATATTTTTTTTTTTATTCTATATGACTTTTTCATATTTTTTTTTAAAAATTTGCAGTATATCGAGAAAGGTTCGTGTCAGCGTTCTAAAATTTATGTCAATCGTTTTCTAATGAAAAATTACATAAGAAATGTCTATTTGCATAATTTTATTAGTGGTTTTGATTTTTTGACGATTTTTTCAAAATTTCATTCAAAATTTAGGGTGGTTCTGAACATTCGATTGCGTATAAAAACAATAGGCTTCCAGTGTTTATGGATTGTGATTTTTGTATCAAGTTTGGTTCAAATCGGTCCATTCGTTCGTCAGTTATCGTCTCCACAGACTCACTGACAAACACACACACACACACACACACACACACACACACATCACTTCAAAAATGTGTGATTCGTTACCAGACATGCTTGAAACGTGCTCTCCCGTCGAAAACTCGAATTCGAATTTTCGACCCCGTCGCAATACTTTCCTTATACATTATGTATATAAGGAAAGTAATAAAATCGGCGATGACTCCAGTCCATTGGAGCCGAAATGGTTTTGCGTGTATACCATTTTGTAAAATGAAACTCCAGGAAAGTTCAAAAGGTTTATTCGATTGTTTTTCTCAGCTTCGTTTGTTTTATTTGCAAGATTTCAAAACGCTACAAATTACTCGCTAAATGTGTAACTGGTTTTTTCAGTTTTCGCCCCGATTACATCTGGATACTCCAACCACATTAAAATATCAAATTATTTGACTAACTTGCTTGGCGGTATGTAATTTTTAACTTATACAATATATCTGACTATATTTTAGATTCAAGTCAATCTATAAACTTAGCTGGCCGTACATAAATACGTACCTGAATTCGTACTTGTATACGTATCTTTCCATCCATGCTGATCAATCATCATCTCTCAATAAACATCTTTAGAATCTCAAGTTCATTCCATTTCCTAATTTGTTTGAAACAAAACAAAATATCTTATGCTTGTGCACCAATAGTTCATCAAGGAGTAAATAAATACAATGATCTGCAATACTCCTGACATTTCAAATATTATATAAAAAAACCCAGGATAAAACCCAGGATAAAATACTAAAATTTCGGAATTATAACCTTCTGCACTTCGAAAACTAAGAGTGATATTCAAAATCGAATTATATACAATTTTAGGGCTTATAAATAAATAAAACTTCTTACTTATTGTTCAAGGCCCTTTTAGTTTTTCATATATAAGCATTATAAACTCTAAAACTGGATCCTTCAACTTGACAACTCCTTCTTCAAATTGCCAAGGTAATAACTGGAAAGGAATAAGCTATATAAGCTGTTATAAAGAAATATGCAGGGTGTATATAAACTGTTTTGACAAAATAAGAGGGATGATAGTGTCCATCAAGACAAGCAATATTTAGTATCGAACCTAGGGTCGCATTCCACTCTGAGTGCCAGAAAAGAGCAACTTCGAAACACATCCAACAAGCACAAGTCGCCACTTCGAACGACATAGCTTTCGTGCAGGCGAAGTATTACATCTCCAGAACATCACCGTCACTTCTGATCATCCGACACTTCTTGAATGCCACATATCCCGGATGATGGATTGGACGTAGTGGACCTGTGGCTTGGCTTCCACACTCACCGGACCTCAACCCACTGGACTTCTTCTTCTGGGGGCACATAAAATCATTGGTGTACGAAACGCATGTGTACTCCGTAGAAAATCTCGTCGCGAGAATCATTGTTGCAGTGGACAGAATAAATACGACACCAGGTACCTTAGAGAAGGTGGACCAGTCGTTCATTCGTCGGTGTGAATTGTGCAACGGCCCCCAAAAATCGTCACCCAAAAAGTTTGAAACGCGCTTTAATTATTTACCTGTTGGAGATAAGTGGGCAATGTAAATTGCAAAAATGTTGAAAGTAAGATAGAAAATACGACTACGTTAAAATAAATAGTCCTCCCATTCATTTTTCGAAAAGTTACACTTTTTAAATTTTTATACGATCCCCTTAGACAAATTGGGTCAATCAGAAATTAATTTTAATGCAACAAATGCACACGAATTTTAATGCACACACACAGACATGACCTCAAAAATGTTTGATTCGTCATCAGGTATGCTTGAAACGTGCTCTCCCGTCGAAAACTCGAATTTGAATTTTCGACTCCGTCACAATACTTTTCTTATACATTATGCATATAAGAAAGTAACAAACTGAGACGAACTTCTCTAAAAATGGGGTTTCACCGAAATTTGAGAAGCACAATGGCGTTTATTGTTACCAGACAAAAGTTATATTAATTATTGGAGATAAAACGTAATAAAATCGAAACATCTGTCTCATTCTTTTACCGTGTTATACGAGCCTCTTTTAGCGTGTTATACGAACACGATCACAATTTTTCCGCCGTGTTATACGAATCCGTCTTATATGAATCCGTGTTACAGGGGGGTCTACTGTACTTTAAAACGTGTTAAAATGAAATGAAACGACATCTTTTCGTTTACAAAAAGCAAATTCCGCATCTCTTCCTTGCAGATTATCGATAATGTCATTCCCTGCGGTCATCAATATTTCCTATAACATTGTTTTCGCCGATCAACTTAAAACTTAAAAAGATCATGTGGGAATGAATCAAGTTGTGAAGTTTGTTGGCAATTGAAATATCATTCAAAAGTTAGAGCGCATATAAAGAGCAAAACTGTTGAGATGAGATCAGATGTTTGGCATGTTAATTGCATATTAATGTAGATTTTGCGCGTGAACAGGAAGTAATTTTTTGTTTCTATCCATTAAGTCGCCAAAAGCTCTAAATTTCTATTTATGTGATGTTAATGTTAATTCAATTCCATTAACATTATGGTATGGATATATTTACTGATACGTACATTTGGCGACTGTACGTTCGAGAATTAGATGATTGTTATGGTAGCAAGATTTGTAGCTCCAAACTATATAACGAAATGTTAAATGCATTATTGACATATGAGAAACATTATTAGAAATTTGATTTTGAATTTCATAAATCTATTGAATGGAACAGATTTTAATATCTAGTCATTAAAATCGTTAATATATGAGTTAACCTGCTTAGCGACGACAGTCATTTTCCTAATTGTTAAGATAAATTTGAGCGCTATACTAGTTAATTTGGTACTTCGAAATATGTTTATAAATTGTTACCAAGAATAGTTTCAAATATTACTGTACAATTCAACGCTATAAATATTGTACCACAGATCTTATACACCATTCTGTTAGTATTAAAGAATTACAGTCTATGCTCGGCCCATGAAAGCTTGTTGGAGATATTATGTTCTGGACATGTTAGACAATTCGACCCTTCAAAAAATATCACACAGACACACACATATATATCCCCCGGTCGTCCATTTTGATGCTCTAAGTCCTCTGGACGAGCCGGACGGCCTGGGGTTTTCACACACACATATATATATACGGGATGGTTTGAATTAAAGAATCCCTGTTCAAAGCACTGTAGAGAAAAAACCAGTGGTCATAATTACTCCAAATCTGATTGGTATACATTTCAGAACATGAGGAAACGAATAATGCAAAAAAATAGAAATAGTTCCAAAAATGATCCATAGAGAAAAGTTGGAGTTGCGAACATTCTCATAGTAAATACATAATTCAATGAAACGGATCCACACTCCATTATGCTTTAGGACTAACCGTTCTCACGATATTTCAGATTTCTTGCATTTTTCTTACGCCGATTTCGGAAAAATGTCCAATTACCAAATAAAACAAAAATTGAATTAAGAATGCAAATTTAGTGTTATTTGGTGCAATTAAACTCAATCTAACGAATTCTTGAAGAAATATTAAGGTTTTACGGAACATCAGATTGCGTTTAAAATCAATGGGATTCTTGTATTCACGATGTTCGATGCGAATTTTGGAATATTTTAAACGTGTTCTTCTGTCAAAAACTCGAATTCGAATTTACAATACTTTCGTTATACGCTATGCATAGGGAGCGTGATACAAAAATAATTTTTCATTTTTAAAGCAATTTTGTTGACTAAAACTCTTTTTAATACCTGGCGCCTATAATACAAGGTATGTAGTATTTTGTAAGCGTATGAAGTAATCTGTGAAGTCTTTTAAAATATATTTACTTTGCGGCAATTAATTAGTTCCACAATCGCTCCACTATGAAATTGCTTAATCAAAAATTAATTACAACACAAAACAAGCATAAATTTAAAAATCATCACATATATATATATATATAATATAAATATACAACACCCTGTATGATGACGCATATTTTTTTATTTATTTTAGGGAGCAGCGAGCGATCAATAATGAAAGATTTTACGTCAAAGGAATTGTATCTGGCCCCGCTTAATCATCGAATGCTGACTTTTTAGTGACATTGACGGATGGAATGGCGAAATTATGCACGGCTTATCGACCAGGTGAATGAGAAGCCAATTGAAAAACAAAGCAACGATTTTGAACAGTTCCCCAACTGGTGGTTCGCAAACATTCAAGGGTTTTGCTGAATCAATTTAACGAGTGCTAAAATATCCATAATGGCGGATATATTTTTAATACATTTTTGAAGATGGATATGTGTATATTAAAATAGAAAGTTTTTCCTAACAGAAAGATTAGAAACTGCATAGAGTGAAAGCTGGCTAAAGAGAACCCACTCTTGGTGATTGATGAAACTGGTTCTTAAAGCAAAGTGTATATATATATATATATATATATATATATATATATATATATATATATATATATATATATGCATATATATATATATATATATATATATATATATATATATATATATATATATATATATATATGCATATATATATATATATATATATATATATATATATATATATATATATATATATATATATATATATATATATATATATATATATATATATATATATATATATATATATAGAGGGTGTCCCAAAAAGATTAAAACGCGCCTTAATTCTTTACTTATTTTAGATAAGTGGGCAATGCAAATTGCAAAAATCTTCTAAGACAACGTTAATGAAATAGTTCTCACATTAATTTTCAAAAAGTTACACTTTTTAAATTTTTATACGACCCCCTTAGACAAATTTGGTCAATCAGAAATTTTTTATTTATAATGCAACAAGATCATTAAAAAACCCACATATATGTATCTTTAAATGTGAGGGAATTATATTTAATTGAAAATTGAACATTTTAAGTGGGGACCCTATATCAAATTAGAAATGTAAATTTGAAATGTATTCCATAAAAGATTAAACTGGATGATAATACGTAGGAGAACCCCAAACACGTAGTGAGTACCACTGCTTTATATGATCTCTGTCTGTGTAATGCTTTATTTAGATACATTTGTGGTAAAAGATTTTGACACATATTAACGTATTTTTGATCTAAACAATTTCCATCGTCTACTTGTTTATGATCCCAATTTTCACTGATGAAACAGCCTTTCACATGGTACGGAGAAGTGGCATAAGACATTTTTTTTCCTTTATTATAATTCCGTTGATGTTAAAGATACAGATATGCGGGGTTTTTTTACAAACATTTTTGAGGTGAAGTCTATGTGTGTGCGTGTTGAAGACCCAGACCGTCCGACTCGTCCAGAGGACTAAGAGCTACTATTTGGACGGCCGGATGTGTGTGCGTGTGTGAAAGTATGTATATGTGTGTGTGTGTGTGTGTGTGTGTGTGTGTGTGTGTGTGTGTGTGTGTGCTCTAAGTCCTCTGGACGAGCCGGACGGCCTGGGGTTTTCACACACACATATATATATACGGGATGGTTTGAATTAAAGAATCCCTGTTCAAAGCACTGTAGAGAAAAAACCAGTGGTCATAATTACTCCAAATCTGATTGGTATACATTTCAGAACATGAGGAAACGAATAATGCAAAAAAATAGAAATAGTTCCAAAAATGATCCATAGAGAAAAGTTGGAGTTGCGAACATTCTCATAGTAAATACATAATTCAATGAAACGGATCCACACTCCATTATGCTTTAGGACTAACCGTTCTCACGATATTTCAGATTTCTTGCATTTTTCTTACGCCGATTTCGGAAAAATGTCCAATTACCAAATAAAACAAAAATTGAATTAAGAATGCAAATTTAGTGTTATTTGGTGCAATTAAACTCAATCTAACGAATTCTTGAAGAAATATTAAGGTTTTACGGAACATCAGATTGCGTTTAAAATCAATGGGATTCTTGTATTCACGATGTTCGATGCGAATTTTGGAATATTTTAAACGTGTTCTTCTGTCAAAAACTCGAATTCGAATTTACAATACTTTCGTTATACGCTATGCATAGGGAGCGTGATACAAAAATAATTTTTCATTTTTAAAGCAATTTTGTTGACTAAAACTCTTTTTAATACCTGGCGCCTATAATACAAGGTATGTAGTATTTTGTAAGCGTATGAAGTAATCTGTGAAGTCTTTTAAAATATATTTACTTTGCGGCAATTAATTAGTTCCACAATCGCTCCACTATGAAATTGCTTAATCAAAAATTAATTACAACACAAAACAAGCATAAATTTAAAAATCATCACATATATATATATATATAATATAAATATACAACACCCTGTATGATGACGCATATTTTTTTATTTATTTTAGGGAGCAGCGAGCGATCAATAATGAAAGATTTTACGTCAAAGGAATTGTATCTGGCCCCGCTTAATCATCGAATGCTGACTTTTTAGTGACATTGACGGATGGAATGGCGAAATTATGCACGGCTTATCGACCAGGTGAATGAGAAGCCAATTGAAAAACAAAGCAACGATTTTGAACAGTTCCCCAACTGGTGGTTCGCAAACATTCAAGGGTTTTGCTGAATCAATTTAACGAGTGCTAAAATATCCATAATGGCGGATATATTTTTAATACATTTTTGAAGATGGATATGTGTATATTAAAATAGAAAGTTTTTCCTAACAGAAAGATTAGAAACTGCATAGAGTGAAAGCTGGCTAAAGAGAACCCACTCTTGGTGATTGATGAAACTGGTTCTTAAAGCAAAGTGTATATATATATATATATATATATATATATATATATATATATATATATATATATATATGCATATATATATATATATATATATATATATATATATATATATATATATATATATATATATGCATATATATATATATATATATATATATATATATATATATATATATATATATATATATATATATATATATATATATATATATATATATATATATATATATATATATATATATAGAGGGTGTCCCAAAAAGATTAAAACGCGCCTTAATTCTTTACTTATTTTAGATAAGTGGGCAATGCAAATTGCAAAAATCTTCTAAGACAACGTTAATGAAATAGTTCTCACATTAATTTTCAAAAAGTTACACTTTTTAAATTTTTATACGACCCCCTTAGACAAATTTGGTCAATCAGAAATTTTTTATTTATAATGCAACAAGATCATTAAAAAACCCACATATATGTATCTTTAAATGTGAGGGAATTATATTTAATTGAAAATTGAACATTTTAAGTGGGGACCCTATATCAAATTAGAAATGTAAATTTGAAATGTATTCCATAAAAGATTAAACTGGATGATAATACGTAGGAGAACCCCAAACACGTAGTGAGTACCACTGCTTTATATGATCTCTGTCTGTGTAATGCTTTATTTAGATACATTTGTGGTAAAAGATTTTGACACATATTAACGTATTTTTGATCTAAACAATTTCCATCGTCTACTTGTTTATGATCCCAATTTTCACTGATGAAACAGCCTTTCACATGGTACGGAGAAGTGGCATAAGACATTTTTTTTCCTTTATTATAATTCCGTTGATGTTAAAGATACAGATATGCGGGGTTTTTTTACAAACATTTTTGAGGTGAAGTCTATGTGTGTGCGTGTTGAAGACCCAGACCGTCCGACTCGTCCAGAGGACTAAGAGCTACTATTTGGACGGCCGGATGTGTGTGCGTGTGTGAAAGTATGTATATGTGTGTGTGTGTGTGTGTGTGTGTGTGTGTGTGTGTGTGTGTGTGTGTGTGTGTGTGTGTGTGTGTGTGTGTGTCAGTGAGTCTGTGAAAACGATATCTCACGAACGAATGGAGCGATCGATTCGACTTAAATTTGGTACAAAAATCACAATCCGTGAATACTGGAAGCCTATTGCTTTTAAACGCAATCAAATGTTCAGAACTCGAAATTTTCGAGTCTAAATTTTCGAGTGAAATTTTGAAAAAAAATCATCAAGAAATCAAAACCTTTAACAAAGTTACTCAAATAGACTTTTCTTATGTAATTTTTCCTTAGAAAACGATTGACATAAACTTTGAATGCTAACATGAACCGTTCCCATGTTATTGCACATTTTTCAAATAAATTTATAAAAAAATCTCATAAATTAAAAAAAATATATTAACTGTTGAGAAACATGTTCACTTTTCATATGTAATATCATGCGATAAATTGGGTGACATCATTCTCGTGGATCTAGCTCGTTCCATTCATAAGAAAAGATACTTTGAGTACTACATTTGTATTTGAACGCCAATAGTCATTTATCTGTTATAAGAATAACTTATTTCTTCGTCCATAACGCTTGGCGACATTTTGGCAACGAATTTGGTGGAATGTCGCTAACTTGGCGACTTTTTAAAAGTTGCCAAATTAACGAAAATCTCGCCAAATGGATAAAAATGGCGCTAAATCGATGAAAATGACGACAAATTAACGAAAATTCAATATCTTAGAAAGAATATAAGTATCTACTATAAGAATAAGCTAGTTTTTCGCTGTAAAAGTAGTAAATCCATTGCAATATATAAGGAAAGTCATGTGTTGCCCACATCAGATTTTTTCAAGTTGTGATGCACATTGAACGTGTCTGAAAAAACTTTTATATCGTATGATTTATTTTATTCAACTTAAATTTGAGGAAAAAAAAGTTTTAGGAAAATAAATCTTTGCGAAATTAAACCCGATTTCATCTAGAGGAAGTACATATCTGTTATCTGTGGTACATACAGATTATCAATTAAGCTGTGTTTAAAGTCAAGTGTGTTAAATATATATAAAAAGATATTATAGTAGTGAAGAAAACTCATTACGAATTTTCTATGAGCCAGAGCAACACTTTACTTTAGAAATCTTAAATGAAGGATTAGAATTGGCAAAAAATCTAGAACATTTTACGAATAATGATCCATCAACAGAGCGCTCTGAGGAATTTAGGAAAAAATTGAAAGATTGTTTAGATCCATATTTTGAAGTAAAAGAAGATTTTGAAAGTAACGATAATAATTTTTTGAAAGCACAAGAAGGCATCCTTTTAAACAACGAAAATAGCAGAGAAAAGACAAGTGAATCTTCAAACTATGAAATAGCACAACCAACATTTAAAACTGGATGTCGTTGGAACCTAATTATGGATAGCTCCGAAAGTGAATAAATGTAAAAAAAAAGTTGTAACTGCTTCTTTTAATTAACGCAAAATAAATAACAAAACATTTTTAATTTCAATATTTGTTTGTTTTGAAGAGAAAGAAAAAATATTTTAACTCTTACAAATTAAATATTTATTTTACATCTTTGTTAAGTATCTGTATAAGTGTATGTTTATGCATAAGTAAACTGTATGTGAGCCGCTCTTTTGCCAAAACGATTAAGTCCATAAAAGAAAAAGTAGAAAATATGTATTGATAAATTTTTATACATTTCATGTGAATAAACACATTCATTATTCAACGATCATAAAAATTGTTGGCATGTAGTGTCTTAAACCTGATTATTAAAGAAAGTTATTTTAAATGTAACAAGTAAGTTAATCGCTTTGGGCTGTGAACGGCTCATGTATTTGTATAATCTAACAAGGGAAGGCTTTGCAATAGTTCTCTCGGATTGCATTCTTTCATGTCCTATCTTGTAAAAGACCATGAATAATGATTAAACGCCACGACTTTAATCTGCCAAGTGATAGGGGGCGCCACAGTAGCAATCTGAAGTTGTCATGCAAATGTGCTCTACTAACGTGTACTATTTACATTTTAGTGTGAAAATATTATCCTTTTCAGTTATTATTATTATTAAATAATACCTGAAAAAACAACAAAATACGCACAGCCGTTAGACTGTTACTTCTCCAATCCTTATAAGGCATTTGTAAAACGTATAGAAGCCTACATAAAAATTCGAGCTGTATGCATTGAAGGGATCCATATTGAAGACATCGATGAATATTGAACTAACATCGATGAAGAGGCCAACAGAAAGTTAAATGACAGATTATTTATTTTAAAAATGCATTCATTTGTGTACAATTAACTTGGCGCTGATATATTTCAAGATATAGTAATATATTCTTGGAAAAAAGCTGGATATTCTGTTGAAAAACACATTACAAAATTTAACAAGATAATGGCAACTGTATTTAATATTGGTTCAGCAACTTGTTTCATTGTAAATTGCAGTGATTATGCATTTTTTAAATTTGCACATTGTAACGTTTTCATTTGTATTGATCATACATTTAATCATTCCCATTCATAATTTCAAACTTACAAAGAATTTAAATCATTCATTATTTTACAAATTTCATTTGCTTTGACTTTCATTGTAATACAGTCAATAGTTTTGTTGATTAGTTCAATTTTGGCTTCCAAAAATTTCAGCCTTTGTCTTTGTTGGGTTTTATCAACCTTTACGACCATGTCTTGGCAGTTGTTTAGCTAATTAATAAGATATAAATTTTATTAGTAATACATTTATCTTTTACTACTTACCATTATTGTCCATTTTATTTCAAAATAATAATAATAATTGAAAAGGATAATATTTTCACTCTAAAATGTTAATAATACACGTCAGTAGAGCACTTTTGCATGACAACTTCAGATTGTTATTGTGGCGCCCCCTATCACTTAGCAGATGAAAGCAGTGGCGTTTTATCATTATTCATGGTCCTTTTTCAAGATAGGATATGAAAGATTGCAATCCGAGAGAACTATTGCAGAGCCTTCCCTTGTAAGTGACTCGTACAACACGGATTCATATAACACGGAGCATATCTACCGTGTTATAGGGGGATCTACTGACTAATGATTGCTCCCTGCTCTGGCTGGCTGTGGCCGATACGAAAACCTACACTTTGAGTTTCTTCCTCTGTATTTAATTTCCATTTTTCAAAATCTTCTACACTATAAAACAATTTTTTAGTGAATGACAGTTTAATATCTCCATGTTCAACTTGTATGTGTTCAATAAGAGCTGCTATTGATAAGCACTGACAATCGCATAAACAACAAATGTTCGTTGCTTTCTGTTGAAAATATATTTTTCCCCAGGATGAAATTTCCTTATATGAGCATATATGTTCGTCCGTCGAGTAAACATTCGCTCACAATAACTGCAAACGATGTGTTTAACATATTTCTTATCGTTTTCTGACATTATAATTTTAATAATTATCGGGAAAAGGAAACTGTAACAATTTAGAAATGCGATGTAAAAGATTAAAAGTAAAGTGCACTATATTGGTATAGGCAATAGGCATAAACAACAAAGATCCGTTCCAATGCCAATTTACGGCTGTCCAATACCATAAAATATCGCCAAAGCGCTATCGCTGTCCAGCTTAACCATCTGGCTTGTTTGTAAGGGCTCTAAATCTTCGGCCTTCTAATACCATGAAAAGTATTCACAAGTATTATATTTTATAAAGTATTTTTACTTATATCTTTTAATCTAAACTGGTGTCCTAAATTATCTTTGCATGCACAAAATCACTGATTTATCAGCAACTGTTCAATATAAAAAATGACTTTTTGGGGTGATATATAGCATCGTAAAACATAAGAACAAACGGAAATATCAAATATGAGTGCATACGATACCGAACGAATTATGAAATTAAAATTGAAATAATGTGTAAGAAGGAGATTTTAGAAAAAATTAATAACTTAGAAACAAATACAGATTTTTGACAATAATAGGGAGCTTGATCTCCCCTAGAGCGTATGCATAAATCCCAACGCGATTTCTTTCTCTGCATAAAGTGGTTAATCAGAGTTTGGGGCAATAAGTTCCACACCTCCAGCAATGCGGTCTTCAAGATATTGCTATCTCTAGGGAGAGAATTTCACCCCGTAGTAGCTCTTCCAAGGGCGTCCCATAAGTTTGCAATCGGATTCAAATTAGGAGATTTGCCTGGGCAGTTTATTCGCTTTCAAGAGATTCATCAACCAACTTTGCTCGATGTGTAGGAGCGTTATCACCCAAAGAAAAATGTTAGGTCCACATCTCTAAAACGCCTTACACATGTGTAAGGATTAACAATTTCTATTCTCGGCTTCTTATTATTCAAGCAGCGTCTTCCCCGGGGTAAAAATAGTCTTAATTTTAATAGCAGCCAATCAGATTGCGGACGGCAGTGTTAGCTGGCAACCAGATGCTTAAGATGCGAAGTGCGCAGCACGAATTGGAACTTGACGTATGTGGCTGCAGCGGACAGTTAAAAGGGTGGACCATGTACATTCTGATTTATTATTTGTAAATTGAGTTAATGGGTGTTTATTTTATGATTTTCTACAGTTTTAAAAATAAAGTTAATGTTTTTATCAAAGATGTCTGCGTGTTCATTCCGCTATTTTTAGAATGACGTCCAAACGAATTAACCCTGAAGGTTAGTTTCAAAGATATTTTAGTCGTACAAAGTGGCCTTAGTACAAGCACGAATTCAGTGGACTCAGATATGGAGCGCCGATTTCAAATTAAGAGGGCAACGGCACGCAGGGCACTAACCTGGGTAAAAATAGTAGTATCAGGAGGCTAACCTGAGGAAAATATAGCAGGAGGTGGTCAGTCAGATTGTCAGTTGCATGCCAATCAGATATTAGTGGGTGGATTATGCAGAGTCCACTTTGATAATAATAGCTTGCAATTTCGTCCCAGTAGCTCAACGATAGAACGTCGGCTGGCCAGTTCGGAGATCTAGGGTTCAATTGCAGGTTGGGGCAGCAAGGCTCTTTACACATGGTATTAAGACTTCATCTCGATATCTCTGGCCAGACACAGAGCTTCTGTAAAACACGTGGTGGGAAATAAATCCATTGATCGCTATGCATCCCCACACCATCATATATGAATTGTCAGATACAAACGCGTTTAAAATCAGAGATTAAACTGAACCTTGACTCGTCACTGCAGAAAACACAAGTCCATTGTTGTTAACTCCAGCTCTAATGTTCTCTGCACCAATTGAAATAGACCACTTTTTTTGTGACATCAGTGAAATGTATACCATTGGCTTTCTGGCATAAACGGATTCCTCATTAAGACTTCTGTCTACAGTTTCTCGCAATACTTATGTTATCATGTTACGATCTCTAACTCAGACCTCTTGAGATGGATTTAAAATTGAAACCCACCCCCCTAAATTGAATTTAAATATACCCCAATGATCTTACTTGTTTAGAAGTATCTAATCACGTTCAGATCACCACTTTAGTGAAGTACCCCGGAATGGGGGTTTAGTTCACTACTTTGGTATATTAGACTTAACATACTTGTTATAGGTTGCGTTGATTGTGGACTACAGCTATTCGTACAAGAACACTCGACGCATTAGAAACTTAACATTTAATAATCCAAACTTAAACACAACGATACAGGTACTTTACATGCTGTACTTAAAAGGTTACAGCGCAAGTTGTCCTAATCCATGCATGCTTATGTTGAGTAAGGAACCGGAGCCGGCAAGACGCCGGGCACCGTAAATACGAAGCTAAAGTTGTGGCGGTTGCAGAGTCTTATATAACCAATTGTGAACATTCGCATTGGCGCATTCACAGATCAGCAGATTCTGTTCAGTTCCACAGGAACAGTGACACCACACTTGTAATAACAATCCATTCCAATTTCGAACGTTAAGCTCTCGGCCTCCAAAGTCAAAAATCTCCCACTACGCTACTGTTCATGAGATTTCAATTAAATAAATATCCTGAATATTGTTGGTGAAAGTATAAACTAAAAAGATATAAGTCGTCCCAATAGTAAATAGTACAGGATAAAAGTGAGAGGTTTTTAAAGAAATTTTAAGACATAATTGGAAAAAAGCATAAATAAAATGTGAAATGATTTAAACTGCTGTATTTATACTTCTTAATAAAGTTCTGACAAAAAATTTATGATAAATAAAGTAAAAAAAATTATAATTTTTTATTCCATTGCTGGTGAAGGTTATTTCCATAAAACCTAAGGAGTGTTTTTGTTCCTTTAAAATAGAGAAAAGAATTAAATATATAACGAAAATGATACTCAAAGGACATATTGTTGTTGTTGAGACCCAGACCGTCCGACCTACCATAAAGGTGTAAGGTAACTGTTTGGATGGCCGGGAAGTGCCACCCAATTTAGACCGGAACCTAATGGGGGAGGCATCCACAGGGACCGTACCCTCCTTCCCCTGCCACCAAACTCTCGGAAGGACTTACGGACCCACATGTTTGACGTGATCGTACTCCGCATGAACACGGCGGCAGTTGTGGCAGCGTGCAAATCCAGCGCGCAAACCACCGAGCTACCGCGCCCGAAATGTGCCAACAGCACGCGGTGTTCCCAGGTGGTCACCCACCCAAGTACTAACCGCGCCCGATGCTTCCTGACTTCGGTGATCTAACGAGAACCGGTGTTTTCAGAACGGTACGGCCGTTGGCTCTCAAAGGACATATTGTGGAAAACAAAATTAATAAATTTTAATATAATAATATAAACGCATTTCTAGTTAAAAATCGTTAAAATAATCCACTCATTTGATAAGAATGAACTTATGATTGTGATAGTCTTCATCTTTCTGGAGAATAAGTTTATTAGAGATAATAGGGAACTTATTTGCTTTTCTAAAATAGATCAAAAATGTACAACATCTTGAGCAAGACGCATGTCAAAAATATTCTTAATTTTTTAAAAAACTTAATCAAATACACTTTGCTTTAAATTAACAAACTAAATATTTTCAAAACATTTTAAAATACGAGTACAATAAAGTTTAATATAGTTTTCAAATTTTTGAACGTTTTATTGTAAAACTGCGGTCTTTCTTCTAGTTCATCCCAAAAAACACCATACCACTGATGTCGATTGTTTTGAATAATCGCTCAATATTTTATTCCATTTGCTCAGTTTATGAGTGGCAAAAATGTTGCTATACTATCGTTTTTAAAATTTCCTTGAAGCATCTATTTCTCAGGATCTACTACAGATAGTATTTAGGTGATGAATGATATGAATTAAGCATCAAATTCCAAAGTAGGTAGGAGGTATAGTAAGTGATTGTTTTCACTTCCATTTCAAACAATTTCATTGAAACATCAATTTTTCGGGATTGGCTAGAGCTTAGATGATGACTGATATTAATTCAGCATCAAATTCCAGAAAGAAACAGAGTTCAGATGACAATTCACTAAATACTTCTCCCTCCTATTCTGGAAATGTCACTTGAGGTTTTTTCGAAAATATGTATAACTGAAATAAATAAAAATGCAAAAGAGAATAAAAACGCTTAATAGTTCCTTCAAAACTAAAGTGTTCATATCATGTGCTACAATATGAAGACTCTTTCATAATTTTTCATCTAGATATATTTATTCTTATAGGCGTGAAGGCATCATTAAAAAATTACAAATTCGTATTCAGATATGATCAAAACGTGTAAATGCTTCAAAAACGGAGTCAGATTTTTGACGACATCACAATCTTTCTCTTTACTTATACTATCTACTACAGGGAAAATAAAAATAAACAATTTATAGAACATAAATCAAGCATGGGTGTTTTATACTAGGAAAAGTTATATTTAATGATGTTTCAGTAATTACCTAGAACCTATTCCATCCATCTCTTTAACACCGTTAATTGCTTGACGAATTTGTTACATCAAAAATACTTATTTGTACGAACAAAACACAGTACGAACAAAACACAGTGATTTCCGCACTAGTGATTGATAATAATCAAGCAAATGAACGTCATGTCAACAACTGAGAAATAATGAGGTTGCTATTTTCTCGTAATAATTGTTACTAACTAATTTAGTCCTTGATTCTTAGCTGCATGTACTAAGAATGCAATTTATCTTAATGACATTATGGATTCTTGCTCATATTAAATGATTATTACTTTATTTTTTGTCACCTTTATTTAATTGTTACTTCAACCAAAACTTATTCACCTATAATTACTTACTCATACGTAGTAGTGAGAAAATATTGCTTTCACGAAAATTATCTATTTCGAGATTTTGATGCCAATATATATTTTAAGACCTCCTGAATACGTTTAGACTATTTTCAGAGTGATTTTTTTCTATCTTTCTGTCTGTTTATATGCCTGTGGTCGACTTGTGTAAATTATATCGGCTACTGGGAGATCAGATTAAGACCAGGAACATGTGAGACAGTTTTATGTTCTTTATTTATTAAGGGTGTAATGTTGGAAAATGGCAGAAGATGTAAGGACGCCAGTTTTTACAACACTTTCACCCGAGAGGTCAATTAGGCCATAAACCTAAGAGGATAAAGTGTAGCCACGATATTGGCTAATAACGTTGACCAATATAGATGATGTCTGATCGCGGTGCCCTAAGGTCGGCCAGTGGTAGCCGAATGGGCGTTACAGACCTCAGGCAATGTGGCGCCAACCGAAGTTTCTAGAAATGATATACACGACTTCTACACATTAGATAAAAGCGCGATTTCATAGAGAGAATTCAAAAGAAATGCCCTGATGTAGAGTTGTTCCAAAAATATTCCCAAGAAATGTCCGGTAGTAAAATATGATCGATGAGTACGAGTGATATTAATACTACAGTGATATGAGTACTACACCGCAAGTTAGTTCCAGTACAATATGATCGACTTAAGTACGAGCTGTGTAACAAACTCTGAAGACAACCAGCAGGTATGTGCGAGTCAAGTATTATAGAAAGTCATACAGGCAATTTAGGCATTTTTAATTTACCTGGTCTCACATTTGCAATATCCTCCTCAAACTCATGTTTAATTATTACGTTTCCAGCACCACATTTGATTTCCGTGACGCTTTAGTGCGAGTTTAAAATTTAAATGAAAATTTTTGTAAGGTTGATAAAAATATTTTAATTAAGGAGCTGAATAATTTTAATGGAGGAGCATTGTGATGACCAGATGATAGCATTGTTTAAATTAAAATATGCACATTCTCTAAAGGTATAATGAAATAATTTGAATATTTTGAAGAAAAGTTGAAAATAATTTGTTTGAAAAAGTAATATTAAAAAATTTGCATTTAGAAATGTTTGATATTTATTATGTTGAATTGTGTATTTTATGCTATTAATTAGGATTTTGGTAGGGATAAATTTTGTTTTAAATGACTCTTAGAAATTCTAGACGACAGAAGTCGCCTCAAAGATTGGAATTTTGTAATATTGAAAATCCAAAAATAAAAATGGATACTTTTGGATTAATAAATTTATTGCCAGCTTTTAATGGGCGTAAAGACGAGAATGTGAGAATGTAGAATTTTTCATCGCACAATTTGAGAATGTTGCAAAGATGGCTGAATTGCCTGAAGAAAATAAAGCGATAACTTTAAAAACCCGTTTAAAAGAGAAAGAGCATGAATTTTTGTCAAAAAATGGAATTGCAAAAAGCAGATAGCATTGAAGAAATAAAAGAAATATTATTGAGACAATTTAAACCGTTTCTTACAGTGTTGCAAAAAAAGCAGACAAATTTAAATAAAATTAAAATGAAGCCAGGAATGAAAGTGTCGGAATTGGCATTGGGAATTTCCAATTCAACCAATGAAACTTTAGCGAATTGTGCGAATAATGAGATGCGTGAAAGAAAGAACAATTTAATATTTGTAAATTTGATGGAGTCGGTAAGACAAGATCTAGCATTTGAAATTAAAAAAACTTAATATACAGCTTTTTGAAAAGGCGGTGGAATACGCTGAACATTTAGAAAGTATTTTGGGCAATTTCGACAGTACAGAAGTAAATGCGATTCATCGCAATGAAAATATAAGCAAAAATGGTAATGAACAGATGAAAATGCGAATACAAAATTTAAAAACTAAAGTTCAACAAATAAAAGATGAAAAGCGGGAGAAATCAGAAAATGAAATTATGTATTACATAGGATGAGGAAAGCAAGGACATTATTTTACTACCTGTTGGTACAACCAAAACGCACTGAAAAATTATGGAGAAAATAAACATGAGAATAAAAGAAGTGAATTTAGAAAGGGGCAAAGTAACGGATCTGGTAACATGCAAAATAGCGGATTCAGAGAAATAACTACGGAAAGAAATGAAAGGTATAACACAAATAGCAGACCGGAAGGGTTTAAGCTGCAAGAAAGAGGCCGCAGCGTCAGTCAAAATCGCTGTTATTTTAACTGACAAAGGGACTTTGGCCTGGTGAAAATTTTAAAAATAGACCAAAGTCCCAAACAAGATGCTAAAAATCTCAAACACAAATTATCAAATCGGTTTACCAGCATTTAAGATAAAAATGAAGTACAAAATTATGAAAAGGAGGTTCATACGCGACGCCCAGATCCCAATTTTAAATGAAATCAAAACTATGTACAAAAAAATACAAATGGCAGGCAAAATAAAAATAGAATGGAAATCACGCAAAAAATACATCATTACCCAGTTCGGAGGTCTGGATAAAAATTTTATCTTCAGTTGCCTACAATGAAGCAGATAAAATTGTCGAAAAACTGAAATGTGGGGCAAATATTAATAAAAAGACAATTGAGGTAAATAAATGGTGCAGAAAATAATATAAGTAAAATCACGACAAATAGTAAAAATGCAGGAGTCGAAGAGAAATTATTGAAAAGAAAAATGATGCGCGTAATGCGAAATTAAATGTAAATGATGAGCACGTAAATGAAATAAACTCAAAATCGACTCAGATCGATAATAAAGAGTATGATGAAACTAAAATTAAGAAAATTAGTTGTAAAGTTTCGCAAATGGATAATAAACAATATTTTGAAAGTAGCCATATTGATGACTTAATGACTATACTTGTGCAGATGATAAAATAATAAAAATATTGATGACACAGAAAATTATTTTAAAACTGTGACTAGTGCGAAAAAGCCAATTGTCACACAAGATAAAGAAAAAGGCATATTTGAGTTTAATGAAAATATTAAAAATGGTTATTTTTACAGTCAAAATGCGAAACAGGCCGATAATGAAAATTTTCCTAAAAATGAAAAGATCAATGATTTTGCTGAAAAAGAATGGGTTTGTTAAGGAATCAAATCTCGACATTCAGAGATATGTTACACTTCCACGCACACTTTCGTTGCAACTAGGTCATTTGGCTGTCGAGGAATTAAATCTTGAACAGGAATTTCAGGATAAGGAAGTGATTTCTATACCAACAACCCACGCAGAAGTAATTTTTTCATTTGGTGCTATTCGAACTGTAATAAAAAATAACAAAATTAATATGACAATAAGTAACCCAAATAAGGATAAAATTACGTTAAATAAAAATATGAAAGTAGAAGTGATTTAAAATTTTAAAAGAATTACTAACGAAGAAATGCAAATTAGAGATACCGTATTTTTGAACAGAGATATAAACCCAATATGCTACGAGATAGATATCAAGGACCTTTTCGAGTAATAATTCTTGGAGAGAAAAATAATTTAATCATTAGAATTAAATTTAGCATTAAATATGAACCAATTGAAATTCACGCCACCCATTGCTATATAGCACAAAATGTACTTAAGTGAGAAATAGTTGACTGAAATATATGACAAAGACGATGAAATAGAGAATATTCACGCCAATAAATATCATATAGCTCAAAAGGTACAAAGTGAAAATAAAAATAACGGGAACAGTGAAATAATTGAGATTCTATCAAAAAAATATTATACGGTAGAAAGTGTACAAAATGAAAATATTCAAAAGGCAAATAATGATAATGAAAACATTCCAAATTATAATGAGAATAAAATAATAGATGTTATGTAAAATGAAAATGACAATGTTAATTTTCAAAATATTCAAAATGCAAATAATGATAATGAAAACATTCAAAATTCAAATAAGAATAAAATAATGGATGTTATGGTAAATGAAAATGAAAATGTTATTTCAAAAAATTCAAAATGCAAATAAAGATAATGAAACATTCAAAATTCAAATGAGTATAAAATAATGGATGTACATATTCCCATATTACATAATTCTACACCTTCACAGTTGAAAATTTTTATCGATCTTGCTTCGTCTATGAGATAGATATTCTAACTTAATAATTTACCGCTAGAGGCGCTGCAAACTTTCTCAAATAATAGCGCATAGTCTATTTCCTATTAGCACACCCTGCTTTTGTAGCTCTAATAGACTTCAATCGTAAATTAAAAGGATGCATAAGATCTTATGAGGGAATCTTGTAAGCAGATATATACTCTATATCAATAAGTAAAATACACTTTGTGAGAAGGATAAGGAAAATCTAAGCAACGTATATAAGCACGAATAAAAATATAATGCAGCATACAGCTGTTTCGAGGATAAAGTTGGATCCCTTTCGTCAGTCAAGAGAACCAGCAAGTCCAAAAGAGGAATGGGTTCTAAAGAAAATAAACAATTTGGATTATATATACCTAAGACCTAGATTAAAAGAGAGCCAATCAGAAAGCAGCATGAAAACAGTCCTTCATTGGCGTTCATCAAGACACAACAGGAATACCCAGTTAAAACGAGTCAATTCTGAATAAAAATAAATGAGGCATAACAAGACAAAGAAATAAGATAAAACAACACATAAGAGACGCACTGCTTTCATGCTGTTTTCTGATTGGCTCTCTTTTAATCCAGGTCATGGTTATATATAATCTTATTTGTATGTTGGGTATATAAAATCTCTTTCGATGTAGGGATACGTGAGTTTTCTCACAGGTGCTCCAAAATGAAAAATGGCATGGATACCTTGGATAATCTTATTGAATTAAAGACGTCTCGCGTCTGGTGCTCTGTCTTGAGCGACAAATTCGTTCTCTCCTTTGGAAGTCATTCCTCTTTTGGACTTATTAGTTCTCCTGCGCTGACGAAGGAGATTCAACGTATCCTCGAAAGAGCTGCATGCTGCATTATCTTTTTATTTGTGTTTACATACGTTGCTCAATTTTTCCATATACGCTATAGTTTACATATTTTCACTTGTATTAAATATATTTCGTTTTTGTTTGCTCCATGTTTTTATTTACACGTGTATATAGTTCTTATTGGGTCTGTTTTAGCCTCTTGAATAACTATATGCAAATTTAGTTCGTATTTAGCTTTACATAATTTTCCAATTCACTGCCTCTCTTTCTGATGTCTCTAATGAATGGCGTTTGACGTTGAAGAGCGCCAAGAGTCTTGTATTATTACGTACCAAATTCCGAAAACAAACCTTTTAAATTTCAGTACTCATAGGTTGTTATCGGTGGATGTGTCGCCAATTTATTTCATTTTATGGACTTTATTTTTTACATTAGTTTTCGTCAATTAACATTTACGCAATTCGCAATATCTTTAAAATTGGAAAGTATACATATTTATACTCTATAAAATAAAAAACATCTGTTATAATATCGCAGTCTCTATAACATCGTTACTTAACGTTAACCATATGCATTTCACAGTAGATACTATTTACAAATAAGGTTGAAAGTCATTGACTTCCGCAAAATTGATTGATTTTCATGCAAACGGACGCCATGACAACTAAAAAATAACACAGAATGAGCCGGCGAGAAAGAGTGAGAACAAGCAATTTTTTCTCAAAATGAAATTGTTTACTAACTTAATGCTCCTCTTATATGCATAATATGTAACTAATAGACATTTTCTGTTGATGATCATTGAAATTAATGTGTGTCCCATATATATTAATATGCGACCTAATAAAATTGACATGTGTCCCAATTAATATGTGTCCCAAGTGTATTAATATGCGTCCCAATAATGTGTGTCAAAATTAATATGTGACCCAATAATATTAATGTGTCCCAATAATATTAATATGTGTCCCAATTAATATATGTCCCAATTAATATGTGTCCCAATTAATATGTGTCCCAAATGCATTATATTATGCTTTACTTATGATTTATCTGTCATTTGATTATCGTAAGGAGTAAAACATTCAACTCAACCAGAATATTTCATACATGTCATACCAGAATATTTTGTCCTATGCTGCTACGTTAAAAAATATAAAATTTTGAAGTTTTTGCTCGAATTAAAAGAAATTCTATCTTGTTCTAGATATTTTAATTGAAATCTGGATATAGAGTTCCGTGAAAATCCCTTACTATTTGTGGTCGTTATCGGCATACAAGAAAACGCCCATAGACTTACATACATACAGCCTGACAGATGGATACCACTCCAAAAATAATCAAAATGTATGCAAGGATCTTAAAACGTATATTGGCATCAAAATCTCTAATTCGTATATTTTCATGAAATCAATACTTTCTCTATACTATATTACATAATATGAGAAAACAATAATAGCTTTAAAATATATTTTAGAAATTTTTAAGGCACTCTAATTCTAAAACTCTCTTTACTCTTAAGGTACTATTTTTAACCAATTTATTACTGATGTGAAGAACTTTAGGGCACAATTGATGTGATCAATTTTAGGGCACAGGTTACTGAATAAATCATGAAAGCAATGTCATAGAAACTGTTGTTGTTACAAATCTCCATGGTGCAGGAAAGCCTACACCAAATCCAAAGACCCCTGGTCTATGGCGAAGGGTAATATGCGGCTTCACTTTGAACGAGGCTCCACTGGGGCAGAAGACTGACTTAACCTTAACATCACAACACCCATTCCCGCAGGTGGGACTCGAACCCACAATCCCGCAAGCGAGCGCTCAGAAGGAAACGCCTGCCTCCTGACCGCTCGACCACCACTTCGGCGTCACAGAAACTAAATTATGTAACGGAAGTGCCACAATACTCATTGATATCTACGTATTACGCCAGTATGCACCTTGTAGCCTGCGTCGACAGTACGCTCGCCTGGTGGAGTGATTGCCAGTGTTACTATCAAGCAGTTCAGTCATCAATAAGTTCGGTTTTTTTATCCGATTTGGACGAAATAAACTGCATTCCAATTATCTACCAGTAAAGTATAATTTGATAAAACAGTTAAAAATCATTATTGCAAATTCTGATATTGCATTCGGAGCTAAGACTCCGAGTTGTGCGGACGTGCTTTAGTATTGCTCCTGCTTTTTACCAGTTGGTGATCTTCTTGTTAGACCTAGTTACGATAGAGCACGTCGGGCAAAGCAATTCTACAGCTTGTTATATACGGACGATTCGCCATTTTGGATTTTGTGTTTTTCTTTTTGGAGTGCTACGTGTGTTGTTACCACGTGGTGATGCTATTTTTTGGAACTTTTCTACCCTGACGATATGGATTTAGAACGAGGCGACGTGGCAGCTACTCGCGAACTTGCTGGTCAGCTGGACGAGGAAGAATTCGGGCCTCTCAAGGGTGCCATGATGAATTACTGCGAAACTCTACCTGATGATGGACTGATGACTGGACTGAAGGATGAAGTCAAGAGCGCCGTCAACTTCTGCACCCTGGCAGACTACGTGATGACTCTTCACATCAGGGAGCTGCTGATGAACGGACTACTGGGACAGGAAGAGGACCAAGTCTCCAAGATTCTAGGTTCGTTACTTTCTGTGAACTATTTTCTGTTTGCCCAGAAATGGGATAGGTTTATTGATTGTGATATTTATGTGATTTCTGAATGTGAGGGATGTAATTCTAGTGTTAAAATCAAATGTAAAATGATAGAGCTAGGCTTAATTAAGGAAATTCAAGATGAAGATAAACTTAAAACGGTTGAAAATCCAGATAAAAAAAGAAAGCTGGAGGGGCAATCCACTAAGGATGCTCCTACAAAAAGCCAGATTGTAGAAGAAAACTTAAATGTCCATGATAACATGGAATAGCTGATAATGTTGAATGAAATAGCTGATAATGTTGTAAATGTAACTGACAATGATTATGTTAAAACTAGGACTTACGCTGAGATTGCCGCGCAACCAGTTGTGTTTAAAAGTGAAACTAAACCTAAAACGGTCGAAAATAGTGGCAGGCTAAAAGCAGTTGAGGTTGAGAAAAAATACCCAAAAGCTGAATGTTTTTTCATCAAGTTCAATGATAATTACAAGGTTCTCCTTAAAAAACTACATGATATCTCAGGAAATAAAGTATCTGGCAAGCTCACAGGAGACATGCTAAAACTGATTCCGAATGGCGCTGACACCTACAGGGTTGTACAACGCTATTTAAGTAGTGAGAAAATCCCCTTCCACAGCTTAAACCTAAAGACGGAAAGGCCAAAAAAGGTAGTTCTGAAGGGGCTACCACCAAATTATAACATGGAGGAAATAAAAATCACTTTAACATCCGAAGGATTAGATGTAGTCCGGGTTTCTCAACTGAGAAACACTAAAACAAGATTACCCCTGCCGATCTTCTTAGTTAGCCTTAGGCCTACGGAAGACTGGCAGAGGGTCTACAGACTAACAAGATTAGGTTACTTGGCAGTGAAGGTAGATGCCTTCAGAGCACGGGGCTTCAAAATCTGCTACCGTTGCCAACAGTTCAATCACTTCTCGGAGAACTGCAGTATGCCACCTAAGTGCCTTAAGTGTGCTGAAGAACACTTCACACGGGACTGCCAGAGACCTAGGTCTGAGAAGGCTACGTGTGCAAATTGCAATGGAGACCACCCAGAGAACTTCCAGCAATGCCAGAAGAACCCCTGGAATAGAGGAAAGGCACCGGGATACGCCCCCTCCCCAAAATCAGATACCCCCCTTGGAGGCAAAAGGCCCTCGTATTAAACTCCCAGGCACCCCCTCACTGCTCCTCGCACACTGTGCCACAGCAAAATAGATACCAACCTTCAGCACCCACCAGATCGGTACAAGAGCAGGCCCCCAAACCTTCGTCTTCCAAAGAATTTACTCCGGAAGAAGTAAAACTGGCTACTATAGCCATTAAAAAGAGAAAGGAAGCCGAAAAAGCCAGACAGGCAGGACAGGCGGAACTAGAAGCTAAAATTGTAAATCAATATGCCAAATCAAAAGAAGAAATCAAAACGCGTGAAACCAAAACTAAACGAGTTAGAGAAGAAGAGCTCGCGCAAACCCAGCTGTTAGAAAAAACGGTTGAAAAAAGGCAAAAAACTACTGAGGTCCAAACGGATACTCACAAAAATGACAAAACCGCGGTTGAGGATGAGGATATGGAAGCTGAGACTGAACCTGCGGGTAAAACCAATGATGAAAAGATGGATGAAATCCTCAACCTCATCAGAGGGTTGGTTTATCACCATGTTCGACTTAGATGCAATAAAACACCTGTTGATGCAGTTCGCAGAGCTAATACAGAAAAGGAGCGACCCAATGCAAATGGTCTTTGAGGCTTTTAAATTAATCGCGGATTTTAAAAATAACAGTGAGAATCAAACCCGCCATGGCTAGGTCCCAAAAAGAAAGATTTAAAATAATATTTTGGTATGTGAACGGCATATCTCCAAGAATATATGAAATGAGCTACGTAAATGAAAATGATGTAGATGCCCTGCTAATTCAGGAAACTAAAGTTAGAGAAAATAAAAAACTAAATATAGCAAACTATATTGGCAATCACAACCTTAGCTCAAATACAACTGCTAGAAACCCCCATGGAGGAACAGCAATATATATTAAAAGAAATATTCCCCACGAGGAAATAAACAATATAAATCTTCAAGGTATAGAAAATACTAGCAAAAATTTAAAATAAATAATGTAAACCCATTTATCCTAACTTCAATATATATCAAAAACATGAGTGGTATAAATGTAGCTGCGCAGCTGGAACTGCTTTTCTCACGATATCCAAATACAATACTTGCGGGCGACTTCAATGCACACCACCGAGCGTGGGGCAGCAGGAGAGCCAACATACGCGGTACACAGATTACTGAACACAACAAACACCAACATCATTGCACCGTCGAGACCAACCTGCTTCTCAGGTGCCAACGGCTCATTCATAGACTTTGTCCTCACGAGAAACATAGAATATGCTCACACTATCGATACCCTGGATGAATTCGACTCGGATAATCTACCGGTATTGGTGACATTCGATCTGAACACTCCCCTTCCAGCCTCTCTGGGACAAGAGAGGGTGAACTGGAACGTTTTCAAAAGAGCACTTTTTGAGCCGCACTTGGCAGTACGCAACATTATGAGCACGGCGGATATTGACTCTGCCACACACACACTCCCAACAGAAATCAAGAGAGCTATTGCCTCTGCCACAACACATCGTGAGTCACCAAAAATGCCCACACTTTCCCACCATATCAAACACTTAGTTAGACAAAGGAACAGAATGCGTAAGACATGGCAGGCTAATAGAGACCTTACCCTCAAAAGGAAGCTTAACAGACTCACGTGGAATGTCAGAGATAAAATTGTCGCAGAAAAGCTGCAACAGTACAAAGAGTTAATTGAATCCCTTAGCCCGGAAGACGTATCGCTCTGGCAATTCGCTAAAAGACTCAGAAAACCTCAAATTAAACTCTCGCCACTAATAGATAGTGTTAAAATAGCGTACTCAGACGAAGAAAAAGAAGAGGCGCTTGCTAGACATTACGAAAAGCAATTTGAACCAAACCACGATCTAATGTGTCAGGACACCCTGAGAATGGTTAGGCAAACTCTAAACAACTTCAGGAACTCCCCGGTCACGGCTGAGATTAACCCAGCCACCCCGCAAGAGATAATTGATATCATTAAAAACCGTAAAAGCCCAGGCCACGACAAAATCAGGAATATCGCGGTGAAAAACCTACCCCTAAATATAATATTTTACTTGACCACCCTAATAAACAAAATACTAAAACTAAATTATTTCCCCAAAGAATGGAAGGAAGCGATAAATATAGCGATCCATAAGCCTGGTGAGGATGCCACAATTCCAGCCAACTACAGACCAATCAACTTACTACCGACACTTAGTAAAATTACTGTGAAAATAATTCTTAATAGACTGAACACGCACCTTAGTGAGAATGATAAAGTGTGGCACTGTGGATTAGCATACAAATTGATCACTCTAAAAGTCCCTGGCGCACTTGTCAAACTTTTATTCTCATACCGCAATAACAGACACTTCCAAGTTAGAGTGAAAGATAACTTGTCTACACCCAAGCTCATTAAAAGTAGTGTACCGCAAGGATCCATCCTGGGCCAGACACTCTTTAACATATATCTAAATGACATCCCCAGGACCCCAGACCCGGAGCTGGCACTCTATGCAGACGACAGTGCGATACTTGCAAAACACCCTTACGTCTCAGTAATGCACAGACAGCTACAACAACACTTAGACATACTCCAAAAATGGCTGGAAAAATGGCGAATAAAATTAAACCACAATAAATGTCATTGGATTTATTTCTCTAGAAAACGTAAACCTCCGCCGCCTCTGTACATAAACAACCATGCCCTAAAAGCAGAAACATCTACTAAATACCTAGGTGTAACGATAGATTCCCACCTAACCTGGAAACAGCACGTAACGAACTTAATCAAAAAAGCGTATATGGCCACAGGAGCCTTATACCCAATGATAGAAATCGGAAATTTAAGTTATCAAAATAAACTCCTAATTTATAAATCGGTCATCCGCCCGGGAATGCTGTATGCAGCACCTTATGGGGATATGCCTATAAAACTACTATAGACTTACTAGAGAAAACAAAACAAAACACTGAGGATTATAAGAGAATCCCCTAGATACTTAAGAAACTCGGTAATTAGGAAAGACTTCAAAATAAAAACTGTTAGAGCCCAAATTAAAAAGCGAGCGCTTAAGTTTTATAAAAATCTGCCATCTGTTCCAAATGAACTACCATTCAATCTGCATGACTATGATCATCGCAAGGCCAAATCACGTAAGAGACCCCGCGCGGTACTTTATATTGAAAATTGGAATTAGGTAAGTCCCACCTTAAATAGTTGAAATTAAATAAAAACTGCGATCAGCGTTTTCTAAAAAATGTTCTTAAACCTTAAACTGCCAAATTGCTAGGAAATCCTTAGATCAGCATACACTCCCAAAAATTACTCAAACACTAAATGTGCAACAAACTGCCACACTAGGAGCTAGGTCAAATAATAAAAACAGTAAATCAAAAACCTCGAACCTCCAACTATGGGCAAATGAAATAATGTCACAGTATGAAGACAAAAACCACACCTAAAGATTGGAGATTAAAGGCGCTTCGCGTCTAGTGCTCTTTTCTGGACGAAACCCTACTCAGCTCTAATATTCCGCATATACCGCCATTCGAAATGTACGAAAGGATTAATATATTTTATCAATTCATAACGAATAACAAAGTTACTCATTATTTGTTTCTACAAGCTTTTGTGATGTGAATCTGAAATTACAATAACTCAACGCGAAAAATTTAACTATATATGAAAAAATCTGATGTGGGCAACACATGACTTTCCTCATATAATGCAATGAATTTACTACTTTTACAGTTAAAAAAATGTTATTCTTATAGTAGATACTTATATTCTTTCCAAGATACTGAATTTCTTCAATTAGTCGTCATTTTCATTAATTTAGCGTCATTTTTATCAATTTGGCGAGATTTTTGTTAATTTGGCAATAATTTAAAATGTCGCCAAGTTGGCGGCATTCCGCCAACTTCGTCGCCAAAATCTCGCCAAGCATTATGGACGGAGAAATAAGTTATTCCTACAGAAGATAAATGACTATTGGCGTTCAAATACAAAAGTATTACTCAAAGTATCTTTTTTCATGAATGGAACGAGCTGGATCCACAAGAATGATGTCACCAAATGTATCGCATGGTATTACATATGAAAAGTGAACATGTTTCTCAATAGAAAATATTTTTTTTATTTTATATAACTTTTTGATAATTTTTTTGAAAAATGTGCAATATCTCGAGAACGGTTGATGTTAGCGTTCTAAAATTTATGTCAATCGTTTTCTGATGAAAAATTACATAAGAAATGTTTATTTGTGTAACTTTATTAGCGGTTTTGATTTTTTGATGATTTTTTTCAAAATTTCACTCAAAAATTTAGGGGGGTTCTGAATTTTCGATTGCGTATAAATACACACACACATTCATCACTTCAAAAATGTTTGATTCGTGATCAGGGATGCTTGAAACGTGCTCTCTCATCGAAAACTCGAATTCGAATTTTCGACCCCGTCACAATACTTTCCTTATACATTATGTATATAAGGAAAGTAATAAACAATAATATAAAAAATCGTAAGAAACACACAATCTATTCCTTTTTTGTAGCCTTTACACGTTTTTAAATAAAATACCTTTTTGTTTTCTTTCGTCATAAATAAATTCCTATTATTCAAAGCCTTTAAAATGAAATGCATTTAGAAAATCCACCGGTGATAGGGGGGAAAATATAATTTTGAAAATATAAAGCATTTAATATGTAAATGTCTTAAATAACGTATATTTAAGAAATCTTCTTCATCTTCTAAAAAACATACGTCGACTAAATAATAAATTTTTAGAGATCTTGGTTAAAGAATTTTATGTGTATCCTGACGTTTAGAATTCCATAATGGTTAAGATAGAATGTGTTTTTCAATTGTATAATTATGCTGAAATGTTTTTCTATTTTATTAATTATGCAGAAATGTTTTTCTTCCATATTTCCATTTGAACAAAGACATAATTTGTCACAAAAGTATTGATCTAGAATTACGGTTTACTTAAAAAATCAGATGATGATTCTCTGCAATAGAAAATTTTGCTCGTCGTGAGCTCTTTTTGAGAAATCGGCGTTTTTTACTTTCCTTATATACATAATGTATAAGGAAAGTATTGTGACGGGGTCGAAAATTCGAATTCGAGTTTTCGACGGGAAAGCACGTTTCAAGCATCCTGATCACGAATCAAACATTTTTGAAGTGATGTCTGTGTGTGCGTGTGTGTGTGTGTGTGTGTGTGTGTGTGTGTGTGTGTGTGTGTGTGAAAGTATGTGTGTGTGTGTGTCAGTGAGTCCATGAAGACGATAACTGACGAACGAATGGACCGATTCGAACGAAATTTGGTACTAAAATCACAATCCATAAACATTGGAAGTCTATTGTTTTTATACGCAATTGAATGTTCAGTGCCCCCCCCCCCCCCAAATTTTCGACTGAAATTTTCAAAAAATCGGCAAAAAATCAAAACTGCTAATAAAGTTACGCAAATGGACATTTCTTATGTAATTTTTCATTAGAAAACGATTGACATAAATTTTAGAACGCTAACATGAACCGTTCTCGAGATATTGCATATTTTTCAAAAAATTATCAAAAAGTCACATGAAATAAAATATATATATATCCTATTGAGAAACAAGTTCACTTTTCAAATGTAATACCATGTGATAAATTTGGTGACTTCATTCTCGTGGATCTGGCTCGTCATTTATATGCTGTAAGAATAACTTATTTCTTCGTCCTTAACGCTTGGCGAGATTTTAGCGACGAATTTGGTGGAATGTCGCCAACTTGGCGACATTTTCAAATAATGCTAAATTAACGAAGAACTGACAAATGGATAAAAATGACGCTAAATCAATGACGACTCATTGATGATGACGATATGGAAAATGACGACTCATTGATGTTGACGATATGGAAAATAACGACTCATTGACGAAAATTCAATATCTTGGAAAGAATATAAATAACTACTATAAAAATAATCTATTTTTTGTACTGTAAAAGTAGTAAATTCATTGCATTATCTAAGGAAAGTCATGTGCTGCCCACATCAGATTTTTTTTTAAACTTTCGACCATTAACACACCTTTATGGCCAATAACGATTCACTTATGTAATTAAAACGTGTAAACATAGTGTAAATATTTCAGTGTAAATGCTTCAATTTTAAAGTAAATTTTTCACTATCCATACTCAATTTTAGTGTATATGTTTCACTGTGTATAAGGAATATTCAATATAAATCTTGGTGTGTAAGGAATATTCAATTTTTGTGTAAATCTTTCGCAAAAATTACAGTAATATTTATTTTTCTTTTACTTTCATATGATTTTAGTACTTCAATTGTGTCTTTTGTGTTAAACACTGAGGACTAGAATAATAATTTCAGTCATGTTATGATTAGGCTATTTCCAGTCACGCTTCTCACGGATGAAAAGGCTAAAGGTCACTGAATTTAGAGCCTATACATTTAAAAAAATCTGATGTCGGCAGCACATGACTTTCCTTATATAATGCAATGAATTTACTACTTTTACAGTAAAAGAAATTTGGTAATTCTTATAGTAGATACTTATATTCCTTCCAAGATATTGAAGTTTTGCCAGTGAGTCATCATTTTCATTGATTTAGCGACATTTTTATCCATTAGGCGAGTTTTCGTTAATTTAGCAACATTTAAAAAAGTGGCCAAAATGGCGACACTCCACCAAATTCGTCGCCAAAATCGTGCCAAGCGTTATGGACGGAAAAATAAGTTAGTCTTACAGCAGATAAAGGACTATTGGCGTTCAAATACAAAAGTATTACTCAAAGTACTTTTTTTCATCAATGGAACGAACTAGATCCACCAGAATGATGTCATCAAATTTGTCGCATGGTATTACATATGAAAAGTGAACATGTTTCTCAATAGGAAATATTTTTTTTTATTTTATATGATTTTTTGATAATTTTTTTTTTAAAAATGTGCAATATCTCGAGAACGGTTCATGTAAGCGTTCTGAAATTTATGTTAATCGTTTTCTAATGAAAATTCACATAAGAAATGTCTATTTGCGTAAATTTATTAGAGGTTTTGATATTTTGACGATTTTTTCAAAATTTCACTCGAAAATTTAGAGGTTCTGAACATTCGATTGCTTACAAAAGTAATAGGTTTCCAGTGTTTACGGATTGTAGTTTTTGTACCAAATTTCGTTCAAATCCGTCCATTCGTTCGTCAGTTATCGTCTCAACTCACTGACACACACACACACACACAGGTTGTTTTTTGGTGGAAAACGAGGACGCTGCGGGGAGCACACTAAACTGAGGACCTCCAGAAATAATGATTTTTCTGATATAGTTTTCCCATTTTAGGCATCCTGGAAGGAAGTTAATGACATATGTGACAAGAAAATTTTAGAAATAGGTTTATTTCAAGTATGTACTTTTGCAAGGTAAACGAGGACCATGTTTATACACCGTTAGAATGCGTACCATGTATATACACCGTCAGAATGCGGACAATGCATATACACCGTTAGAATGCGGACAATGCATATACACCGTTAGATTGCGGACGATGCATATACACCATTAGAATGAGGCCCATGCGTATACACCGTTAGAATGAGGGCAATGCTTGGCATTAGATATACAGGTTCTTACCGTACCTATATACAGGTTCTTACCCTACGTATATCTAATAACTAAGAAAACGAGGGTATGTATATCTATTAACTAAGGATCGTGAATACATATTTTTACTGCGGACACTATATTTAAAACTAAGAACTGTGTAATATCTATATACGTACGCTAGATGTGCTGCAACTTCTTTCATTCGAAGCTAGTTGAAAAGTGAACTGAAATTACCTAAAAAAAGATGTGTTCGTAGTTAGAAGAGAAGAAACATTAGTAGTTAGAAATTATACATTCTGTAACACATGCCCTAACACATAACCGAATGAATGCAAAATTGAGAAAAAAAGATTAAATATATAAAAGTGTATTATACACAAAACCCACTTATAAGGGGCGCCCCCCAAAATAAGGATGGCTCTCCCATTGCAGATACCAACATCCATGGACCTGTTTCGCGTTTATTATGCGTTCGTCAGCATGGAAGTTACAGCTCGTCAGCTGCAATGGTAGTACAAAACTTGCTAAAATCCACAATTTTTACAAGCTTTTATGGAAAATGACAATTTTAATCCTTTTATATGGCAGGCATAAAATTGATTAAAAATTGTAGTTGGGGTGTCTTTCATATTTTTGGGAAAGTCCCTTATAGGCGGATTTGTTTTTTATGACTCCGTGTGGCCTGAGTTAAATTGTAAGAAAATATTATGGCAACCACGTGGAAGGATTGAAATTGTCAGTTCCCATAGAAACTCGCAGAAAATTGTAACACGTTTCTTACTATCATTACAGATTTCTGCTATTCTTTGCTGACGAGCGCATAATAAGAGCGAAACCCGTCCATGGAAGATAGTATCTGCAATGAGAAGTGTCTTCTATATAAAAATGTTTCTAAAATTTTTTAACTTATTTAAAAAATGTTATTTTGGAACGACAAATTTTCGCTAAATGCTCTATATACGTATTATTATTCATGTATTGCATTATACGTATTATTATTTTGCTGTATTGCATACGGTCTGAAGGACAGATTGATGAACTTCGGGGTGGGATAGTCCAGTGGTTAAGTGGGATTGCCCTCGGAGGACCCGAGTTCGATTCCAAGTTCTGCCTAAACTGACCCTCTGTTCACGCGGAGTACGAGCACGTGCAATATGTGGGTTTGAAAGTTTTTCCGGGAAGTTGATGTTAAAGGAAGGAGGACACGGTCCCTGTGGATGTCGCCCCCACTGGATTATGGTTTAAATTGCGTGGCACTATCCCTGCCGTTCAAACAGACCGTCTCACTGGATATTTGCAGCTAATATAACAACAGATAAAATTATATACATGCGAATGTAATCAGACACTGTATTCTATTTCTATTCCAAGTCTTTATAACACCTATCATTTAAATACCATAGCCTCTGCTTCATCCATATGGGTTATCGTATTCTTTAAACAATTGTATATTTTCGGTCTCCTTTACAGAATAGCATAAAAAATAATAAAAACTATTTTAATATGTCATTAAAGCATTCAATTTTTCTGGATTTTTATATAAAGAATATTTTGTTTTGCCCTCTTTTTTTTATATATTTTTCAAAATTATAATTTTGTCCAGAAACAATTTTATTAGTATTAATATATTATTTATTTTCAAAAATTATTTAATCAAATTATCAAATTCAATAACTGTCTTCCGTCAGGATATCTTTCCTCCAAATTTTGAATTCGAAAATTCTCAAGAAAACAGTACTTATTCTATACAATAGTATGTAAAAATAAAATATATTTTTTGTATTCTGATGAAGAATGCAACGGAAGTAGAATTAACCAATGCGATATTACGAATATATAAAAAAGTTCAGTGGACACTTAAACTCCATATCCTTTATATTTAAAAAACGGAACTAATCTTCTATTTGAAATAATTTTTCTTTTAAATGACATATTTGTTTCTCATACTAATTGTATAAAAATAATTTCTTTCCCTCCAAATTATTCCAATTCGAGATATTAATAAATAAGCAGGTTTCTAAACTTTTTGAGCCCACCTCGAATACTATTGAATGTGTGAGATAAGAACACGATAATAAGGAATGCAGCTACTAATAAATTATATGTGGAATCTGATAGCATGCTTTTTTAATTTTCCTAACAAGAACTCAAATTTTTAGGACTTTAAGATTTTATAGCAATATTTGTTTTCAATATAACTTTTATTCCCGAAATTATACTACATGTATAAGTTGTATATGCTTAAATATTACACAGATAAACGTACATTTATCGGCGTGATTAAGCTGTTGCTAATTTAAAAAAACATAACTTTTAAAGTAGTATTTCTATGTTATACTTTAGAAGAATAACTTGGATACAAAATTTGAAATATATTTTTTTTCTTTACCTACATCAATATATCTTTACGTTCCAGATATTTTTTAATTGCAACTTTCTTTTTAATTGTAACAACCAGATAGAAAAATTTTTTGAAAATGTTTCAAAAGAAACAATTAAAAATATTGTTTCGTGTCAAGAAAACGCAAGTTACATTGCCCTGACAATAAAATTCAATTGGAGCTTTAGTTACAGATGTTTGATTTTTATTTTCTGTGTTCTACATGAGCATATATTTAGTTTGAAATGTAAACTTTCCATTAAATCCTATGAATGTAAATTTTCCTCATGCAATGTCGTGGCGTCATTAACAAGCAGTTCCGGTTTCAAGGGAGAAGGTGCTAAGACCTCCCGAATGACCCCCTATGTTTAAAGTACCTTGCTAAGACCTAACCAAAGGACCTAACCCATTACTTCTATAGCGTGAAATCCCTCCACGTTCTATAGCCCTGCCATAAGGTAGAGCATGCCTTCAGGCTATAGTCTCTTTAGTAGAAGATGTCTGCGTGAACAATACTGCTGATAATATATCCAGTATCTGGCACTCGACGCTTAGAGCCATCCCCCGTACCACATACTTCAAGGGAATCCGAAACCTGTTTGCTCGCTCTGTGACATCAGAAAGTTTCAAGCAAAGAGCTAGAATCGGTTTCAAGCCATGCATCCTTCATAAAATGAAACTACCATCTACTAATGTTGGTCTGTGCACAGTGCAAAATTATATTGCGCAAGTCTCTTTTACATTCACATTATTTATAAGTAGATATAAAATAGTATCCAACATTCAAATGATGAAATTATTTTTATTAACACTTTACAACATAGTTGAAAAGTGTTTATGACTTTGTTCAATTTGTTTGTCTGTCTTTCTGTCCGTTCGCACAATAACTGCCGTAAAAAAGACTTTATCAAAACGAAATTTAGTACGTTGTTGAGATGGTCTGCGGAACATATGGGAATGTAAATGAATAACATTACCCAATTAGTTTTGGATTGAACCCGGATTGAAGAAATGAAATACATTGAACCCTATGGGATCTAATTTTTCAAACATTTTTTAAGCGTTATGACGTCATTTGAATAAGGTTTGAAAGAAGTTTTAAGCATGGAGTTAGAAAATACTTTTACCTCCATGGTTTAATTTTTCAAATAAAATAAATTATTGTAGTTCTGTGATAGTTAAAACAAGAAAGGGCAATCATACATGAAGCATTGATTATGAAACACTTTCCAACTACAATACAATTTTATTTAAACATCTCTAAAATGCGATACATTCAGAAGTGATATTTTAAAATTATCACAATGCTACAATACTTTATTATATTTGAAAACGTAGAACGTCATTGAAAAAAAAAAGAACCTTATTCAAATAACGTCTTCGAAATTTAAATCGCCTGGCTCTCTATGTAAATGTAGTAAATATTTCATTCAAAATCTTTTATTCCATTCTTTTTATTCATCACAATACTATAATATATTTTTTACTTAAAAACATAAAACCATGGAAGTAAAAATATTTTCTAACTCTACTATACTTAAAACTTATGCTTGAAATTTATCAAAAAAAGCAATGCTAAAAAATTGTCTGCTGCTCTATGTAAAATCAATGAATATTTCATTCATCAGCTTTATTCAACTTTATTTATTTTTAATCATCTTTATTCATTTCTCATCTGCTTTATTCCAGTCTCCAGAGCTAAATTTTGCGTTCAAAAAATTTAGCAATTCTTATACAACTCATCTTACAACTTGATGTGTTTACATTCTGCATACGTTAAAATTAGACTCCGTTGTAGCAATAATCAAAGTTTGATGATCATTTGAGCTAACAAATATTATAATTGCGTTGGCGTAGAATACAGATGCATAGAAAAAAAAACCCAAAACAGTGGTTTTAGGACAGATGCAATATTAAATATAAATTAAAAAGACTTTTAAAAGTCACAATTTTGACACAGGATGGATGCCATATTTTATTTATCCTGTGGTCTCTTCATATAATATGGGTGTAATTAATATTTTAATTTTTATTTAAAAAACTACCGAATATATTTTGCTTAAATTTTTTTTTATATATTTTATGGGATAATTTAAATATTTCCTAAAAATTTCGAAGCAATTTGGGAATTTTAAATTCGCTTAAAAAATGTTTGAAAAATTGGGTTCCATAGGGTTCAATATATTTCATTTTATTTTCCCGGGTTCAATCCAAAACTAATCGAGTGATATTGTTCATTTACATTCCATATGTCTTACAGACCGTCTAAACAACATACTAAAATTTCATTTTGATAAAGTCATATTTACGGCAGTTATTGTATGAACGGACAGACAGACAGACAGAATGAACAAAGTCATAAACAATTTTCAACTATGTTGTAAAGTGTATAAATATGTTATAAATATCGCATCTGAATATATCGTATTTTAGAGATGTTTAAATAAAATTACAGTTGGAAATTGTTTTATAATAAATGCTTTATGCATGATTGGTGTTTCTTATATTTATACTAGCAGCATACCCGTTCTTCGTACGGAGTATATATTATAAAGAAATTTATAATTCGCAATCATGGGTAAGATCTGTTAAAATATTAAATTTATTGCTCATAAAGAGAAGTTTAAGAATATCTGTTCTCACTATGCAAAATTATCTTCACGGGCAGATCTGAAGAATTAAACATCCTGGCCCCTTTTGTAAGCAAATTTACAAACAAAAAGAAATTGAATCAATATATGTAACTCCGTACTACTTATATTGTCGCAGATTAGAAAATATGCCAGCGTGTTAGTAGAAGCTTACCCATATTGCAGTATGAGTCTCAAAAATATTTGCCAAAATAAAAGAGATGACGTAAAAAATTGAAAGTATCAAAAATCCCCGTAATTTTAAAACCAGAAGGTCGTAATTGATTCCAATATATGTCAATATATATCAAAATATATGCCAATATACCTGTACTACTTATATTCTCGTAGATTAGAAGATATACCCATGCATTTGTAGAAGATTACTCGTGCAACGTACTATATATGAGTTTCAACAATTTTCGTCATAATAAAACAATTCCATAATAATTTGAAAATATCAGTAATCCCTGAATCAACAGTCCCCGAAAATATCAATAATAATGATGTTTAAACCTGAAGACCGTAATTGATATTATCCAGTCAAAAATGCAATGTCAATGAAATTTATTTTATATACATATCTTTATTATACAAATCGGAAAAGATTTAATAAAAATCGTATGGCACATAACGCATTGGATCCGTTGCTAAGTGACATAATATCATTTGCTTTAAATAAATTGATGGAAATCATATCATCTGAATTATGCAATCTCCATGGAAGGTTTGGCGACATTTTCGTCAATTTAGCGATAACTTAAAAAATCGCCAAATTTATCGCCAAGTGGGACTGTAGAACTGATAGTCCCATTTTACGACAAATTGACGAAACATTATCACAATACTATCCCCTAACAAAACACTATTAATTTCATTTATTAAGCGCGATTATATCGATTTCATGATATTTTTATGGATTTAGAAATATTTTTACCAATTTGGTGATATTAAAAAAATTCCTTCAATGTGTTACTAAGTAGGATGGATGGACTGACCGACAAATGCTACAGAAATATCATTTCAGTACATTATTCTAAAAAAACAAATTTAATTTCATTGATTTGGGTCATTTTTATCAATTTTGAGACATTTCCGCTAATTTGGTAAAGTTTAAGAAAAGTTACCAAGCTATTTAGAGATATTCCGCTAAATTCGTAGCTCTGAATTTGCAGATCTGAAGAATAAAATATCCTGATCCCGTTTGCATATACTAAATGAAAACACTAAAATTGTATTAGAAGATACATACACCCGTTCTACTCTTTTTCTGCTTCAACAATCGGCTAAGTGAATTTATTGGGTAAACACAATATATGAGTTTATTAGCTAAACACAATATATGAGCTTGAAACCTCTTTGCTAAAATAAATGAAAGTGATGTACGCAGTCCGCAATATATATAATTAAAAGAACAATCAAACCGTTCATTTATAAAATATATTTTTATATCTATTTATTTATTATACAAATAGAAAAAATAATAATAAATATTAACAACACATTTAATTTCATTCCGTTGCCGAGCAGCATGATATAAGATAGAATCTTCCTCATAAAATGCGAAATTAAATAGCCATTTTGATTTCTTTATACTTTACATCGTCGAGTAAAAGCTTGTGAAAGATGAATCATGGAGGTAGATTTTTCCATTTAAATTCATGTTTTCCTATAGTGACTAATTAATGCAAAAATCCTGCACTAAACTCAGAAATAAAGTTTTATTTCATTTTGGCGTTTAAAACAAACGATTTTCATCCTTTCCGTTTGGATAAACCACGGAGTTGGAGATTAGATCTCCTAAGAAAAAGTTCCGGTTTTCATTAATATCTCGACAACCCCTGGTCTTAGAAACTCGAAACTTGAACAAAATTTATGGAGGGCTATTTCAAGGCTGTCCACAAAATTTCATTAAATTTGGTTTAGCCGTTTTCCCGTGATGATGAGACAAACGAAATTTTCGTTTATTACTAATATCTCGAGAACCACTGGTCGTAAAAACTTAAAACACGGACTAAATTTTAAGTGGGGCTATTTCTAGGCTACCCACAAAATTTCATCAAATTCGGTTCAGCCGTTCTCCCGTGATGATGGGACAAACAGACAGACAGACAGACAGATTTTCAATTTTATTTATATAGACTAGCAGCATACCCGTTCTTCGTACGGAGTATATAAAGAAATTTATAATTGGCAATCATGTGCAAACTCTGTTAAAATATTAAATCTATTGCTCATAAAGAGGAGTTTAAGAATATCTGTTCTCACTATGCAAAATTATCTTCACGGGCGGATCTGAAGAATAAAACATCCTGGCCCCTTTTGTAAGCAAATTTAAAAAAAAAGGAATTGAATCAATATATGCAACCCCGTACTACTTATATTGTCGCAGATTAGAAAATTAGCCAATGTGTAAGTAGAAGCTTACCCGTATTGCAATATGAGTCTTAAAAATATTTGCCAAAATAAAAGAGATGACGTAAAAAATTTAAAGTATCAAAAATCCCCGTAATCTTAATACCAGAAGGACGTAATTGATTCCAATATATGCCAATATATATCAAAATATATGCCAATATACCTGCACTACTTATATTCTCGTAGATTAGAAGATATACCCATGCATTTGTAGAAGATTACTCGTACAACGTACTATATATAAGTTTCAACAATTTTCGTCATAATAAAATAATTCCATAATAATTTGAAAATATCAGTAATCCTTGAATCAACAGTCCCCGAAAATATCAATAATAAAGATGTTTAAAAGACCGTAATTGATATTATCCAGTCAAAAATTCAATGTCAATGAAATTTATTTTATATACATATTTTTATTATTCAAATCGGAAAAGATTTAATAAAAATCGCATGCCGCATAACATATTGGATCCGTTGCTAAACGACATGTTATCATTTGCTTTAAATAAATTGATGGAACTCATATCATCTGAATAATGGAATCTCCATGGAAGGTTTGGCGACATTTTCGTCGATTTATCGATAACTTAAAAAATCGTCAAATTTATCGCCAAGTGGGACTGTGGAACTGATAGTCCCATTTTACGAAAAATTGACGAAACATCATCACAATACTATCCCCTAACAAAACATAACTAATTTCATTTATTAAGCTCGATTTTATCAATTTCATGATATTTTTATGGATTTAGAAATATTTTTACAAATTTGGTGATATTAGAAAAATTCCTTAAATGTGTTACTAAGTAGGATGGATGGACTGACCGACAAATGCTACAGAAACATCATTTCAGTACTTTACTCTGAAAAAACTAATTTAATTTTATTGATTTGGGTCATTTTTATCAATTTGGAGACATTTCCACTAATGTGGAAAAGTTTAAGAAATGTTACCAAGTTATTTAGAGATATTCCTCTAAATTCGTAGCTCTGAATTTGCTGATCTGAAGAATAAAATATCCTGATCCCGTTTGTATATACTAAATGAAAACACTAAAATTGTATTAGAAGATACATACACCCGTTCTACTCTTTTTCTGCTTCAACAATCGGCAAAATGCATTTATTGAGTAAACACAATATATGAGTTTATTAGCTAAACACAATATAAAAGCTTAAAAACTCTTTGTCAAATGAAAGTGATGTACGCAGTCCGTAATTAATATAATTAAAAGAAAAATAAAATCGTGCATTTACAAAATATATTTATACATCTAATTATTTATTATTCAAATAGAAAAAATAATAACAAATATTAAGAAACACATTTAATTTAATTGCGTTGCTGAGCAACATAATATAATAAAGAATCTTCCTCATAAATTGCGAAATTAAATAACTATTTTGATCTCTTCCCTATAAAATGCAAAAATAATAACCATTTTGATTTCTTTATGCTTTCCATTGTTTAGTAAATGCTTGACCATGGAGTTAGATTTTCCATTAAAATTCATGTTTCAAACAATTCATGCTTTCAGATAGTGACTAATTATTGCAAAAATCCTGCACTAAGCTCAGAAATGAAGTTTTAATTCACGTTGACGTTTTAAACAAACGATTTTCATCCTTTCCGTTTGGATAAACCACGGAGTTAGAGAGTAGATCTCCTAGGATAGAGTTCCGTTTTTCATTAATATCTCGACAACCCCTGGTATTAGAAACTCGAAACTTGGGCAAAATTTATGGGGGCTATTTTAAGGCTACTCACAAAATTTCATTAAATTCGATTCACCCGTTCTCTCGTGATGATGAGACAAACGAAATATTCGTTTTTCACTAATATCTCGAGAACCACTGGTTATGGAAACTCCAAACATGGACTAAATTTTAAGTGGGGCTATTTCTAGGCTATCCACAAAATTTCATCAAATTCGGTTCAGCCGTTCTCCCGTGATGATGGGACAGACAGACAGACAGATTTTCAATTTTATTTATATAGATTGACATAATACTGATTCTCTGTTTATAACATTTATATTACTGCAGATGGATAGTGGATATAAATGAATGCTCTTTTAGGTTAATTTATTAAATTGTAACCTAAAGATTATTTTCAGCATTGTAACCCCATTTGATCGTCAACCCCCCAACAAACACACACTCTAAGATCCTTACTATTTGCCTATGATAATAAGTTTACATAGAAAAACCCCTTTAAGTAAGAATTTTCAGTAATCTGGTGTAAGCTTTATAAAAAAAATATAAATGCAAAAATAAAATATTTTAACTTTGCATTGATGTGACTTTTATCATTTATTTTTAGCATTATTCAATCCATGACTTGGGTATATATACACATCTCTGTTTTTGTCCATTTCGTCTTTTTGACTTCAAGCTTGTTGGTTCTATGGCAATAACGAAGGGGATCCAGCGTATCCTCGAAACAGTTGTATGCTGCTTTTACCTTTTATTATCGATTGAATACGTTGTTCAAGTTTCCCTTATCCTTTACACAAAGGATGTTTTTCGTATTGGTGTCCATATTGGCAATACAGTATCCAGCATTGTAGCCCCATGACCCCCCCCCTCGCCCCCTCCCTTCTGAGATTCTGGCAATGCCTATGAGAAAGGCTTGTATACGATAACGAAACATACTGGGTCTTTTAGCATAAGCTGCTTATACTTGGATTTAAAATACAGAGTCATTTTTATTAAGAGTTACGACTTTTTTTATACCTTTGAGAGACACAAAATGTTGAAGGCTGTTCCCATGTAGCTATATACTACCATCATGGCAGCCAGTTTTGTAGCTATTGGGGATCATTCAGCTACATGATAAGAAAAGCATTAAAATACGATTAACTATGCATTTCTGAGTAAGTAAATTTCTTAGTTTAAAGAATTTGAGCACTTAAAAAAGACATAATTCTTAATGAATGCACCGAAATTAAGTGTATGTCGGTTTAGCAAGTCCCAGTCATGTTGTGCTATTCATTTGTAAACACATCTTTTACTTTTGCCAGGTTCAGATGTGCCATTTCATCATATCCTGAGGCGGGATACAATCCAATGTTTTTGGCAGCCCAAAAATATAAATGCAAAGGTTAAAATACAATACAATCCAATAAGGTTTAAAATACAAAGAATTGATGCATATCACAAAAGTCAACGGCAAGCTACATTTGGACTTTCTAGCTGCTCCGGTTCTTGTGTTATTACTAAACAAGAAGGATTAATCAAGCATAAAGCATTGATTATAAAACACTTTCTAACTGAAATGCAATTTTATTTAAACATCTCTAAAATTCTGGATGACGGGAAGTAGATTTAACGATAATAATATCAAATGCAAAAAGTCATATTTTACATATTTTAGAAAACTACATTAACTGGACTTGAGAAAAAATCAAGAAACTTTTGAAATCTTCTGAAGATAACCAATAATTGATTTACAATTTAAATTTAAAAGCACATATTTTATCAAACTATTGTAATAATAATCATTAGTTAAGTAAAATCTGGGTTATTAATAAATTAAATGTTTCTGTCAAGATATTCAGAATCTCGACTCGACAAATGAAGTGTCGCATCACATGTAATCCATGGCGGGCTAGCTTCGATACAATAAAAACGATTTTTGTTTAAGTAAGGGATATTCATATGACAAGATAATTATTTTATGGGTAGTTTTTAACTGTTATTTTATGGATATATCTGTTGAAAAAAGAATTTATAATCCATTCAAACTGACACATATACCCCTATTTATGTTACAAGGAATTTTTTTAATTTGAAGCTTAAGCCCATAAACATAGAAAAAATTTCGTAAACGATTTCTGAACTATTTAGTTCTCTGTACTATAGGGTCCAAATAGAAAACCAAATTCGGCATTGTGAGCGTTTTAATTGTCACCCTCACCTTTCTGAAATTATGACTATTGTCTATGCTTACAGTTTTCAAACAGGTACTAGCCGAATACCCGTTGAAAATCAACTGTCTCGCAATAAGCAGCCTCTGAATAATGAAAATTTTTAAATAATTCGCGTTTTGCATTTATTAGGCAAATCAAATATTTTGGTGCGCAGAACCCCCTAAGGAAGAAAATATTGGAAAACTTAACTTGCGCACTTTCTCCTTTCGAACTATCTATCCGTACACTAAATTAAAGTCTCTATCTCATACCGAAACACACTATTTTATCATTTCCCTTTTCGACCGTTTTTCTGTGGAGCACACGCATAAATGAACATTTTTGAAAACTCTGTTCGTCTTGGATTTTTTATCAGATGAATAGCTCATATAATAAATATCTAGCTTCCATCACATTTAAAAGAAGGGTGTCTTATTTATTCCGAAAATCGAACATATTGGTGTGCGGTACCCCCTACAGTAACAAATATTGGGAATATGAAATTGCACATTTTCTTCCTTTTAAACCCGTACTCCAAGTTTATAAGTATCTATCTTATCGCGAAGGATGTTCTTTCTATCACTTCACCTTTTGAATATTTTTCTATGTAGCACACTCTTCAATGAATATTTTTGAGAAAACGTATTCATTTTGGGTTTTTTTTATGAAATGAGTAGACCATATACCGAATTTCAAGCCTCTATTACATTGTATAGGAGGTGGTTTTCATTTCTTCGTCAAATCGAACATTTTAGTGTGCAGCACCCCCCCACAATAGCAAATGTTGAAAAATTAAAATTGCATAATTTCTTCCTTTCCAACTATCTACCCGTACACTAAATTTGAAGTCTCTAACTCATAGCAAAGCATACTTTTTCTATCATTTCACCTTTCGAATGCTTTTGTGTAGAGTACCTACCCCCTTAAATATACAATGTTGATAAACTCTATTCTTCTTGGGTTTTCTATCACATGATTAGCCCATATACCAAATATCAAGCCTCTATCACGTTTAAAAAGGGGCGTTTCTGCTTTATTCCGAAAATCGAACATTTTTGTGTGCTGCACTCCCTAAAGTAGAAAATATTGGAAAACTGAAATTATACACTTTCTTCCTCCCAAACTATCTACCCGTACACCAAATTTGAATTCTCTATCTCATAATGAAGTATATTTTTATCAATTCACCTTTCGCGCGTTTTCCGCTGGAACACCACCTTAAAAGAACTTTTTTGAAAAACTGTATTCGTCGTGGGTGCTTTCATCAAATTATTAGTCCATATACTAAGGTTGAAGCCTGTATCAAAAGTATCCTCCGTTTCTCATTTATTCGGCAAATCGAAGATTATGGTGTGCGGCACCCCCTTAAGTAAAAAATATTGGAAATCTGAAACTGCACACTTTCTTCCTTTTGAACGATTTACTCATGCACCAAATTTGAAGTCTGTATCTTATCGCAAAGCATGCTTATTTATCATTTCACTTTTCGAACGTTTTACTATGAAGCCCCCCTCTAGAAAACGTTTTCGAAAAATTCGACTTTTCCATGGAGTTTTATCGAACGACCGAACCGTGTACCAAATTACAAGTCTCTATCTATTCGGGATGTGCCTAGAAAAGCGTGACAGACAGATGCACAGACGGACAGACAGACAGATGGATACTTAGCAATTAGTATACATAACCAGCCGAATACGTTCCACAATAAGCAACCCCCGAATAACGTAATTTTTTTAATAATTCGCGTTTCACATTTATTCGGAAAATCGAAAATTTTTGTGTGCGGAACCATCTAAAGAAGAAAACATTGGAAAACTTAAATTGCTCACTTTCTTCCTTTCGAACTATCTACTCGTACACCAAATGAGAAGTCCCTGTCTCATTCTGAAGCATGCAATGCTATTATTTCACCTTTCGAACGATTTATGTGGAGCACCCACTTAAATGAACAGTTTTCAAAAACATTATTGTGTTTTTTATCAGATGATTGTCCCAAATACCAAATATCAAACCTCTATTGCATTTTATAGGAGGCGTTTCTCATTTATTCGAAAAATCGACCATTTGGGTTTGCGGCACCCCCTTAAAGTAGAAAATATCGGAAAACTGAAATCGTACGTGCTTTTCCCTTCGACCTATCTACTCGTACACCAAATTTGAAGTATATTTCTCATCTTGAAAAATGATTTTTCATCATTTCGTTTTTCTCTGGAGCACCCCTTTAAACGAACATTTTTGAAAAACACTTTTGTCTTGAGTATTTTCATCAAATGATTAACCACTACACCAAATTTCAAGCATCTATCAAATTTAAAGCAAGCGTTTCTCATTTGTTCGGAAAATCGGACATTTCGGTGAGCCGCACCCACTAAATTACCAAATATTGAAATCTGAAATTGCACACTTTCTTCTTTTCGAATGGTTTACACATACTCTAAATTTGAAATCTTTATCTCATCGCAAAGTATGCTTTCCTATCATTTTACTTTTCGAATGTTTTGGTGTAGAGCATACCCTCTACGGAACATTTTCAAAAAATTCGATTTTTCCAGGGAGTTTTATCGAACGATCGACCCGTGTACCAAATTTCAAGTCTCTATCAATTCGGGAAGTGCCTTAAAGAACTTGACTGACAGACGGACGGATTGACGGACACATGGCAATTAGTATTTATATATATAGATAGATAGATAGCTAAAAATATCTTGTAATCTATTATTATTATATATACTAATTGCCAAGTGTCCGTCCGTCTGTCTGTCACGCCTTTTTTAGGCACTTCCCGAATAGATAGAGACTTGCAATTTGGTAGACGGCTCGGTCGTTGGATAAAAACCCCTGGAAAAATGGAATTTTTCGAAAACGATTTCTAGAGGGGGTGCTCCACACCAAAACGTTCGAAAAGTGAAATGATAGGAAAGCATGCTTTGCGATAAGATAGAGACTTCAAACTTGGTGTATTGGTAAATTGTTCGAAAGGAAGAAAGTGTAATTTCAAATTTCCAATATTTCCTACTTAAAGGGGTGCCGCACACAAAAATGTTCGATTTTCCGAATAAATAAGAAACGGCTCTCTTAAAATTTGATAGAGGTTCGAAATTTGATATATGGACTAATCACTTGATGAAAACACCCATAATGAATATAGTTTTTCAAAAATGTTCGTTTAAGGGGGTGCTCCAGAGGAAAACGTTCGAAATGTGAATTGATAAAAACATACTTCGGAATGAGATGCAGACTTCAAAGTTGGTGTACAGGTAGATACTCGTAGTTCGAAAGGAAGAACATGTGTAATTTCAGTTTTTCGATATTTTGAACATTTGGGGTTGCCTCAAAACTAAATGTTCGATTTGTCGAATAAATAAGAAACGAGAATTATTTAAAAATTTACCTTATTCGGTGGTTGCTTAATGTGGGACCGTTGATTTTCAACGGGTATTCGGCTAGTATATACTAATTGCCAAGTGTCCGTCCGTCTGTCTGTCACGGTTTTTTTAGGTACTTCCCAAATAGATAGAGACTTGCAATTTGGTAATTGGCTCCATTGTTCGATAAAACCCCCTAGAAAAATCGAATTTTTCGAAAACGTTCTCTAGAGGGGGTGCTCCACATCAAAACGTTCGAAAATGAAATGATAAGAAAGCATACTTTGCCATGAGATAGAGACTTCATATTTGGTGTATGGGTAAATTGTTCGAAAGAAAGAAAGTGTGCAATTTCAGATTTCCAATATTTTGTACTTATGGTGGTGCCGCACACCAGAATGTTCGATTTAGCGAATAAATGAGAAACGGCTCTTTTAAAATTTGATAGAGGCTTGAAATTAGGTATATGGACTAATCATTTGATGAAAACACCCAAGACGAATATATTTTTTCAAAGACGTTTGTTTAAGGGGGTACTCCAGAGGAAAACATTCGAAAGGTGAATTGATAAGAAGACATACTTCGGGATGAGATAGACATTTTAAATTTGGTGTACGGCTAGATTGTTTGGAAGGAAGAAAGTATACAATTTCAGTTTTCCAATATTTTCTACTTTAGGGGATGTCGCACACAAAAATATTCGATTTTTGGAATGAAGCAGGAAGACCCCTTTTAGAAAGTGATAGAGACTTGAAATATCAAGCCTCTATCACTTTCTAAAATGGGTATAAGGGCGAATCATTTAGTAGAAAACTCAAGAAGAATGGAGTTTTTCAAAAATATATATTCAAGGGGGGGGGGGGGTACGTCACAGAAAAACATTCGAAAGGTGAAATGAAAGAAAAAGCATGCTTCGCGATGAGATAGAGACTTCAAATTTGGTATACATGTAGATAGTTAGAAAGGAAGAAAGTGTGCATTTTCAGTTTTCCATCATTTGCAATTGTAGGGGTGCCGCACACTAAAATGTTCGATTTGACGAGCAAATGAAAAACGCCTCCTTTACAATGTGATAGAGGTTTGAAATTTAGTATATGGGGTAATCATTTGATAAAAAATTCTTAACATTATTAAGTTTTTTCAAAAATGATTATTTAAGGGGGTGCAACACAGAAAAACGTTCGAAATATGAAGTTATAGAAAAACATGCTTGACGATAGGATGGAGACATCAAATTTGGTGTACTGATTGGTAGATAGTTTGAAAGGAAGAAAGTGTGTAATTTCAGATTTCCAATATTTGGTACTTTAGGGGGTGCCAAACACCAATATATTCGATTTTCGGAATAAATGAGACACGCTTCCTTTCAATCGTGATAAAGGCATGATATTTGGTACATGGACTAATTATCTGATAATAAAACCAAGGCGAACAGAGTTTTCTAAAAATGTTCCTTTATGGATGTGCTCCACAGAAAAACGTTCGAAAGGGGAGATGATAAAATAATATGCGTCGGGATAAGATAGGGACTTTAATTTGGTGTACTGGTAGATAGTTTGAAAGGAAGACGTGCGCAATTTAAAATTTCTAATATATTCTTCTTTAGGGAGTTCCACATACTAAAATATTTGATTTGCGGAATAAATGTGAAGCGCGAATTATTAAAAAAATGACAATATTCAGGGGTTGCTTATTAAGAGAGCTTTGATTTTCAACCGGTATTCGGCTGTACTAGCCGAATACCCTTTGAAAATGAACGGTCTCGCAATAAACAGCTTCTGAATAATGTAAATTTTCGAATAATTCGCGTTTCACATTTATTCGGCAAATTGAATATTTTGGTGTGCAGAACGCCCTAAAGAAGAAAATGTTGGAAAACTTAAATTGCACATCTCTTCCTTTCGAATTATCTACACGTACACTAATATAAAGCTTTTATCTCATCTCGAAGAATGCAATTTTATCATTTCCTGTGGAGCACACTCATTAATGAACATTTTTGAAATACTGTATTCATCTTGGAGCTTTTTTATCAAATGATTAGTCCATATACCAAATTTCAAGCAGCTATATTTGTAAGTGTGGCGTTTTTCGTTTGTTCGTCAAATCGAATATTTTAGAGTACGGCACCCCCTACAGTAGCAAATGCTGGAACACTGAAATTGCACACTTCCTTCCTTTCCAACAATCTACCCGTACACAAAATTTGAAGTCTCTATGTCATCGCAAAGCATGCTTTTGTTTATCATTTTATTTTTCGAGTGTTTTTGTGTGGAGTACCTACACCCCTAAATAGTCGTTTCTAAAAAACTCCATTCTTCTTGGATTTTCTATCAGATGATTCGCCCATATACCAAATGTCAAGTCTCCATCACGTTTAAATAGAGGCATTTCTCTTTTATTTCGAAAATCGAACATTTTAGTGTGGGGCACACTCTAAAGTGTAAAATATAGGATAACTGAAATTGTATAGTTTCTTCCTCCTAAATTGTCTACCCGTACACCAAATTTAAAATTTCTGTCTCATACGGAAGCATGTTCTTTTTTAGCATTTTATATTTCGAACGTTTTTCTCTGGAGCTCCCCCATCAACGAACGTTTCAGAGAAATTCTATTCGTCTTGGGTATTTTCATTAAATGATTAGCCTATGTACCAAATTTCAAGCCCCTTCAAAATTTAAGGAGGTGTTACTCATTTATTCGGCAAATCGAAAATTTTGGTGTGAAGCAACCCCTATAGTAGAATATATTGAAAATCTGAAATTGCACACTTCCTTCTTTTCGAACAATTTACCAGTACACCAAATGTAAAGTCTCTGTCTCATCGCAAAGTATGCTTTTCTCTATCATTTCACTTTTCGAACGTTTTGGTATGGGGCAACCCCTCTATAGAACATTTTCGAAAAATTTGATTTTTCCAACGGGTTTTATCGAACGATCGCTCCGTGTACCAAATTGCAAGTCTTCGGGAAGAGCCTAAACAAAGCGTGACAGACAGACAGACAGACAGACGCACTCTTCGCAATTAGTATACATAAATTAGCCGAATAACCGTTGAAAATCAACGGTTTCGTAATAAGCAACTCCCCGAATAATACAAATTTTTTAATTATTCGGGTTTCACATTTAATCGGCAAATCGAATATTTTGGTGTGCATAACCCCCTTAAAGAAGAAATAATTGCAACACATAAATTGCACACTTCTTCCTTTCGGACCATCTACCCATACACAAAATTAAAGTTTCTCTCTCATCGCGAAGCATGTTATTTTATCATTTCCCAATTCGAACGTCTTTCTGTGGAGCACAGTCATAAATGGACATTTAGGAAAAACTATATTCGCCAAAAGTTTTTTATCAGATGATTGGTACATATACCAAATATCCTCTATCACATTTAAAAGGAAGCGTGTATAGCTTATTCGAAAAATCGAACATTTTGGTGTGCGGCACCTCTTAAAGTAGAGAATATTGGAAAACTGAAATTGTACACTTCCTTCCTTCTAAATTATCTACCCGTACACCGAATTTGAAATCTCTATCTCATCCCTAAGTATGTTTTTATAATTTCATATTTCGAACGTTTTTCTCTGGAGCATCCCCTTAATCAAACATTTCTGAGAAACTCTATTCATCTTGGGTGTTTTCATTAAATGATTTGCCCATATACCAAATTTCAACCCCTTATAGAAATTTAAAGTAAGAATTTCTCATTTTTTCGGAAAATCAAACATTTGGGTTTGCGGCACCAACCTAATTTGAAAATATTGGAAAACTGAAATTGCCCACACATTTTCTTTCGAACTATCCACCAGTTCACCAAATTTAAAGTCTCTATCCTATCCCGAAGCATAGTTTCTCGTCATTTCAACTTTCGAACGTTTTTCTCTGGCGCACCCTCTTAAACGAATATTTTTGAAAAAATCTTTTGTCTTGGGTGTTTTCATCAAATGAATCGCCCATATACCAAATATCAAGCCTATATCACGTTCTGAAAAGGGAGTTTTTCCTCTATTATGAAAATCGAAATTTTTTTGTCTGTGGGCCCCCCCTTAAGTAGAAAATATTGGAAAACTGAAATTTTACACTTTCTTCCTGCCGAACTATATACTCGCACTCAAAATTTGACATCTCTATCTCATTCCGACGCATTTTTTTTTATCAATTCACCTTTTGAATGTTTTCCTCTGGAACATCTCCCTTAAATGAACATTTTTGAAAAACAATATTCGTCTTGGGTGCTTTTTTCAAATGATTAGTCCATATACCAAATTTCAAGCCTCTATCAAATTTTAAAGGAGCCGGTTCTCATTTATTCGAAAAATCGCTCATTTTGGTGTGCGGCACTACCTTAAGTAGAAAATATTGGAAATCTGAAATTACACATTTTCTTCCCTTCGAACGGTTTACCCATACACCAAATTTGAAGTCTCTATCTTATCGCAAAGCATGCTTTCGTATCATTTCACTTTTCGAACGTTTTGGTATGGAGCCCCCCCCCCCCCCCCCTACAGAATATTTTCGAAAAATTCGATCATTTCAGGGTGTTTTCTCGAACGACCGAGCCGTATACCAAATTGAGAGTCTATCTATTCGGGAAGTGCCTAAAAAAAGCTTGACGGACAGGATTAAGCAACTAGACACGATAACCTGTTGTTTTAACCCGATATACTGGATTGCTGCTTAGTAACAATCTCTCATCCAGCAAAGCCACAGCCAGGGCAGCGTACTCGGCAGAATCATTCACCGAGACAGACAGACGGACACTTGGCAATTAGTATATACTAGCCGAATACCCGTTGAAAATCAACGGTTTCATGATAAGCACCACCCGAATAATGTAAATTTTTGAATAATTCGAGTTTCACATTTATTTGGTAAATCGAATATTTTGGTGCGCAGAAACTTTTAAAGAAGAAAATATTTGAAAACTTAAATTGCACACTTCTTCCTTTCGAACTATCTTCCGATACACAAAATTATAGTGTCTCTATCTTATCCTGAAGCATGCTATTTTATCATTTTCCCATTCGAACGTATTTGTGGACCACAGCCATAAATGGACATTTAGGAAAACTCTATTCGCCTTGAGTTTTTTATCAGATGATTGACATACATATCAAATATCAAGCCTCTATCACATTTAAAAGGGAGCGTGTATAACTTATTCGAGAAATCGAGCATTTTGGTGTGCGGTACCCCCTAAAGTAGAGAGTATTGGAAAACTGAAATTGTACACATTCTTCCACTCTGGAGCATTCACTTAATCGAACATTTCTGAGAATCTCTATTCGTCTTGGGTGTTTTCATTAAATGATTAGCCAATATACAAATTTCAAGCCTCTATCAAAATTTAATGGATTTCTTTCTTATTCGGAAAATCTAATATCTGGGTTTGCGGCAACCCCTAAATTAGAAAATATTGGAAAACTGAAATCGCACACACTTTTCCATTCGAATTATTCACACATACACCAAATTTGAAGCCTCTATCCTATCTCGAAGCATAGTTTTTCGTCACATCACCTTTCGAACACTTTTATCTGGAGCATCCTCTTAAACGAACATTCTTGAAAAAATCGTTTGCCTTGGGTGTTTTCATCAAATGAATCGACCATATACCAAATATCAAGCCTCTATCACGTTTTAAGAGGAACGTTTTCCCTTTATTTCGAAAATCGAACATTTTTGTGTGGGGCACCCCTTTAAGTAGAAAATATTGGAAAACTGAAGTTGGATACTTTCTTCCTTCCAATCTATCTATCCATACACCAAATTTGAAATCTAGATCTCATTCCGAAGCGAGTTTTTTTATAAATTCACCTTTCGAACGTTTTTCTCTTGAGCACCCCCTAAAGGATCATTTTAGAAAACTATATTCGTTTTGTGCGTTTTCATCAAATGATTAGCCCATACACTAAATTTCTAGCCTCTATCAAATTTTAAAGTAGCCGTTTCCTTTTTATTCGGTAAATCGAACATTTTGGTATGCGGCACTCCCTTAAGTAGAAAATATTCTAAATCTGAAATTGCACACTGTCTTCTTTTCGAACGGTTTACCCATACACCAAATTTGAAGTCTCTATCTCATCGCAAAGCATACTTTCCTATCATTTCACTTTTCGAAAGTTTTGGTGTGGGGCACCCCCCTCTAGAGAACGTTTTCGAAAAATTTCATTTTTCCAGGGGGGTTTATCGAACGACCGAGCAGTGTACCAAATTGCAAGTCTCTATCTATTCGGGAAGTGCCCAATCAAAGCGTGACAGACAGACAGACGGACAGACGGACAGACGGACACTTGGCAATTAGTATATACTAGCTGAATACCCGTTGAAAATCAACGGTATCGCAATAAGCAACCCCTGAATAATATAAATTTTTTAATAATTCGCGTTTCACATTTATTCGACAAATCGAATATTTTGGTGTGCAGAACCCCCTAAAGAAGAAAATATTGGGAAACTAAATTTGCGCATTTCTTCCTTTTGAATTATTTACCCGTACACTACATTAAAGTCTATCTCATCCCGAGACACCCCTATATTATTATTTCTCCTTTGGAACTTTTTTCTGTGAAGCACATCCATAAATGAACATTTTTGAAAAACTCTCTTTGTCTTGGGTTTTTTTTCAGATGATTGGCCCATATACCTAATATCAAGCCTCTGTCACATTTAAAAGGAAACGTGCCTCATTTATTCCGAAAATCGAACATATTAGTGTGCGGCACCCCTTAAAGTAGCAAATATTGGAAATCTGAAATTTCACGCTTTCTTCCTTTCAAACTATCTACCTGTACACCAAATTTGAAGTCTCTATCCTATCGAGAAGCATTTTTTTCTATCTCTTCACTTTTCGAACGTTTTTCTGTGTAGCACCCCGTTAATGAACATTTTTGTCATTAACGGGACATTTTGAAACATTTTTTTTCTATCTCTTCACTTTTCGAACGTTTTTCTGTGTAGCATCCCGTTAATGAACATTTTTGTCAAACTGTATTCATGTTTGGTTTTTTTGTCAAATAGTTAGCCCATATACTAAATTTCAAGCTTCTATCACATTGTAAAGGAGGCGTTTTTCATTTGTTCGGCAAATCGAAAATTTTAGTGAGCGGCACCCCCTACAATAGCAAATGTTGGAAAACTGAAATTGCTCACTTTCCTCCTTTCCAACTTTTTACCCGTACACCAAATTTGAAGTCTCTATCTCATCGTGAAGTATGCTTTTCTAGCATTTCATCTTTCGAATGCTTTTGTGTGGAATACCCACCCCCTTAACTATATATTTTTGAAAAACTCTATTCTTTTTGTGATTTCTATGAGATGATTCCCCCATATACCAAATATTAAGCCTCTATCACCTTTTAAAAGTGGCGTTTCTCCTTTATTCCGAAAATCGAACATTTTAGTGTGCGACACCCCCTAAAGTAGAAAATTTTGATAAACTGAAATTATGCACTTTCTTCCTTCCAAACTATCTACCCTTACACCAAATTTGATATCTCTATCTTATTCCGAATTATGGTTTTTTATCAATTCACTTTTCGAACGTTTTACTCTGAAGCACCCCCTTAAACGAACATTTTTGAAAAACTATATTTGTCTTGTGTGTTTCCATCAAATGATTAGCCCATATACCGAATTTCAAGCCTCTATCAAATTTTAAAGGATCGTTTTCTCATTTATTCTGCAAATCGTATATTTTGGTGTGCGGCACCCCCTTAAGTAGAAAATATTGGAAATTGCACGCTTTCTTCATTTCGAACGATTTACCCATACACCAAATTTGAAGTCTCTACCTCATCGCAAAGCATTCTTTCCTATCATTTCACTTTTCGAACGTTTTAGTGTGCGGCACCCCCTTAAGTAGAAAATATTGGAAATCTGAAATTTCACACTTTCTTTGTTTCAAACGATTTACCTATACTCCAAACTTGAAGTCTCTATCTCATCGCAAAGCATGCTCTCCTATCATATCACTTTTCGAACGTTTTGGTGTGCTGCACCCCCCTTAAGTAGAAAATATGGGAAATCTGAAATTGCAGACTTTCTTCCTTTCGAGTGATTTACCCATATACCAAATTTGAAGTCTCTATCTCATCGCAAAGCATGCTTTCCCGTCATTCCACTTTTCGAACGTTTTGGTGTGGGGCACCCCCTCTATGGAACGTTTTCGATTTTTCCAGGGGGTTTTATCGAACGACCGATCCGTGTACCAAATTGCAAGTCTCTATCTATTCGGGAAGTGCCTAAAAGAAGCATGACAGACAGACAGACGGACACTTGGCAATTAGTATATACTAGCCGAATACCCGTTGAAAATCAACGGTCTCGCAATAAGCAACCTCTGAATAATGTAAATTTTATAATAATTCGCGTTTCACATATATTCGACAGATGGAATATTTTGGTGTGCAGAACCCCCTAAAGAAGAAAATATTGGGAAACTAAATTTGCGGATTTCTTCCTCTGTTTGTCTTGTGTTTTTTATCAGATTATTGGTCCATATACCAAATATCAATCCTCTATCACATTTAAAAGGAAGAGCACCAAATTTGAAGTCTCTATCTTATAGCGAAGAATGCACCTAGCATTTTCTAGCATTTCACCTTTCGAATATTTTTGTGTGGAGTGTATACCCCCTTAAATACACATTATTGAAAAACTTTACTCTTTTTATGATTTCTATCAAATGATTCGCCCATATACTAAACATCAAGCCTCTATCACGTTTTAAACGGAGCATTTCTCCTTTGTTTGGAAAATCGAACATATTAGTGTGCGCACCCCTGAAAGTAACAAATATTGGAAATCTGAAATTTCACACTTTCTTCCTTTCAAACTATCTACCCTTACACCAAATTTGATATATCTGTCTCATTTCGAAACATGGTTTTTTAGCAATTCACTTTTCGAACGTTTCACTCTTTAGCACCCCCTTAAACGAACATTGTTGAAAAACTATATTCGTCTTGCGTGTTTCCGTCAAATGATTAGCCCATATACCTAATTTCAAGCCTCTATCAAATTTTAAAAGAGCCGTTTCTCATTTATTCCGAAAATCGAACATTTTGGTGTGCGGAACCCCTTAAGTAGAAAATATTGGAAATCTGAAATTGCACACTTTCCTTCCTTTCGACCCATACACCAAATTTGAAGTCCCTATCTTATCGCAAAGTATGCTTTCCTATCATTTCACTTTTCGAACGTTTTGTTGTGGAGCACCTCCTCTACAGAACGTTTTCGAAAAATTCGATTTTTCCAGGGGTTTTATCGAACGACCGAGCCGTATACCAAATTGCAAATCTCTATTTATTCGGGAAGTGCCTAAAAAAAGCGTGACAGACGGACAGACGGATACTTGGCAATTAGCATATATAGATATATAGATAAATAGATAGATATACAGAGTTTGAGGTATTGTATGTGTTTATGCGCAGTGAATTTATTTACTAATATAAGTGAAGCAATTACTTTTCAACTAAACCATCGAGACCCTAAATTTCAAAGTGCCAGACGAGTCAATTTATGTTGAAGGGGAGAAAGGAATAAATATATATTATGAACGATCTCTTGAATTGAACTTTTGTACCCTATTATTCAAATGGACTCAACCTTCTGTCATGCGCTGAAGTGTCCAGGGCTTCTGTCATGCGCAGAAGTGTCCAGGGTTCCTGTCATGCGCAGAAGTGTCAACTGCCCGAAAAATCAACTTGAAGTTACGATCAAAACACTTGCTTTTTTCTAATAAATTGACCTCTATATGACATTGAGACTGTACTTGACCTCTAAATGACATTGGATTGTAAATAATCTTACTTTCGCGCTTTGAATATTATAGTGGCATGCTACTCTGTTACCAAGTTCCTTTGACATATAACCTTCAAATAACATTGAAATTCTGAGATCAGGTTGAATGGGCAGAAAAATGACCTTGAACTTGAATCAGAGGTCAAAATATTTCCGTTTTTCAATAAATTGACCTCTAAATGACATTGGGAATGCTTGTAGAGAATACTTCTAAAGGAATAATACTTCTCCTATGACCTTTAAATGACATTGAAAAAATGTGATCACGTTCATTTGTCCAAAATATGACCTTGAACTTGGGTTAGAGGTCAAAACATTCCCTTTTTATAAATAAATTAACCTCTGGGTGACATTGGGAATGCATGTTAAGGTTACTTCTAAAGGAAACATACTTCGTTTATGACCTTTAAATGACATTGAAACAATTTGATCACGTTCAGTTGTCCAAAATATGACCTTGAATTTGGGTTAGAGGTCAAAAAATTTATTTTATTTTATAATTTACCCTCAACATGACATTGAAAATTCTTGTGAAGAAAATCCTCACAGACTTTCGCATAAAATTGTTATAAAGTGTCATGATATAACCTTTAAATGATATTGAAAAATTTCTATCTATATATACTAATTGCCAAGTGTCCGTCTGTCACGCGTTTTTTAGGCACTTCCCGAATAGATAGAGACATAAAATTTGGTACATGGCTCGGGCGTTCGATGAAACCCCCTGGAAAAACCGAATTTTTCAGAAACGTTCTCTAAAGGGGGTGTTCCACACCAAAACGTTCGAAATGTAAAATGATAGGAAAGCATGCTTTGCGATAAAACAGCGACTTCAAATTTGATGTATGGGTGAATCGTTCGGAAGGAAGAAAGTGTGCAATCACAGATTTTCAATATATTTTACTTAAGGGGGAGCTGCAAACCAAAATGTTCGATTTACCGAATAAATGAGAAAAGACTCCTTTAAAATTTCATAGAAGCTTGAAATTTAGTATATAGGCTAATCCTTTGACGAAAACACCAAAAACGAATACAGTTTTTCAAAAGTGTTAGTCTAAGAGGGTGCTCCAGAGAAAAACGTTCGAAAAGTGAATTGAGAAAGAAATATGCTTCAGGATGAGATAAAGATATCAAATTTGGTGTAAGGGTAGATAGTTTGGAAGGAAAAAATTGTACAATTTCAGTTTATCAATATTTTCAACTTTAGGGGGTGTCGCACTCCAAAATGTTCGATTTTTGGAATAAAGAAGAAACGCGCCTTTTAAAACGTGATAGAGGCTTGTTATTTGGTATATTGGAGAATCATCTGATAGAAAACACAAGAAGAATAGAGCTTTTCAAAAATGTGTATTTAAGGGTGTGGGGTGTTCCACACCAAAACGTTCGAAAAGTGAAATGATAGAAAAAGGATACTTCGCGATGAGATAGAGATTGCAAATTTGGTGTATGGGTAAATAGTTGGAAAGGAAGAAAGTGTGCAATTTCAGTTTTCCAACATTTGCTATTGTAGGCCGGTGTCGCTCACTAAAGTATTCGATTTGGTGAACTAATGAAAAACGCCTCCTTTATAATATGGTTAAAGCTTAAATTTTGTAAATGGGCTAAAAATTTGATAAAAAAAAAGGACCAAGATGAATACGGTTTTTCAAAAATATCATTTATGGGTGTACTCCACAGAAAAACGTTCTAAAGGGGAAATGGTAAAATAGTATGCTTCGGAATGAGATAGAGACTTGGTGTACGTGTAGATAGTTTGAAAGGAAGAAGTGCGTAATTTAAGTTTTCTAATATTTTATTCTTTAGGGGGGTTCTGCACACCCAAATATTTTGATTTGTCGAATAAATGTGAAAAGTGAATTATTAAAAAATTCACATTATTCAGGGGTTGCTTTGTGTGAGGCCGTTGATTTTCAACGGATATTCGGCCAGTATATACTAATTGCCAAGTGTCTGTCAGTCAGTCACGCTTTTTAGGCACTTCCCGAATAGATAGAGAATTGCAATTTGGTACACAGCTCGGTTATTCGATAAAACTCCCTGGAAAAATCGAATTTTTCGAAAACGTTTTTTAGAGGGGGTGCCCCACACCAAAACGTTCGAACAGTTAAATGATGGGAAAGCATGCTTTGCGGTGAGATACAGACTTCAAATTTGGTGTATTGGTAAATTCTTCGAAAAGAAGAAAGTGTGCAATTTCAGATTTCCAATATTTTCTACTTAAGGGTGTGCCGCACACCAAAATGCTCGATTTACAGAATAAATGAGAAAACGCTTCTTTAAAATTTGATAGAGGCTTGAAATTTGGTATATGGGTTAATCATTTGACGAAAACACGCAAGAAGAATATAGTTTTTTAAAAATGTTCGTTTAAGAGTGTGCTCCAGAGTGAAACGTTCGAAAAGTGAATTGATAAAAAACTATGCTTCGAAATGAGATAGAGATATCAAATTTGGTGTATGGGTAGATAGTTTGAAAGGAAGAAAGTGTGAAATTTCAGATTTCCAATACTTGCTACATTAAGGGGTGACCAAACTAATATGTTAGAGTTTCCGAATAAATGAGGCACGCTTCCTTTTAAGAGTGATACATGCTTGATATTTGGTATATGGGGCAATCATCTGATAAAAACACCAGACAAACAGAGGAAGAAATGCGCAAATTTAGTTTCCCAATATTTTCTTCTTTAGGGGGTTTTGCATACCAAAATATTCGATTTGTCGAATAAATGTGAAACGCGGATTATTATAAAATTTATATTATTCAGGGTTTGCTTATAGGAAGACCGTTGATTTTCAACGGGTATTCGGCTAGTATATACTAATTGCCAAGTGTCCGTCCGTCTGTCTGTCTGTCACGCTTTTTTTAGGCACTTTCCGAAGAGAGACTTGCAATTTGGTGCACGGGTCGATCGTTCGATGAAACCCCCTGAAAATGTCGAATTTTTCGAAAACACTCTCTAGACGGGGTGTTCCACCCCAAAACGTTCGAAAAGCGAAATGATAGGAAAGCATACTTTGCCATAAGATTGAGGCTTCAAATTTGGTGTATGGGTAAATCGTTAGAAAGGAAGAAAGGTTGCAATTTCAAATTTTCAATATTTTCTACTTAAAGGGGGTGCCGCACACCAAAATCTTCGATTTACAGAATAAATTAGAAAACGCTCCTTTAAAATTTGATAGAGGCTTGAAAATTGGTATATGGGCTAATCATTTGACGGAAACACGCAAGAAGAATATAGTTCTTAAAAAATGTTCGTTTAAGGGGGTGCTCCAGAGTGAAACGTTCGAAAATGAATTGATAAAAACCGTGCTTCGAAATGAGATAGAGATATCAAATTGGGTGTAAATGTAGTAGTTTGAAAGTAAGAAAGTGTGAAATTTCAGATTTCCAATATTTGCTACTTTAAGGGGTGCGCACACTAATATGTTCGATTTTCCGAATGAATGAGGCACGCTTCCTTTAAAATGTGATAAATGCTTGATATTTGGTAATATATACTATTGGTCTATATATACTAATTGCCAAGTGTCCGTCCGTCTGTCTGTCTGTCTCTCACGCTTTTTTTAGGCACTTTCCGAATAGTTAGAGACTTGCAAATCGGTACATGGCTCATATGTTCGATAAAAACCCCTGGAAAAATTGAATTTTTCGAAAACGTTCTTTAGAAAGGGTGTCCCACACCAAAGCGTTCGAAAAGTGAAATGATGGGAAAGCATGCTTTGCGATGAGATAGAGACTTCAAATTTGGTGTATAAGTAAATCATTCGAATAGAAGAAAGTGTACAATTTCAGATTTCCGATATTTTCTACTAAAGGGGGTGTCGCACACCAAAATCTTCGATTTACAGAATAAATGAGAAACCGTTTCTTTAAAATTTTATAGAAGCTTGAAATTTGGTATATGGGCTAATCATTTGACGGAAACACGCAAGAAGAATATAGTTTTTTTAAAAATGTGCGTTTAATGGGGTGCTCCAGAATGAAATGTTCGAAAAGTGAATTGATAAAAAACCATGCTTCGTAATGAGATAGAGATATCAAATTTGGTGTACGGGTAGATAGATTGAAAGGAAGAAAGTGTGAAATTTCAGATATTCAATATTTACAACTTTAAGGGGTGCGCAAACTAATATGCTCGATTTTCCGAATAAATGAGGCATGCTTCCTTTTAAATGTGCTTGATATTTGGTATATGGGGCAATCATCTGATAAAAAACACCAGACAAACAGAGGAAGAATTGCGCAAATTTTGTTTCCCAATATTTTCTTCTTTAGGGGGTTCTGCATACCAAAATATCCGATTTCTCGAATAAATGTGAAACGCGGATTATTATAAAATTTAAGCAAGACCGTTGATTTTCAACGGGTATTCGGCTAGTATTTACTAATTGCCAAGTGTCCGTCCGTCTGTCTGTTTGTCTGTCTGTCCCGAATACAGATTTGTAATTTGGTGCACGGGTCGATCGTTCGATAAAAACCCCTTAAAAGTCGAATTTCTCGAAAACACTCTTTAGACGGGGTGTTCAACCCCAAAACGTTCGAAAAGCGAAATGCCGCCATAAGATAGAGACTTCAAATTTGGTGTATGGGTAAATCGTTCGAAAGGAAGAAAGTGTGCAATTTCAGATTTTCAATATTTTCTACTTAAGGGCGTGCTGCACACCAAAATATGCGATTTACCGAATAAATGAGAAACGGCTCCTTTAAAATTTGATAGAGACTTAAAATTAGGTATATAGACTCATCAATTGATGAAAACACCCAAGACGAATATAGTTTTTCAAAAACGTTCGTTTTAGGGGGTGCTCTAGAGGAAAGGTGAAATGATAAGAAATATATATATATATATATATATATATATATATGTGTATATATATATGTATATATATATATGTATATATATATATGTATATATATACATATAAAAATAAGTATATCACGAACGGAACTCCTATTTAATTAAAGGAGAAAACAGAAACCTTACAGAGGATGTGGCGCATAGCAGCTCTGCATCCAGAGTGGAATACAAGGATATAAACAAGAAGAAAAAATAAGCGAGAACAGGAGTGACCATATGATTTGCATAGAATGGCTGGGGTGGATTACGACACCCCTTTCCCGCTTAAAGCAGCTTTTACGACCCGGGCAACGCTCACGGCACCAATGTAACTCAATGGTCAATCTCCCACATGTGCAAAGACAGAAGCACCCGAACGGACAAAAGAGCAAAGATGGAACCAAGCATGGAAGAGATACACCTTACTATCCAGCATGAAAACACAACATTTTATAAGGGAAAATCGCACATGCGCGAAAAGACTTCAAGATGATAGGATCGCAGATATGAAAATATATATGATTAAGAATTCTCATTTAGAATCAAACAATGTATAATTTCTTTCTTTGAAAAAGGAATAGTAATAATGTTGTAAAAAATATCTAGGGTAATTTCTTTTTAATGCATCATTTATTATTTTATTACATTCATGAATGCAGTCTTTTTTAAAAGTACTGTAGTTTCTGTTTCTTCTGAAGTACCCGATAATAATATTTCTGAATATATTTTTAGTGAGGTTTGAATTCCAATCAATAATATTATTAATTTTGATATTGTATGAATTTCTCTTGTCGTGTATGGTTGTATAAATTCCATACTGTTGGTGCTTTCTTATTGACAAATCCAGGAAGTCTGTCGATCCATCCTCATTGATCGGGTTTTCAATTAAGTCCAATTCAATTGGGTAGAATGCAAAATCTATGTCAGGGGTGTTTGCATAACCCCCTAATATCACATCGTCAACATAACGGAAATAAGGTATTTCCGATAATAGATGGGTTCCTCTTTCATATTTGGATAGATAAATATCCGCCAATATTGATGAGCATGCACCACCCATGGGTATGCCTTTGACCTGTTTGTAGAAATGCATACCGTCATATAGTATGTATTCATTTAAAACCAACTCAATCAAATCCAAATATCTTCTGAGAGTTATATATGGTTTTAAATTATACTCTTCATGTAATTCTTTCAAGATCATTTGTAGGTTTGTTAAATCGATGTTATTAAACAGATCCCTGAAATCGTAGCTTCTGAAGTTTAAATCTTTATGGCAAAATTTCAGTCGGTCTATCAATTCTTGACCGTTTTTTAACATTATGGAGTTTTGCTTCTTAATATCAGTCATAACATATTGGAGTAATTTCAGAAGTTTTTTATTTGCATGTTCTAGGTATGATCCGCATCCCACTGTTACAGTACGGAACTTGACTGGCTTTTTGTGTAACTTGGGAATGAGGATCGAGTATGGAAATTTTACTGATTTAATATCCATACCAATTCTTTTATACAGTGCTTTTATTCTATTAGTGATGATTGATTCGTTACTAGGAATTAATGTATACATGGCACAATCCTTATAGCATTGTGTTAAAGTATCGACATAGAATTTTTTACACGTGAATGCAAAATTCGATACGATTTTGTCGGTGTATGTCAATACGAATTCTTCATTAAAATGTTTGATTGAAAACGGAAATTGAGAACTCCCATAATCCTTGTTTCTTCTCGGGTAGAATTGGCAAAAAGCACTGTAAAAGGCATATTTCCATGCGTTAAAAGTTTGTACAGGTATACTGTGTTTGACAGCCATCTTGTATATGAAGGTTTCCAGATCGTAATTAAATTCATTATAAATATCATTATATTCTTGTATTCGGTACTTAGTACCAAGTTGTAATAAGTTTTTGAGTTTATTATCTTTTATAAAATCTAAGTTTCCAGTAATTATATGCTTGTGGTAGGGATCACAATGTATATTTTTATGACATTGACAGGATTCAATATTAAATGAAGACACGGTTTTACATAATTTATTGTAGTTGAATAATCTTCTACCGTTGGTTCTTACAAAGCGATAGGATATCTTAATATTTAGATTAGGCAAAGGAAGACGTTCTTCTATATTATGTAATATTTGGTTGAATGGAATATTTTCGAACATTTTATTCTTAAATGTTGTGATAAAAAATTCTTTTGATTTGTTTATTTGATATTTTGGTTCAAGTGCTACATTATATTTTGCGGCTCTGAGTTTAATTAAATCCAGAATGATGTCTATATTAGTGTTTGTATCTTCTGTATTGCAGTTATTTTCACTTAAATTGAAATTTATAATAAAATTCCATATACGTTGTAAGTATTTGATTTTGATACTGTTGGCTATATTCTTGATCCATCCGAATTTCACTGTTATTTCTGTCTTTATGAAGGCTGAGATTTTTTCTTCTGTTTTGATATAATTAAATTGTTGCTTTTTATTTCCTCTTTGGTGTCTATAAGTTTTCTTAGGTATTGAATTTTCTAAGAGAGGGTATGCTTTACTATTCCTGCATCTTTCTTTATTGCAATTTTCCTTGAATAATAAAGTATTCAGACCATATGGATATGTCCCACACCAAAGCGTTCGAAAAGTGAAATGATGGGAAAGCATGCTTTGCGATGAGATAGAGACTTCAAATTTGGTGTATAGGTAAATCATTCGAATAGAAGAAAGTGTGCAATTTCAGATTTCCGATATTTTCTACTAAAGGGGGTGTCGCACACCAAAATCTTCGATTTACAGAATAAATGAGAAACCGTTTCTTTAAAATTTTATAGAAGCTTGAAATTTGGTATATGGGCTAATCATTTGACGGAAACACGCAAGAAGAATATAGTTTTTTTAAAAATGTGCGTTTAAGGGGGTGCTCCAGAATGAAACGTTCGAAAAGTGAATTGATAAAAAACCATGCTTCGTAATGAGATAGAGATATCAAATTTGGTGTACGGGTAGATAGATTGAAAGGAAGAAAGTGTGAAATTTCAGATATTCAATATTTACAACTTTAAGGGGTGCGCAAACTAATATGCTCGATTTTCCGAATAAATGAGGCATGCTTCCTTTTAAATGTGCTTGATATTTGGTATATGGGGCAATCATCTGATAAAAAACACCAGACAAACAGAGGAAGAATTGCGCAAATTTTGTTTCCCAATATTTTCTTCTTTAGGGGGTTCTGCATACCAAAATATCCGATTTCAAGAATAAATGTGAAACGCGGATTATTATAAAATTTAAGCAAGACCATTGATTTTCAACGGGTATTCGGCTAGTATTTACTAATTGCCAAGTGTCCGTCCGTCTGTCTGTTTGTCTGTCTGTCCCGAATACAGATTTGTAATTTGGTGCACGGGTCGATCGTTCGATAAAAACCCCTTAAAAGTCGAATTTCTCGAAAACACTCTTTAGACGGGGTGTTCCACCCCAAAACGTTCGAAAAGCGAAATGCCGCCATAAGATAGAGACTTCAAATTTGGTGTATGGGTAAATCGTTCGAAAGGAAGAAAGTGTGCAATTTCAGATTTTCAATATTTTCTACTTAAGGGCGTGCTGCACACCAAAATATGCGATTTACCGAATAAATGAGAAACGGCTCCTTTAAAATTTGATAGAGACTTAAAATTAGGTATATAGACTCATCAATTGATGAAAACACCCAAGACGAATATAGTTTTTCAAAAACGTTCGTTTTAGGGGGTGCTCTAGAGGAAAGGTGAAATGATAAGAAATATATATATATATATATATATATATATATATATGTATATATATATGTATATATATATATATATGTATATATATATATATGTATATATATATATATATATATATATATATATATATATATATATATAATGTATGTATATATATATATACATATATATATATGTCTATATATATAGTTATATATATATATATATATATATATATATAACTATATATATAGACATATATATATGCATATATATATATATGTATGTATATATATATATATATATATATATATATATATATATATATATATATATATATATATATATATATATATATATATATATATATATATATATATATATATATATATATATATATATATATATATATATATATATATATGTATATATATATATATATATAGATATATATGTGTGTGTATATACATGTATATATATATATATATATATATATATATATGTATTTACATGTATATATATATATATATATATATGTGTATTTACATGTATATATATATATATATATATATATATATATATATATATATAATTGAAGCGTTTTTATTTTACTTATATTATATATACCTGGGATTGATCATTAATTGAAAATGTTCAGTGAAGCATAAGTGAAAGGAAGTTGACTGAAATTCAAATGTGACATCAAAAATACTATACAACAAGGCGTTGAATATTTTAAAAAAACGTGATAAGTAAACGTTATAAAAAAATACAGGTACTAAATTAGTGTAATATACCCCTTTTTCCTATTCCATATATAAGTTAAGGAATGGAATAAGAATTACATGTGATAAAGACAGGTGCATTTTTTTTTAACTACACATTAAGATGAAAGTAGTTTGATATAAATCATATATGTAATGCAGGTATTTAAGGTACTAGTCCCTTGTTCCCTGCATAAATATATATGGTGTAAATGCAAGAATGTTACGAGGAAAAGTTGTGAAACAGATATATATATATATATATATATATATATATATAGTTATATTATAGTTTATAGTAGGAAACAAACTTTTTAAGAAAAGCATGATTGGTTTGGCTATATTATGCAAAAATTAGGGTCACGTACAGGTGACTGAGTATTTTTTAAATTATTTTCTATATATGCCTCTGCTTGAGCTATCCTGACAGCATAAAAACACTTCAGAATATATTCCTACTAATTCAATAAAAATACTTCTTGACCTTAACAAATGAATCCAATTTTAAAGATTATCAAATATTTGCACTTGTACAATATTCATTTTATATAACAGAGTCGACAATACCGAGAATGGTTCTGCATGAAGTCTTATACCGACTATAAAGATTTAAAAAACCCCAGCCTCTTGATCTCGACACAAGCACTCTAAACTATCAGGAGAATGTGCTTGTGTCAAATGTATGCGGGTTTTTTATATTCGCTTGTCAGGAAGTGCTTTGTTAGTCAGTTGGGGGAATACTCATATAAAATATCGTGCAGTAGATCTTTCTACTCACGCCGACTAACTTCTCAAAACCTCAGCTATTTGCTCTATATACGTATATATTCCGTACTATTGTGGGCAGAATTGCCACAACAAATTTGTACAAATGGTGTCTTTAAATATCTATGCAGGGGAATTTAGCAATATTTGTACTTTTCCGAGTATTAAAGCATATGTATTCTTCGTTTAGTGTTATATATTTTGACTTCCATTGTTAAAATATAGATCCTTTTCGAATTAAACGGATATGCAAAATTGAGGGGAGGGACTCAACTGAGATGGCATTAAAAGTCTGTGCTCATTAGGTTTCCGTGGTTTTGTTAGTATGGAGCATGAACGTGGTGTATATTATATTGTTAAGTAATTTCTCCCTTATTAGTATGTCCATTAAAATCAATTAAAATCTTCATTAAATTCAATTAAGACTATTTTTCCCCTTTTAGCACATAGTGTACGACTTTATGTAGAAACAATTTTGATAAGTCAAAAATCAAACTCTTGTATTTATTTTGAAGGTTATACACGTTTTGGAGCATCCCTGAATATGAATTAATAATTTTTATCCTTCTATCTATCTCTCTGTGGATACAATAGTATCGAACAAGTTGATAATACAGAAAAAAATTTGGTACTATTATTTCAATCGGTAAAAATTAGAAGCCCATTGCCTTTCGGGGTAAACGGGCCAAAGAAAGTATTTTATTTTTTAGATCATGCTTTTCAAAAATCGGAAAAATTAGCAAAATTAAACATATGAAAATGTTAGGGAAATATATATGTATTTATTATGTCAACTTTTAAACTCGAATGTCATAATTTGTAAGATGCTGATATGCACCGTTCTTGAGATATTTTATGGTTTCGATCAAAAATGGAACAATTCGGGGGAAAAATATAAATTCACTATTATCAATTGAGTGGATGCTTTATAAACAAACATCTTAAATCCGAAATGAATCGACATCATTAGAAATTATTCCGATTTGATCTCGAGATATTAAAACTTTTATTCATCTATATTTTTTAAAATTTAGTGCTATATCTTTCGAACAAATGGATTAAATCGAATAAAGTTTGGTGAGCATTTTTCATGAACATCATCACTCAGAGTCCTATTAATTTTCAGAAGAAACGAATCAAGAAGAAAGCCCTCTAGTTTTGAACATTTATTTTAGAAAATTGAATAAATATTATAAAAACACAAAGACGTATCAAAATATTACGAAAGTAAATATTTCGTAGGAGGTTTTTATTTAAATAAGAATGCTATTATTTATGTAAAACGATAATATGCGCCTTACTCAAGATATGTTTTATTTTTATCTTCATTGGAAAAAATTCCACATTTTGAAGGTCTAAATGTATGGTCAGCGTTTTAAAAGTGTATTTGTATGCCCCGCGTATTGAAGGTGTATGGGTATCGTCCGCGTTTTGAATGTGTATATGCATCGTCCGCGTTTTAAAGGTGTATATACATCGTCCGCGTTTTAAAGGTGTATATGCATCGTCCGCGTTTTGAATGTGTATATGCATCGTCCGCGTTTTGAAGGTGTATATGCATCGTCCGCGTTTTGAATATGTATATGCATAGTCTGCGTTTTAAAGGTGTATATAAAACATCCTCTCTTATCTCGCACAAAGAACATACTTAAACCAATTTTTAAGATTTTTATAGCACATATATCATTAATATCCAACTAGGTTGCTTAAAACCTGAAAATTATTTCATAATTTTATTTTTCTTCAGGTGACGTCTTTATATAAGCAGGGAGAGAGGTCGACAACAAAATTTATTTGACGACTTTCAAAACAAGATTTAAAAATATGATAGAATTGTAATTATCTGCATTTTTTCCTTTTTCGTACATATAAAGTATGTCAAAAAACAGAAAATATTATGCACTGTGTAGTCTGCGCTATACGGAAATTTTCAAAAGATGATTTAAAAAGACAGTTTAAACCCAATAGTTTCCTATACTTTTATATATAGCTTTGATATATAGTTTTCGTAATAAATTTTATGTATCCTTTATTTTATTCAAAAATTTATTTGATTTATATCTCGAGACTTCCTATAAATTAAATTCAGAACAATTTTTTTGCTCTCAGACTGCTTATATTTAAAATAAAGTACATCCATTTTCCCGATTTTATGAATTAATTTTGAAACTGGCATTATCAGAAACAACTAAACTGTTGAGCCATCTGAGAGGAGATGTTTTTCTGACACACTGAAAAGAAAAGCAGTTCCAAGAGTCTAAAAATTATAAGAAAATTAAAAAAAAATATTTGAAATATAAGTTTTAATTGAAATAAAAAAAGAACCAAATACGATTCGCGGTTTGAGTTTACACATATTTCGAATTCCAAACCTGTGCAAAAATTATTACCAGACAAATGTTTACACAGAAACAAAGTATACATGCAGAGAGAAAGACTGTATTTTACAATTACACCCAACTCTTCAAAAACTGAATCACACTGTATTTCTATAAATGTTATGCAAAAATATGCTGTGAAGATGGTTGTATACTTAATTTCTAAACTCTTTTATCTTCTTGGACGTGAATATTTCTTGATATATACGAAATAATAAGACATTCCTGCTAGAATCTGTTCCTTATAGCATTGGCTCCCAAACTATAAATGGGACCTCAAAAGAAAAAAAAATACATTAGTTTCAGAAGTGTAATATTTTTTCTCTTTTGGCGAGTTAGAAATATATTTCAAAATCAAAATTACAACAATTTGAAGAGGGGATTGTGCCTACTAAAAATATTAATGCATATCTCTTTGAGGGGGGGGGTCCTTTAGGGAGGCTCTATTGGTTGTAGGGGCCCCCAAGAAACAAATTACTAAATTTGGTGGTTCTATGAGTTGTCCTCGGTTTCCATCAAAAACCAACACAGGTGTTTTGCAGATTTAGCTAGAGGGCAGTTAACGCCTTCTCTCTGAAACCCAGTTCCGCACACACACAATATGCTGCAATTCTGATAAACCGCGGACGTGTCTTTTTGCAAGGAACACACACATATTCGCAAGCTATACACAGTTATACACAAACTATATACATATACTGACTAACTGGGGACCTATGCCAAAATTCAACCAAATTTTTTTCAGAGTATTATCTGTCATTAAATACCACATTTCCGCAAAAATCCAAACCGACGACGTCCCCACTTGCCGGTACGTCCCCACTTGGAAGGTGTGTAAACATATGAATGTCCCCACTTCCCACCATACGCTAACACACACACACAGACATCACTTTAAAAATGTTCGATTCGTGATCAGGGATGCTTGAAACGTGCTCACCCGTCGAAAATTCGAATTCGAATTTTCGACCCCGTCACAATACTTTCCTTAACAGTTACCTTACACCTATCTGGTAGGTCGGACGGTCTGGGTTTCAACAACAACAACAATACTTTCCTTATACATTATGTATATAAGGAAAGTAAAAAGTTCCGAATATCAGAAATCGTTTTAAATTTAGGCATAAAAAATTGCGCACATTTATATTTCCGTTAACTTAAAATTGCCTTAAATAAAGCATTATTTCATGTCTGTATGTTGCTTAATTTTTACACTTTTCGGGCATTTTGGTCTAAAATTAATTATAAATCAAAGAAATATAAATAGTTTGATTAAAAGAATAGCCAACAGATGATTTCGGAAATTAAAGTGCAAGTCTGTTACTATGGTTAAAAGTTAAATCAAAAAGTGTATATAAATTTAATTATTGGATACAACAAAAAATAGTCTGCTGTTATTATAAGTTAAAATATAACTCGGGTGTTTTGTACACCAATAAATTTAAATAAGAAAATTAAAAATTAAATACTGCGCATGTTAGTATAGCAACGAACTTCGTGCGTCTTGCGGTTCTTAAGTTATAGCTGAAAGAATATTGAAAAAAGAAATATTTGAGATTTAAATTGTCGAGTAAAATCCAAGATTTTTGGTTTTTCTCACTTTTTATACATCAACTCTTAGTATGCAAAGTTTCAAATTCCAACCGTCAGAAATTTGGAAAATCTTCTGAAAATTTATCACTTAATCCGTCCTACTCCGGTGTATGATATTGATTTAGATTTATGCTATTAGGTAGGATGAAAGAAACATTACACAACATTTACAACGATCAAATGTACAGGGTTTCAAAGAAAACCATGAATTAGAAAAATATCTCGAAAAGTATATTATGGATAATTACTATCGAGAAGTATATTATCAACAAGTTCTATTGAGAAGTACACTCAAACCTGTTTTTGTGCGGTCTTATTTGTGCGATTTTTTATTTGTGCGATTTTTTTGTGAGATTTTTTTTGTGCGGTATATGAAAATTTCAATGAAATTGGAACATAATTGACGAAGTTATCAATAAAAAAAAATTAGTTGGTTTGATCGGCCATTTAGTTTTTAGTGCCAATTCTGAAAGAACTTCAACATTCCAAAAGGAGCTTCAATCTTGTGTATCTGGCTACCGAGACATATACAAGCGTCTAGTGAAACAACAGTCGTCGCAAAAACTGATCACCGACTACATGGTAACTGAAAAAAAGCCAACTCTGAACGAGTGCGAGGTAGTATCTTCAAGTGACGAAAGCGATTTTGAACCAGTTTACCACAAGAAAGTTCGCGTATTGTCAGACTACGAGGGATAATGGTTATACGTTTTGAAAAGTTTTGTATGTGTAAAATAAGTGCATATGTAAATAAAATATTTAAAAATGTTCGCATGTATATTTTCTAAATCAGATTTCAAAAGGTTTGGGGGAGATTCCAAGTAGCTGCCAAGCCTCGTGTCTTGATTTCATTTAAAAAAGCAATTCCTATAATTATTTCGTAAGGTTTTGAGTTATTTTCTACGTGAGACTTCTTTTATGCGGTCCCTATTTACCGCATAAAAAAAATACTTTTTAATTATGTTACGAAAACTATTTTTTATAGCTACTCGTGAAGTTTTGTGCGATTTTTTTATGCGGTCTCTATCCACCACACAAAAATAGGTTTGAGTGTATATAATCGAGAAGTACTTTCGAGAAGTATATTATCATGAAGTACTATTGAAAAGTATATTATCGGGAAGTACTATCGAAAAGTATATTATCCAGAAGTACTATCAAGAAATATTTTCGAGAAGTATATTATCAAGAAGTACTTTTGAGAAGTATATTACCAAGAGGTACTGTCGAGAAGTATATTATCGAGAATTATATTATCAGGAAGTACTATCGAAAAGTACTATCGATAACTGTGTTACTGAGAAGTATTCGATAATTGGAATTATGACATAGTTTTATGCCGAACATAAGTAAACTCCAATAGCGCTACACCATGAACCAACTTTTCGAGGCCTGATCCATTTTTAACGGGATACGGGGTACTATCTCGTTTTGTGTTAGAGATAAGGAAAAAGTCAGTTACCAAATTATACAGCTTTGCAAATGAAGTACTAAACATTTCTGTCTCTCCGCAAAAAAATCGTACAATCTAACTCCTTCTCCTTAAAAATCGAGCATTTATACAATACGTCAGAACAAAATCGACATACACAAAATACAAAATGGTCACCTTTAACAACGATAATCTTGTGACGTGTGGCAATGATGCAATGGTTTTAGAAACGTGACGCAATAGCCTTAGCATCACGTTTCCTATATACTTGCATATAAAATATGTAGTAATTCGTATACTTCATGCTATTTGCCATTTCCAGGACTTTTCTTGACACCTTGTGTATATTTGATCTTTGTAAAGTTTTTTTAGAAGTAAAATATAATACTTATCTGCTTAAAAATATATGTTAAAAGTAATGAATATTTTTTTTCAATTTCTATATTTTATTGTGAGAAGAATCTATATTTATATTACCCAATTTAAGTAATTATTACATCTAAACAAAGATGCTATTAGATTAAAATAACGCCAATATCGTTTGAGACAATATATCAAGTGGCGCTGGGGTAAGATAAATAGTCCTGCATTGTATGTTTTTCTATAGCAAAAGGCATTATTTATTTAAACTGTCAGTTATTTAAAAAAATCTGATGTGGGCAACACATGACTTTCCTTATATAATGTAACGAATTTACTACTTTTACAGTAAAGTAAATAGGTTTTTCTTATAGTAGATACTAATATTCTTTCCAAGATATTGAATTTTCGACAATTAGTCGTCATTTTCATTGATTTAGCGTCATTTTTATCCATTTGGCGAGATTTTCGTTAATTTGGCAACATTTCAAAGAGTCACCGAGTTGGCGACATTCCGCCAAATTCGTCGCCAAAATCTCGCCAAGCGTTATGGACGAAGAAATAAGTTATTCTTACAGCAGATAAATGACTGTTGGCATTCAAAGACAAAAGTATTACTCAAAGAATCTTTTTCATGAATAGAACGAGCTAGATCCACGAGAATGATGTCATCCAATTTATCGCATGGTATTACATATGAAAAGTAAACATGTTTCTCAATAGGAAATATTTTTTTTTTATTTTATATGACTTTTTGATAATTTTTATGAAAAATGTGCAGAATCTCAAGAACGGTTCATGTTAGCGTTCTGAAATTTACGTCAATCGTTTTCTAATGAAAAATTACATAAGAAATGTCTATTTGCGTAACTTTATTAGTGGTTTGGATTTTTTGACGATTTTTTCAAAATCTCATTCGAAAATTTAGGGGGGGTTCCGTACATTTGATTGCGTATAAAAACAATAGGCGTCCAGTGTTTACGGATTGTGATTTTTGTACCAAATTTGGTTTAAATCGGTCCATTCGTTCGTCAGTTATCGTCTCCACAGACTCACTGACACACACACACACACACACACACACATAAACACACAGACATCACTTCAAAAATGTTTGATTCGTGATCAGGGATGCTTGAAACGTGCTCTCCCGTCAAAAACTCGAATTCGAATTTTCGACCCCGTCACAATACTTTCCTTATACATTATGTATATAAGGAAAGTAAAACATCTGATGTGGGCAGCACATGACTTTCCTTATATAATGCAATAGATTTACTACTTTTACAATAAAAAAATTATATTATTTTTATAGTAGATATTTAGATTATTTCCAAGATATTGAGTTTTCGTCAATGAGTCGTTATTTTCATTGATTTAGTCTCATTTTTATCCATTTGGTGAGATTTTTGTTAATTTAGCAACATTTAAAAAAAGTCGCCAAGTTGGCGACATTCCACCAAATTCGTCGCCAAAATATCGCCAAGCGTTATGGACGGAGAAATGAATTATTCTTACAGCAGGTACATGACTATTGGCGTTCAAACACAAAAGTATTACTCAAAGTATCTTTTCTCATGAATGGAACGAGCTAGATCCACGAGAATGATGTCACCACATTTATCGCAGGATATTACATATGAAAAGTGAACATGTTTCTCAACAGTTAATATATTTTTTTAATTTAAGATATTTTTTGATAAATTTATTTGAAAAATGTGCAATATCTCGAGAACGGATCATGTTAGCGTTCTAAAATGTATGCCAATCGTTTTCTAATGAAACGTTACATAAGAAATGTCAATTTGCGTGACTTTATTAGAGGTTTTGATTTTCTGACGACTTTTTCAAAATTTTACTCGAAAATTTAGGGAGGTTCTGAACATTCGATTGTGTTTATAAACAATAAGCTTCCAGTATTCACGGATTGTGATTTTTGTACCAAATTTCGTTCGAATCGGTCCATTCTGTCGTCACTTATCGAGACGATAAGTGACGACACAGACACACAGACACACACACAGACGTCATGCTAAAAATAGTTTTTTTGTATTCTAGAGGTCTCGAAACGTGTAGATCCGTCGAAAACTCGAGTTGTGATTTTCAGTATTATTCCAATACTCTCTCTATACATGACCATGTATTGCAGGGAAAGTAAAAAGTGGACATGTTTCTCAACAATTAATATATATTTTTTTTTAATTTATGAGATTTTTTGATAAATTTATTTGAAAAATGTGCAATATCTCGAGAACGGTTCATACTAGCGTTCTAAAGTTCATGCCAATCGTTTTCTGAGGAAAAATTACACAAGAAATATCTATTTGCGTAACTTCATTAAAGGTTTTGATTTTTTGATGATTTTTTCAAAATTTCACTCGAAAATTTAGGAAAGTTCTGACCATTCGATTGTGTTTAAAAACAATAGGCTTCCAGTATTCACGTACTGTAATTTTTGTACCAAATTCCATTCGAATCGCTCTATTCGTTCGTGAAATTTTGTCTTCACACACACACACACACACACACACAGACATCACTTCAAAAATCTTCGATTCGTGATCAGGGATGCTATAAACCTGCTCTCCTGTCGAAAACTAGAATTCGACTTTTCGACCCCGTCGCAATACTTTCCTTATACATTATTGTATATAACGAAAGTAATAAATTATTATTTCATTGCTAATTAGAACTGAAACAATAAAGAATATTCCTACGTATTCAAACTTATTTTACCTTTCAATTTATTTTTTCTCCATACATTCTGTACTCTATCCGACAACTATGGAAACATACTGGTTAATTATACTCATAATTAGGGAACCTTTAATTTAAAAATAATCAAAAGCAACATATCCTACATACTCCGCCTTTCTGCTGTGTCAGCTAGCAATGGCGAAGACTTTACTAACACTAGACACACTTAGATATAATTCTCAAAACAATATGGCATTTTCAATCGTTTCATCCATAGAAGATTTATCTCCTTTCTTCTAACTCCATAGTTTCCATATATTGTAGTTTTAAATTTGTCCAATTATACAGTTTTGATAGATTAAAATAAATCTGATGTGGGCAGTACATGATTTTCCTTATATAATGCAATGAATTTACTACTTTTACAATAAAAAAAATCTGATGTGGGCAACACATGACTTTCCTTATATAATGCAATGAATTTACTACTTTTACAGTTAACAAATGTTATTCTTATAGTAGATACTTATATTCTTTCCAAGATATTGAATTTTCTTCAATTAGTTGTCATTTTGATTGATTTAGCGTCATTTTTATCTTGGTGAGATTTCAGTTAATTTGGCAACAATTAAAAAGGTCGCTAAGTTGGCGACATTTAGCCAAATTTGTCGCCAACATTTCGCCAAGCGTTATGGACGAAGAAATAAGTTATTCTTACAGCAGATAAATAACTATTGGCGTTCAAATACAAAAGTATTACTCAAAGTATCTTTTTTCATGAATGGAGCGAGCTAGATCCAAGAGAATGATGTCACCCAATTTATCGCATGGTGTTGCACATGAAAAGTGAGCACGCTTCTCAGTAGGAAATATTTTTTTTATGACTTTTTGATAATTTTTTTAAAAAATGTGCAATATCTCGAGAACGGTTCGTGTTAGCGTTCTAAAATTTATGTCAATCGTTTTCTAATGAAAAATTACATAAGAAATGTCTATTTGCGTAACTTTATTAGTGGTTTTGATTTTTTGACGAATTTTTCAAAATTTTACTCAAAAATTTAGGGTGGTTCTGAACATTCGATTGCGTATAAAAACAATAGGCTTCCAGTGTTTACGGATTGTGATTTTTGTACCAAATTTCGTTCGAATCGGTCCATTCGTTCGTCAGTGATCATCTCCACAGACTCGCTGACACACACACACACACACACACACACACACACAGACAGACAGACACACACACACACACACACACACAGACATCATTTCAAAAATGTTTGATTCGAGATCAGGGATGTTTGAAACGTGCTCTCCCGTCGAAAACTCGAATTCGAATTTTCGACCCCGTCACAATACTTTCCTTATACATTATGTATATAAGGAAAGTAATAATGTAGTTTATTTCGTCCTATTCGTATCACAAACGACGAAGTTATCAACAATGAAACATTTAAATGTAACTTTTGCTGCTACTCGACCAAAATGAGCGTGATATTTTCAGTCAATATTGTCTTATAATACAGCTTAAAGGGTATATATACAATCAGAATAAACTATACATTAGATTCTGTATTAAATTCAACAGATACTTTTACTAGTATCATATCCACAACCTAACTGAAAGATGACGAATTTATATGCCATACCCCCTGGTTTTATTTTCTGGACAAAGCACGTAATCTACACAATTCTAAAAGTTTCAAAAGCTTGCCAAAATTTCTCAAATTAGTAATATTTTGCAAAATTAGTCGTCAAAATCAACTCTCCCAAACCTTCAGACTATAACTATGATTTTCTCTTATGTATTCGTAACAATAGGATGTCACTTACGTTGCATACATATGTTTCACACCCATCACTTTCCTTTCAAAATTCACTCTACTCCGCACTCTAAGATGTTTCACATCAAAATATAACGGGCGCGGTAGCCCAGTGGTTAGAGCACGGAAATTCCGCTGCCAAAACTGCCACCGCGTTCACGCGGACTACGATCACGTTAAACATGTGGGTCCGTAAGTCCTTCCGAGAGGTTGGTGGTAGGGGAAGAAGGATACTGTCCCTGTGAATACCTCTCCCACTGGGTTCCGGTCTAAATTGGGTAGCTCTTCTCGACCGTCCAAACAGTTACCTTACACCTCTCTGGTAAGTCGGACGATCTGGGTCTCAACAACATCAAAATAGAAATTTGAAAGAATCTACGGCAGAGCAGTGTTTCAGCTCTTCAGAACATATACACGAGCTGCTACTAATAATGATGTAAAATAAATCCTCAAAAAATTTAGGACGATGTATCCTCCTTTATCATTTGCTTTTAATAAATATTCCCCACATTTATTTTTCTATAAATTTCTTAATGTGTTTCGAGAATCAACTTTTATAGTTTTATCAACTGTTACTTCTGTAAAAATATTCTTTTCTACTCATTTTCAGAGATATAAATATTCATGACCAAAGAAAAAAAAAAGATCGGAATCACGTAATGATTTTTTGGAAACACATCAAACCATGAAATAGATCTAACAAAATCATACTTTTTACACTGTCTCTATTAATGCTTTATTTTATGAGACTTTTATTTTTCAACAGAAAATATTCTTGAAATATAATATTTTGTACGCCTGCAAAATTTATCCGTAAATATAACGATCTGCATAAGAATTTGATATGATAAATAGCATTTTGGCGATATTTTAAGGGAATATTACAACTTTAAAATTTCAAAATAAGATATATTTTCTAGTTTTAACATCATTTTATAGTGAAATACATTATAAAAAGATTCACACCATTTTCTCATATCATATTCTTTTTTATCATGAGATATTTTTAAAATGAGACACTAAACTCGTTGTTTTGATGCTTTCCTTGGAGCTGTAACTGCGTTTATCTCGAAACACTATTTTCCAGTCTTTCGGGCAGGATATCTCATGAACAAATTAATAACATTTCCCGAAATGTTCGTAGTATAAGAATGCTTTAAATGAACTAACAGCAGATGCAGGCCAGCTTATAGAGGAGCGCATATTCGTGTCACATGTGGGTTTCTGTTTCGTCAATTTCCTTATTTTGAGTCAGAAACTGTTCGTTTGTATAACTTTTTTTTCTTTCGAAATAAAGGTATATTTAAGTAGGGCAATCTTAACCCATTCTAGTAACCCTAGGCAAAAGTAAATTCTAGGGGCTACCCATAAAATTGTATCGCTAAATAAAGATACATAAAACTTGGAAGCTAGGGATGGGACAACCAAATGGTTAACGTCCGGAGATTGCACTTGGGTGAACCCAGGTTAGTTCCTGGCTCTATCAAAACTGTCCTCGTATTCATGCGGGGACGTTAAATATGTGGGTCCGTAAGACCTTCCGAGAGATTGGTGGTAGAGGAGGGAGAGTACTGGCTCTGTGGATGACGCTCCCACCGGGTTCCGGTCTAAATTGTGTAACACACTCCCAACCATTCAATCAGATACATTACACCTTCAAGTAGGTCGGACCGTCTGAGAAAAAGCAGAACTTGGAAGGTGCTGCTAATACCTTCACATGAGTCAGACGCCTAGTTAGTGCAAGCATTGAAGATGAGCCCACGATGTTCTTGTTAAGATGTGATAGGAATGTCCTTTATATTCAAATAAATGGAACATTTACCGTTATATACTTTTTTGTATTTTTATGTTAATGGGCTTTTTTAATTTAAAATACCATTCATAAACAGAATTACCATGTTCCCTGACAAGCCGCTACTGATCATGACATTTATAATTGAATGAAATTCGGAGATCCGAATGTTTCGGGTAATTTAGTACTTTGTATGAAAACACAGGTAATTGGAAAAACGACTTCCTTTTCGTAGTAAATTATAACTACAGCTACTTTAAACAAATATAGTTTCTACAACAACAACTATTTTCAAAGTAGTGATTACAACTATGCATTTAAAAAAATAGTCACTACAAAGCTACTTTTGAGACAAGATCAAACAGCCATACCAACCTGTAAAATCAAAAAATCTGAAGAGAGACTTTTTCTATCTTAAATAAACGCCAATGGGTTATTAATTATCAACATTCCTCAAAAATACTTTAGTTAGTTACCTGTCTAGATTATTTTTACTTCGTGCCTGGTGTTCTGTACTGTGTTACTATTATATATATTTTAATATACCCTTTTGAATTACAGCATAGCATACGAACATTTCATAGATCAACAAACAGTACAAAGCGATTGATTAATCTCTTTCAGAAAAGAATGATCACACGATGTTCTTGAATTCAAGAGCTTTTAAAATTTGTTTCGTTTCATTTTCAATAATTAAGAGAATCGCAATATATGTCTACTGTTTCCAATCAATATTAAGAAAATTGCTTGTAGTAGGGAATAATTTACTCAAAATGATGACGCAAAATGATGACGTCAAATGATGACGTCACGTTAGGTTTACTGACCGTACAGATAACATGCAATGCACCCATTTAATTTCCCTCCTAAAATCGACAATTGCAAATCCGCGACATTTATCATCATAAGTTTGAAATTTCAATTTATTTTCTCGCTACTTTTAGTAGCATCCACTTTCACTACAAAGTAATTATTTTTTGTATCGCACTACACTATTTACTATTATATCGCACTCATTACACTACTTACTATTAAGTACTACATACTACTATATCGCACTCATTACACTAATTTCCATTAAGAAGTAGGTCTCAGGAGTCTTAAAAGTGTCATAAACAGAATGAATTCCCATACTTCACATTTTATTATGTACCTCACATCCTATGCATCGATAATACCTAAAACTGTTATGGCTAATAAGTGAATACCTGTAGCATAGATGATATTTTTTTCAATAAAGTGAATGTGATAATAATATTTTAAAAATTGCATAATATTCATGAATTTATTAAAATTTTATTTTGATACAAGTTGCTTACGCGTATGACTGCAAGAAAATTCATGCTTCCAGAAACAAAAATATTGCTGATTATGATGCAAAAGAGGTTATAATTCAAAATAAAAACATTTGCATAATTAATTTTTTTTAAATAAAATTTAAAATTTAATTTCATTTAAATTTTATTATTTAAACACTTTAATTATGCAAATGATTTTATTTTGAAGTATAACTTCTCGTATGGATACTTTTACATCATAATCAGCAATATTTTTGTTTCTGGAAACAATAGCTTTGTTGCAATCATGCGAGCAAACAACATATATCAAAATTAATTATAAATTTTTAATAAATTCATGCACAAAACGCAATTTTTAAAAATATTATTATTACATTCACCTTATTGAAAAAATTATCATATATGTTACAGGTATTCACTTATTAGCCATAAAATCTTTAGGTGTTGTCGATGTATAAGAGAAGAGGTGCAAAATAAAATATGAAATATGGAAATTCATTCTGTTTATGGTACCTTTAAGACTCCTGAGACCCTTTAAAAGTAGCGAATTTGTACACTACAAGATACGAAAAAGTATTGTGACTACTGTAGTTTCACTACTTTCAGTGCACTACTTCTAAATACTGCAAAAACATACTTATTATTATTATGATTAAATTATATTATACCTACTAGTATTTAAACCTGTCAGAAACAGAGAAACAAGTACTCTTCAAAAAACCAAATGCAACTTTTTTTATTAACAACATTTTATTTTGTTTAACAAAGTACCATTCTTAGCATCAAAAATGTTTCAATTGAAAATTGTCACATTCAGGCTCTGCTCGGTGGTAGAGTTTTAGCTTTTATGTTCTGTTCCGTAGTCGATACTATAAGTGTGTAAAAATGAGTACATAAGTGTGGAAAATCATCCTTCTAGGTCACTATAAGGGGCTTCTGGAGGGTCTAAAAGGACAAAAACACGTCAGACAATTATATATAACGATCTACATATACCGATTGCAAAGTGTCCGTCTGTCCGTCTGTCATGCTGGTTTAAGCACTTCCCGAATAAAAAAAGATTTGCAAATTGGTACACGAGTCGATCGTTCGATAAAACTCCCTGGCAAATCGAATTTTTCGAAAACGTTCTGTAATAGGGTGGCTCCACACCAAAATGTTAGAAAATGAAATCATGGAAAAACATGCTTTGCGCTAAGATTAAGACTTCAAATTTGGGGTATGGGTAAATCGTTCGAAAGGAAAAAAGTGTGCAATTTCAGATTTCCAATATTTGTTACTTTAGAAGATTCCGCATACCAAAATGTTCGAATTGGCGAATAAATTAGTAACGACTCCTTTAAAATTTGATAGAGGCTTGAAATTTATAGACGAATAGAGTTTTTCAAAAATGTTCGTTTAAGGGGGCGTGCTCCAGAGAAAAACATTCGAAAGTTGAAACGTTAAAAAACATTCTTCGGTATGGGATAGAGACTTCAAATTTGGTGTACGGATAGATAGTTAAAAAGAAAGAAAGTGTACAATTTCAGCTTTCCAATATTTCCCACTTTAGGAGGTGCTGTACACCAAAATGTTCGAGTTTCGGAATAAATGAGATACGTCTTCTTTAAAATGTGACAGAGGCTTGATATTTGGTATATAGTCCAATCATCTAATAGGAAATCTAAGAAAAATAGAGTTTTACAGAAATGTTCAATTAAGGGGTTGGGTACTGAACACAAAAACATTCGAAAGATAAAATGGTAAAAAAAGTATGTTTCGCAATGCGATAGAGACTTAAAATTTGGTGTGCAGGTGGACAGTTGGAAAGGAATAAAGTATGCAATTTCAGTTTTCCAATATTTGGTACTGTAGGGGTTGCCGCAGACTAAAATGTTCGATTTAAAAAAAAAATGAGAAGTGCCTCCTTTAAGCTATTATAGAGTCTTGATATTCGGTATATGGGTCAACCATCTGATAGAAAAGACAAGAAGAATAGAGTTTTTCAAAAATGTTCATTTAAGGGGATGCAATACAGAAAAATTCGAAAGATGAAATGATAAAATAACATGCTTCAGGATAAGATAGAGACTTCAAATTGTGTTTACGGGTAAATAGTTCAAATGGAAGAAAGTCAGCAATTTCAGTTTTCCAATATTTTCCTTTTTAAGGGGTTCCACACCCAAAAATTTTCGATTTGACGAATAAATGCGAAAAGTGAATTATTCGAAATTTTACGTTATTCGAGGGTTGCTAAATGTGAAACAGTTGATTTCAACGGGCATTCAGCTAGTAATACATATTTCTCTATTTTCAATCCTATCTTTCTTATTCGAATTTCAAATGCTTCTTCTTCTTCGATTTAAACCCTCCGACTTACTCGAAAGTATAAGGTATCTTTAATTTTAGATGCGTATCTTATTTTAGGTATTTAGATGCTAATCACTCATAGACAAAACGCACGGTTTTAAAGATTGTAAAGACATCTTTCAATGGCAGTGCCGGATCCACAATCTACCATCTTCAAGCCCATCTTTATGCCGTTATATCAAAACATATCTTCAGGTACGATCCCTTATTTCGGAATGTACTTCGTGTGGAATTGTTTGATCTCTGACAATAATTACGCTTCTCTCCTCAGAGATCGTGAAAGTCCCAAGTCAACTTGCAAAGACAGAAGAAGTAAAAGTCGTCAAACTCCTTCGTACATATTGCTGGCACCTGGTGACCAGTAGTACGACTACTTGTTGTGCAGTAGAAAAAATCACGAGGTTAAGGATATTTGAAACATTTCATCTACTGTTGTGACTGGTTCACCACTTTTAGGAACTACTGTTAACAGCGAGGTCCAATTCCAAAGTCTAGCAGCTGCAAATTCCAGATTAACGGTGTTTCTCCACTGGCTGGATAGAATGAAAGCAGTAAATTCGAAGTATTGTCTTTATTTTTTACTGCACTGGGTGATCGCTCGAGAAATAGAAGAATAGAAGGTTATCGTATGTACCAACTGACCTGTAACATGTATAGGAAAGATCCTGAAGTCGTATAAAAAGATATCTTCCGATCTGGCACCTTAATACAAAATGTACATTGTGTGGAGTTGTTTGTTCATAGGCCTGAATGCCATATCTCTCGTGCATAAGCAGACTCTATACGATATTATACATTTTATATTTTTGCTATAATACGAGAGGAACACCTTTCCAAAGAAGCATTTTATTAGCCAAGATAATTAATTGTATGCCATTTCGTTACAGCAAGTATATAAATAAAGACAATATTTAGATGATTAAAGTGCTCTAATTTAAAAATTATTTTTATTTTAAATAAAAACATTTAACAAATTAAAAAATTTAAGAATGGTCAACTTGTGCTTGTTATTTTATTTTTTTCCTTCAATTAATAACATTTTATTTATACGCATTTCATTTAATTATATAAAAATATTAAAATAATACCAATGACAAAAGTGATATTTAATAGCTAGATACGGGTTGTTGACAACGCTATGAAAAAGACAAAGAAACTAATTGCTGTAATGACGATAACTGTACTCCCCACAATAATCTACCACAATTGAAATATGTTAAAATCCATTACTCTCAACGTAATTGCAGATCCGTTCAACCGCTGGATTTAAGCATTCTTAAATGCGTGAAAGGATAGTACATAAAACGTCAGATCGAAAACATTTTCAAATTGAGAAACAAAATAGTCTAGCCCTTTATCATAAATGCTATACGGGCATGTGACATATTCCCTGACAGTTAGGGTTCTATACAGTCATCTACCTACAAAATTCTAAGCGAAAGACTGGTTTTAACATCAGCTCGAGGAATGATGAAGAAACACCGGATAGCAATGAAGATATTTCTCATCCGAATCCTTCTGAAGAAGAAAAATCTGATGTGGGCAGCAAATGACCTTCCCTGCAGACTTATATCCAAGTTCTTTTATTTTAATTAAATTTAATTCACTTTTAATTCACTTTTCGTTCTCATTTATTAAGTGGACTTATTTTCAAAGATGGAGTAGAGCAAATACGAAAAAACTAGAATATCTTGAGAACGTCCCGTCCTAGTGTAATGAGGTTGGTCTTATTCTTTTCATCGTTAAAAATTACGTATAAAACAAGCATTTAATGGATATATTTGAGCATACGTATGTATTTAGTTTAGATTTTGATGATTTTTGAGGGCCATTTCGCCGAAAAGGGCAGTTTATTTTTTTCCGAATCGTACCAAAATCTAATCAGCACCAGGGTATCTAACAAGTGAGTTATAATTCGATTTTTGTGAAATTCCGTCCATTAGTTTTCCAGATAGAGTGAATACAAGCTTTTGCGGGCCATTTCGCAAAAAAATGCGGGTTCTTTTATCCCGAATCATACCCAAAACTAATCAGCACCAGATTCGCCCACAAGTGACTTACCTACCAAATCTTGTGAAATTCGGTCCATTAGTTTTTGAGTTAGAGTGGATACAAAATCTGCACAGATAGACACACAGACAGACACACGGACACACACACAGACGTCACGCTAAAAATAGTTTTCTCGTATTCTAGAGGTCTCGAAACGTGTAGGTCCGTCTAAAACTCGAGTTGCGATTTTCGGCATGATTCCAATACTTTCCCTATACATTACAATGTATTGCAGGGAAAGTAAAAATGTATAGTGCACGTGAGTAATTCTCTTAGTGCAAATATTAAGATTAATCACTCGTGTATTTATAGAAATGATTGTTTGTATTTAAATGAATATTTATTGTACTTTAGGGCGATTTCCGATGTAGTTATAATAGTGGAACTGAAACAAAATGAGGATTGAAAGCGAAAAGGAAAAGACTGAGTGTTTGACGGAATCATTACAAAACTACATTCTGTTAAATTAATTGAAACATTATAAATAATAAAAACATTTTGGAAAATATTAAACAATGTATCTAATTCTTACACCAGATAATATTCTAGGTGTATATCATCTGAATTCGCTAGACGGTTGACAAAACAGGTGTATAGCGGCTTTATTCTCTGCAAAAACCAAGCACACAAAAATAGCTGAATACTTTTCTTATTAATTAAAGACTAAATGTTTCTTGGCTCATATTTAATGATACAAATTCTCTATTACGTATATATAACATATTCCATACGTTATACATACGTAATAAATACATATTTTTTGTTTCTGTGTCATATCAATTTATTTATATTTCATTTTTGAACTGGAATTAGATTCTAACGATTACGTTCCTACACTTACCTAATTTATAATATTATTTAATATGTTTGGTTTAACATGACATTATTAGAAATAATGCTACCCCCATATTAAATAACTTTCATTATATGAGTGAGTCATATTAAACCTTGTCTATAACGACATTTTTCTAGGTCCCTAGAATATCTTTATAGACAGGCTTCACTATATATGTAACTTTCCAACAAAATTTAGTCTAAATCGCATAAGTAACTTTTTGAGATTACGATGGGCAAACTATTTAACATCCAACCATCCACACACCCACAGACATAGAAAAGTAATTTCTAATACCTAAGAAATTCACCGACATATTTAGGGTTAAAACTCGACTTATAATTAAATCACGATTACCATACTTTCCTTACTTTTTTTACTTTTCTTACTTTTTACTTTTCTTGGGAGAATAGATATCCTTACCAAAAGTTTGGCTTGAAAGATTAGTTGAACTCTACAAACCGAAAGTACATTCATTTAAAATATAGAAATTGTTACGTTAAATGAAAAATGACTAACTTCCACTGAGACTTCCAAAATTGAAGCACGGACAGTAAAATCAACAAAAATGGAAAAATAAAACTTTGATTAACTCAAAACTGTACATGAAGGAAGCAAATGTGTTTATTCATGAAAGAAAATAAGAATTATGTACAAAGATGAAAAAATATTTACTTTTCGTAAGTTATATGATGATGTCACATTTGGGTTTGAATGATGTTTAAAGGCAAACAAACCAAACAAAACTTACATTAATGTGGTATGTGACCACCCCAGACCTTCACACAAACTTTACAACTAATTTTCATGCTTTCAATGAAGTGATCAACCATCTCAGATGCGAGCAATGGCCATTCCTCCAATAGGGCAGTTTCCAACTCTCTGAGACTGGCTGGAGGATGTAAACAGAGACAGCACGCCCCAGGGAATTCCAAAGGTTTTTAATGGGATTAAGGTCGGGGGAATACGCCGGCCACTCCATACGAGAAATGTCCTCACTTTCCAGGTATTCTTCAACGGTGTTATCTCGATGGGGACGGGAATTATGGTCCATAAGGAGGAAATCAGGGCCAACTGCTGCAGCGTAGAGTCTCGCAATAGGGTCTACGATTTCATCCCAATACCGCGCAGCCGGCACAGAACCGTCTTTAAAGATGTGCAGCTCTGTGCGATATGCTATTGAAATTCCAGCCCATACCATGACGCTGCCACCTCTGATTGCGTGATGTTTGATGATGTTCTTGGCCTGATTGCTTGTGCCTCGTTCTCTCCGAACCCTTACATGCTTATCATCTGATTCCAGGGCAAATTTGAACTCGTCCGTGAACAGGGCGCTGCACCAATCTGAGACAGTCCAATTGATATGTTGACGAAACCACTTTAATCGTGCCCATCTGGCTTGGACGGTTAGTGGAACACAAAAACGTGGTACTCAGGCGTACAGTCCCTTCACGAGGAGCCTTCGGCGCACAGTACTGGCAGATATTGTCTTACCAAGTCCGCTGCAACCATGGATGTAACAGTTGTGGAGGTCGCTTGTCGATTCTGCTTGGCTACTACAGCAATATGCCAATCATCACGGGATGGTAACCCTTGGACGACCTGGCGCAGGTCTCCGGACAACTGTTTGACTTGCTTGGAATTGTTTCCATAATCGAGAAATTACCAAGTGATCAACGTCAAAGAAAATAGCGACATCTTTGATTGACTGTCCTGCTTTAATGCGTCCTACAGCATGCCAGAGCTCACTATCTGTTATTCGCCTTCTTTCAGCCATAGAAACACGAATATCAGCAAAAATAATCCTACAAAATTTATAAACATTTCGTATCAGCATTTAAATGCACCTCCTCAAATTCTTCAGAATGCTGGCGTCTTCAACGACTGCCTAATTAGCATATAATCGAACAGTCAATCGTGATTGGCTGTAACATACTATATTTGCATACTACCATCTACATCCGCAGCGATTTTCAGCCACTCAAATTCAAATACGCTTCCGAAAAATTAAAATTTGCATTGCGTGCTTAACTTTTGGAAGTCAGTGTATTTTAAGAAATACAAAGACACAGCGCGAGGAAATTAAAAAATATATTTATCGGAATATATAACGGGAATTGCCTTATTCAAATTTAAATCAGTTTTTCCTACTTGAATAGAAGTAAAAATTAATTCGTATAAATAGATCTCCAAGAGAGCTGAATTAATAATATAATCATGTAATAAATTCCTTTCTCTCTCTTTTATGCAAATTCGCAAATATCACTTTGTTGGAAAGGTTTTTCTTCGTGAATATTCATAGAGCTAAACATTATTAAAAAATACATTTAAAGGAGTAACATATGGCATAGGCATAAATTCGAATCTTTAAACGTACTGTATAAGGCCTTTTACAAAGATAATGTGTTAAATATTCCTTACAAATTGAAAACTAAGGAATCATATGTCGTACAAATTGTCGAGCTTTTTGTTATGGAAATTTTGTTTACGTCATGACATTTAAATCTCAAGCTGATACAAAGGAAAGCTGAAATAAATGTTTCACAATATAACACGGTAAAGGATGGCAATCTCTCTTTGAATCTTCATTGCAGTGCTTCTAAATCTGTGAGGTGCGCGCCCCTAGGGGAGATATGGATAAATTCTAGGGAAATTGTGAGTTGCTTTCTAAGTGTAATTAGTTTTATCCGTATTTACTTACAAAATGTACATATAAAAATTATTGGAGGGACACAGAAACGAAAATCACATGGGCAGAAACCGTACACACATATTTCATGCACAGCTGTTGATGGATGAAGGTTAGTTCGACAACACACTTAAAATAGTTCTACAAGATGCAGTCGCTGGCAGACAGTGGCAAACACTTACCATCATATGTCGTGAATGCTGGAATCATTAAAACAATTGATATGCAATGAGAATATTTTATTGGAGTGCAGAACAAAGCATTGTTCAAACAAATTTCTTCAATCTAAATCTTGAAGAATGTCGGTGCTCCATGGCTGTATACCCTGGTTCAGCAAATACAGATTTTTCAGCTTTAATTCCATTTGCGAGAACCTATGCAAACGAAACTGGATTTTCAATTCTAGTCAGCGTAAAGACCACAGTTAGAAATCCGTTACATGATATACAGGGTGTCCCAAAAAGATTGAAATGCGATTTAATTCTTTATCTGTTGGAGATAAGTGAGCAATGTCAATTGCAAAAATGTTCAAAGTAAGGTAGAAAATAAGACTACGTTAACGAAATAGTCCTCCCATTAATTTTCAAAAAGTTACACTTTTTAAATTTTTATACGACCTCCTTAGACAAATTGGGTCAATCAGAAATTCTTTATTTTTAATACAAGATCCTTAAAAATCTGTATCTCTAAAATTGAGCGAGGTATATTTAATTGAAAATTGAACATTGTGAATGGGGATCACATATCAAATTAGAAATGTAAATTTGTGACATATCACAAAAAAGATAAAACTGGATGATAATACATAGGCTACCTACCGCGTAGTGAGTACCACTTTATATGATCTGTTTAATGTTTTATTTAGATGCATTTGTGATAAAAACTGTCGACACATATTAACGTATTTTTATCTAAGCAATTTCCATTGTCAATTTGTTTATGATCCCTATTTTCACTGTAGAAACAGCCTATCACATGGTACGGAAAAGTGGCATAAGTCAGATTTTCCTTTATCATAATTCAGTTGATTAAAAAATACAGAAATACGGTTTTTTTAATGATCTTGTTGCAATAAAAATTTAAATTTTCTGATTGACCAAATTTGTCTAAGGGAGTAGCATAAAAATTTAAAAAGTGTCAATTTTTTTAAATTAATGTGAGGACTATTTCATTAACGTAGTCTTATTTCCTACCTTTCTTTCAACATTTTTGTAATTTACATTGTCCACTTAACTCCGACAGGTAAAGAATTAAAGCGCGTTTCAATCTTTTTGGGACACCCTGTATACCTAGCATTATCAAAAAATGTCCCTTGAATAACTCATATATATATATATATATATATATATATATATATATATATATATATATATATATATATATATATATATATATATATATATATATATATATATATATATATATATATATATATATATATATATATATATATATATATATATATATATATATATATATATATATATATATATATATATATATATATATATATATATCCTCTCTTTGATTGCTGAACTTCATTTTTTACACCTTTATATGTAGCTATATTATATTTTAAGTTACGGTTATTTGAGTTATAATTTATCTTTAATCTAATCATTGGAATTTCATATAATATTTTATTATATATATATATGTCAATAAGGCAAGTGGAAACTACTCAATTATATGTAAATATTATTATAAAAATACCCTTCAGTCACACTTACTTAATAATCATATCTATAATTTACATAAAACTAACCTTAAAATCTTATACAATAGAATATCAGCCAAATATAAGCAAATCCATCTAAAAAATAGTTGTAATAATATTCCATATATTGTTTTAGTACCCAAGTTTCATAAATCCCCTGTTGCTTTTCGAACCATTACCAGTGGGCATAATTCTTACATTACTAAAGCTGGAAAATTATTATTAAAGATATTACATGAAGTATCCTCGTCAGATGAAATCTCAAATAATTGTCATATTGTAAAAAACAGTTTTGAAGTAGTTAAGAAATTGAAAACTCTTACTAATATTCGTAGTATTTATACCTTTGATTTCAAAGATTTGTTTAATAATATTAATATAGATGATCTGTATAGAATTATTTTAGGAATTTTTGAAAAATATAATATCAACCTAAAATATTCAAATTTTCTTTTTAAAAAATTACTTAACTTCACTCTTTATGAGAATTATATTCAACATGGTGGTACTATTTTTAAACAACAGGTTGGTATCCCACAAGGGGGGTGTGCCTCATCATTGTTAGCTAATCTGTATTTATTCTTCTATTAAATAAACATTAATGCAAGCTTGCATAATATGCACATGTTTAGATATTTAGATGACATTTTATGTGTATCCTCAAATAATATCCCTATAGTATTAAACTTTTATCCAAAAAATTTACAAGTAATAATGACACAAATGTTGCAAACTTTTTAGATTTAAATTTAAATTTACAAAATTGTAATATGGTTATAAACTTGTATGATAAAAGACAGGATTTTAAATTTAATACATCAAAAATTCAACATTTTGACTCTTGTCTGCATATATCTGTATTTAGAAATATTATAATAAACCAGGCTCTTAGAATCAATAAAATTTGTGATGAATATTATAAATTAGCGCACTTTATGGAATTATTGAGTACAGCGACTAATAATGCATATCCCCCCCCCCAATTTTGTTATTAAAATTATCAACTCAGTGTATCAAATTTCACTCGATAACATCCTAGAAAACATTCCCAATTATAGTGACTTAGTGACTAACATACAGGAGAGAGAGAGAGAAAAAAAAAAAAAATATATATATATATATATATATATATATATATATATATATATATATATATATATATATATATATATGTATATATATATATATATATATATATATATATATATATGTATATATTATATATAATTATTTATTAATTATATAAATAAATAAAAATGAAAAATAATAAACTAAGTCAAAAACATTAGAAAAATCAAAAAATCGGAAAATAAGATGCATTAACATTAATGTTTTGAATTTTATTTTCGCAAAAAAATGTAACTTTTGTCAGTATTGAAACTACGTTTTGAGCGCCCTTATAATGGTGTATAGTGGCATTCTCGATTATCCAGTTTTCCTATGAATTACTTGTTTAGTAGGAATTTTCATCTTTGATTCATATTCATATTCAGTTCTGCATGTTTGGGAAGTTGTATTCTGAATTGCTTGTCCAGTCTCCAGCTTAGACTCACTGGACGGGTTTGGGAGTATTTCCGTGAACGTTCGTACTGCCTCCCTGGTAGAATTTCGACTTGTTCATTCCGGTGCTTCTAGATTAAGCTGTTGAGGTTGATCGTGTATACACGTGGTAGAAGAAGAAGGGTTCATGCCGCATGGTAATACAATTTTCTTAATGTATCCTTTTTTCATTTTTTTCTTTTTTTTTTTTTTGCCTGTAGTCTGAGTTTAAGCATTTATAGTAATGTACTATTGCTTAATCTGAAACAGGCATTTGTTTGGGTTAATTAGAATTAAATACTCAGACCTGAAGATGAATTTAATTCTGATTAATCATCGAATTTGGGAAGGTTCTATTCTCTTCTCTTATCGGCATTATGGCCGTGAATTTGCTTCTATGGTGATGTTAATATTACTTGAATTGTATTTTTATTTTTTTTATTTTTACATAATTCTTATTATTACATTTCAAATATATATATATATATATATATATATATATATATATATATATATAAATTTCCAAAAAAGGACAAGTAACAATGTACTCGTAAATTTCTAGAAGAGTGACAGGAATAACGGCCGGTGGGAGTTGCGACCCCCAACACTCCGGTTAATAATATATATATACATATATAAGAAAAAAAGGTTTGAAGATCCAATGAAAGAAAAGTGAGAAGCTGTAACACTAAATTTCAACTATCTAACAGGCTTACGAAATAAAAGTATAAATCAACAAATCTTCAAGCAAATGGAAAAAAAATAAAAAATAAAATAAATATCGAATCAACAAGACAATGAAAAGTATCAAAATACAAAGGTATGGAATCGAAAAAAGAATAACAAACGAAATCAAGCACAAACGCTACACACGTGGACAAGGCTCTAAGCCTACATCATGAATTGTTCACTTCTACAAAAATCGTAATCATGTCCAAGTTTTTTGTAGAAGCAAACACAACAATGTTCCTAAAGAAATAGATAGATTATATCTATTAACTATTTCTACCTGGACGACGTACATGAATAAGAAAAATAAAAAGAAAAATGGATACCTAAAAATTAACTGAAAAAACACACTAACCTAGTAAGCACGGGAACACAGAAAGAAGTGACAAGTGTTGCCATGCACAAAGGAATAAGATATACTGTTGCCATTCGTAAGAAATAAAGAACAGTAATACGAAAAAACATGCACAAGAGATAATATACCATCTAGAAGGGCAATAATAGAAAGGCTAATGTCTAAGTGGATGTATAAATTATAATTAAAACAAGAGAAAGGAGATGTCAGGCTAAAATTTAAAGCAATATTAAATAAATAAAATTCAAGAAAATCCAGCTATTCTAAATTTTTTTACTATACCATTTACAAAATAAGGGGGATATTTATATAAATTGCTGGTAATTTTTAGATTATTAATATGTAAAGCATGGAATTTTTATCAGATAATCTATATATTCTAAAAAGCTGATTAAGAATTATATTTCTAAACAATGGAAACGAGTTGCAGGAATTAAATGGTAAAATTTTATTAATTTTAAAATTAAAAGAGTCTTTTTTATCATATAAATTAGTAACAATTCTATTAGAAGGTTCAACAAAAAGATTTAAATCCAAAAAATTAATATTTTTACTAATAGTAGCTTCATTAGGAATTAATTCCAAATTAACAGGATAGAAATCTATATTAATGACACAATTTTCAGTATGTACTAAGCAAATCAGATCATCAACATATCTGTATATTGTATAATCTATTGATGTAAAAGACTGTTCATATTGATGAAGATATAAATTAGCTAACATACTGCTACTACAGCCACCCTGTGGAACTCCTGAGACTTGTAGGTATAATTTATTTCCTTGAAAAATATAATTATTGAAAATAACAAAGTGAGGAAGTTTAGGAAAATTAATAAAGACAAAAATACACAGAGAGAATAAAAGAAATAAATAAAAGAATTGCTTATATTTAATTATAAACAACTAAGTCCATAAGTATATCAAACAATTGATGTCAAATAACTGGGGATACCTCTCTTTGCATTACCATACCTTGCTAACCACCTTTTATAAACAAATAAACGGTATTCCTATGGGGGAAGCAGTTCGTCAATTCTGGCAGATCTGTATTTATATAAATATGAATCAATATGTCATATTAATAATGAACTCGCATTCCTGCGATATGTAGATGACTTGCTAGCAGGTGCTTCTGATCCTTCATACCTTTTGGATTTTGGTTTTTATCCTGAAAACTTGGAATTAATCGAAACACCTAGAGAACCGGATGGTAGCATTAACTTCCTGGACATTAATATCAAAAATAATGATACAGGAGGAGGTATGATTTTTGATATTTACGATAAACGGAATGCATTTGATATGGATGTAAATTATTTGATAAGTTGGAAATCCAATCCAACATCTACAGGAATATCTTCCTTAATACTGTGATTAATCACTTTTTAAGAAATAAACGACTTATTACAACTGAACGAAAAATAATTGTTAGTAATCGTAAGTTCATTTGTGAAGCATTCAGGAAAGGATAGCCAAGGAGCTTCTTAAAACGTCACATCTCAAGTATTTATGGAAGAGATGGGGCGACAGTTTTTGAGGAGATGCTGGGAAGTTGAATTGGAAGTATATTTGGAATTTTGCTTTTGGCAACATGTTGCGGGTATAGAGCATCAGATGGTTACTTGCCGGGTGTCGATCTTGAAGTGTATTACGTCTTTGAGTGTATGTTATGTGTTAGCAATTGTTTGTATTTTTATTTTTATCATTATTTTATTATAATTTTATTATATTCTTATTAACTTTACGTACATAATTCGATGATAATGATTTAGCTTCGTGTAATTGTCTAAGTTTTGGAAGTATTTTACATGGTCATTTCAACTTATGTATTTGGTGCATTGAGGTCGACTTCAGGAAGGGGGAGGTGTGCTATTTCTAGGAGTGTTTGCCTCGGCCTAGCAGCATGCTGTAACCGGGGTTCAGAAGGACTCACCACCACCATTCGGCTATTTTATGACACTCCGCTCGTTAGCTTTCCTAGTACATCATTTCTTCTTTTCTATTTTATGCTTATCTCATATTAGAGTGAAAAAGAAGCATTGCAGCATTTCATTCAGATTATGTTCATTAGGCATAATCCAATACTTTCACTTACAGTGTTTACTTTCGTACTTTTGTCTTTATATATATATATATTCCAATAATACCGAAAATACGGCAAAATACGGCTAAATAACAGAGGAATAGAGAGAAGAGGAAATTGCTTTCATAGTGCCAAAAAAGTGGCGGAAGAGCGATTGTGAACTCTTCTAATTCCCGGTTACAGCTAACTGCTAAACCATAGCGCACTCTCGGACGCCTGCATATGAATAGGCAAAGACCCCCGAAATGTCGTCATAAATTCAGACACTATAGGATATAAAACATACCTTACTATAGCTAACAAAAAGTTACTCCATATTTTAAAACCGGTCTTCAATCTTTTTGTAACAATGGGATCTTGTTCAGTGAAAAACAGTTTTGATGTAAAAAAATATACTTTCATGTATACCAGATAAACTTTATTCTAACACTTATGACTTTAAAGAGTTATTTAATAACGTTGATATTAACAACAGGAAAAAAATCCTCCTACAGGTATACGATGATTATGAATTAAAGACGATGATTATGAACTATATGACGGAGTGTCTTTTTATGAGCAAACCAGAGGCATCCCAATGGGAGGTGGATGCTCGTCAATATTGGCAGATATTTATCTATACCATTATGAAACTCACGCTCACATCAGTAATGATATCGTGTATTTGAGATATGTGAACGGTGTGATAGCAGGGTCGAAAGACCCCAATCAAGATCTAGATTTCAGTTTTTATCCAGCTGATCTTACCTTAATTAAAAATAAGCACCTAAATCCAGATATTATACAATTTCTTGATCTAAATATAATTGAAACAGATATTACAGCAAGATATTTTATTTTATAGGTTAAAAGAGAAGATGATTTTAAATTTGACTACAGTTTTCTTATCTGTTGGAACTCGAATATTCATATTAATATATACAGAAATATATTTATCAACCACTTATATAGAAACAATAAACTGATTACTAATGAAATTGACAGAATGGAAAGTGATAATAATCTTAACAGGCAAATCAACAGAAATATCCAAGAAAATTTGTTATACGTCACTTAACGGATTTCTACTCAAAACAACCCGATTACCTAAAAAACTTGTTACAACTGATGAATCAGGAACGCCAACAAAGAAATAGTAATTAAAAGATCGGAAAGAACAAAAGAAGTTTATTAAATCATATGTAATAATGTTTTAAAGTTTGAAATATTGAAACTAACATCTTGGAGGTAATTTATGTCAATCATTCAAGTTGAAACGTTTGAATGTTTGCAATGATGGGATTGATATTCTTGTAATGGCAACAATGGGAAGCTTTCAATCAGTCAAATAAAAGGAGTGATCTTCGGTTAGTATACTTTTTAAAAAAATTTGGTATGTGGTGTAGCAGTTGAGAGAATCGTAGTGTATGTTGTATGTATTTGTTATCCTGACTTTTATTATATTTCATTATTGTAAGTTATTTGGATGATTTATGCAGGTCTAACGTCTGAATTTATGACGATATTGTGGGGTCCTTGCCTATTCATATGCTGTCTGAGAGTGCGCCATGACTTAGCAGCTAGGTGTAACCGGCAATTAGAAGAATTCACAATCTCTCTTCAGCCCCATTTTTTGGCACTATGAAGGCAATTTCTTCTTCTTTCTATTCCTCTGTTATTGTGCCATATATATATATATATATATATATATATATATATATATGTGTGTGTGTGTGTGTGTGTGTGTGTGTGTGTGTGTGCGTGTGTGTGTGTATGTGTGTGTGTGTGTGTGTGTGTGTCAGTGAGTTTGTGGAGACGATAACTGACGAACAAATGGACCGATTCGAACCAAATTTGGTACAAAAATCACAATCCATAAACACTGGAAGCCTATTGTTTTTATACGCAATCGAATGTTCAGAACCCCTCTAAATTTTCGAATAAAATTTTGAAAAAATCGTCAAAAAATCAAAACCACTAATAAAGTTACGCAAATAGACATTTCTTATGTAATTTTTCATTAAAAAACGATTGGCACACATTTTAGAATGCTAACACAAACCGTTCTCGAGATATTGCACATTTTTCAAAAAAATTATCAAAAAGTCATATAAAATAAAGGAAAATATTTCCTGTTGAGAAACATGTTCACTTTTCATATGTAATACCATATGATAAATTGGGTGACATCATTCTCGTGGATCTAGCTCGTTCCATTCATGGAAAAAGATACTTTGTCTAATACTTTTGTAATTGAACATCAATAGTCATTTGTCTGCTTTAAGAATAACTTATTTCTTCATCCATAACGCTTGACGAGATTTTGGCGACGAATTTGGCGGAATGTCGCCAACTTGGCGACTTTTTGAAATGTTGCCAAATTAACGAAAATCTCGCCAAATGGATAAAAATGACGCTAAATCAATGAAAATGAAGACTAGTTGTCGAAAATTCAATATCTTGGAAAGAATATTAGTATCTACTATAAGAATAACCTTTATTTTTACTGTGAAAGTAGTAAATTCATTACATTATATTAGGAAAGTCATGTGTTGCCCACATCAGATTTTTTTCTTTTTAAATTGATAAAAATGCTGTCGGTGTGTCAATACACATAAAATAAGTAAGCAAAGTGTTTTTAGGCAAACTCTTAAGCACCACAGCAACTTTGTAAAGAAATGTTCATGTGTGTGCAGTACACGTTCGATTCATCTATAGTAAAGGGACCATACCCAATTGAATAAAAACGATTACACAGTCTCTAGCGAGAAATTTAAAAAGTTAGCATTATGAATTGGGCAAAGCGAGATAGAAGAAAAATGTCAATTACAAAGCTGTAGATATATTATCTTATTACTAGGAATGAACGAAATTTCTATATAGAGCGATGGATGGCAATAAATACGTGTTGAAATGTTGTATTATCAGTGATTTCAACATGATAATACCTGATATGCTTGTCAAAGTACCCGGTTATATTGTTTCTGGAATTCAAATGTTCAGTGTAGCTGATGGAGGGTACTTTGAATAGGGTGTACATAAGATTGCTGTCATGTTAGTGTTGCCTATGTTTGAATTCCCCAGATAAAAGTTCCCCAGTAACTTGCAGAGTCCACTTCGATAATAAGAACTTGCAATTTCGTCCCAGTAGCTCAACGGTAGAACGCTGGCCGACCAGTTTGGAGATCCACGATTCGATTCCCGGTTGGGGAAACAAAGCTCTTTACAAACCATTTTGTGAGAAATAATTAACTTCTGCAGCAATTTTAGTGTCGATGCCCACACATTGTAAAATAATGTACAACTTTGTAATAGTTTTTCTCGTGTATCTCGCTTTGTTGCCGAGTTTGTTATCTTTATTTTTTAAATTATCCCCTGGGGTCATTGAAAGTACTTTTATTTGATTGTACATGGCCAAAATACTGTAGATAGCCCTGCAGTGTACATTCATGGACTTTACCTTTCAAAGTTTTGGGGAGCTTAAGGACTTTCATAGGAACACTGTATGTTCTAACTAAGGGATACAATTTATAATTGCCAAATCAAAAATATATATCAGCATGTTCCATTTTCTCTGATGTCGATGAGACTCTGAGAACACAGATATTTAAAAAATAATAGAGATTGCTTCTTATTACAAAAATTTGTTGTAAATGCATGCATAATGATATATACATAACATGCAATTTCGTAATGCAATATATATAACATGCAGTTTCGCTGAAGCCATGTTAAATTTCGCCAAGGCCGCTATATTAAGGAATTCTTTGCATTTCGTGAAAACTTGCATATTCCCAGTCTCAAAGAACATAGTTAGATAATCTTCCCTCAATCGAACGAAATTTAGCATTGATAGAGTTTGTTTATAATATGGATAGTAGATGGCAGCACATGTCATATACTACTGAAGTTTCTTTATATCTATACAGGGTGTCATAAAAAGATTGAAACGCGCTTTAATTCTTTACTTATTGGAGATAAGTGGGCAATGTAAATTGCAAAAATGTTGAAAGTAAGGTAGGAAATAAGACTACGTCAATGAAATAGTTCCCCCATTAATTTTCAAAAAGTTACACTTTTTTAATTTTTTTACGAACCCTTTAAATTTTGTAATGATCTTACTGTATTAAAAATAAAAATTTTCTGATTGACCCAATTTGTCTAAGGGGGTCGTATAAAAATTTGAAAAGTGTAACTTTTTGAAAATTTATGGGAGGACTGTTTCAATAACGTAGGCTTATTTCCTACCATACTTTCAACATTTTTTTCAATTTACGTTGTCCACTTATCTCCAGCAGGTAAAGAATTAAAGAGATTTTCAATCTTTTTAGGACATCCTGTACAGCACTACAAAAATGCGATAAACTGCTGAAGCAAAATACTGTTGGTTTTATTTTCTGATTCCAGATGACAGCACTGCATACCTAAATTTTTAGTTTCCTGTTATGATTTAAGATGGCAGCATTACAAATTATAAAATGGAGCTATACTTTAGCTCTAAGCTGGGGTTTGGCAGACCTCAATATATATTGATGATCACTGGAGTCGATGCAATTATTTATAGAGTAGGGTTATGTTTTTTGTTTTCCAAATTAACAGAATATACTGATTTTAGATGACAGCACTACCAACCTAGACTTTTAGTTTTATTTTGTCATTTAGGATGACAAAACTACAAATCTTCAGATGGAACTGTCTTAGCAATGAGCTGGAAATCGCAGTTATCTAGGATAGAGTTATCCTTCCCAAACTAATAAAATATACGCACAGTACAGTCATGGGTGCCTATAGGTAAGGGCAATTTGGGGTCAAAGAGGAGCCACTTGTGAGTCTCAAGGCAGGACGTCTCAAAGGCAGACATCAAGCTACTTGATATTGTACCGGGAAATCGGAGTTTTATTCCTGGCTCTATCCCTCGCCAAAGCTCTCCCCCAAACTATAGCCATTGTTTCGCAGAGAACGAACACGTTAAATCTGCGAGTCCAAAATTTCTGCCGAGAAGTTGGTGGCATCGAATGTCGGGTACAGTTCAATATCGTTCCCACTGTGTTTCGGTCTAAATTGGCTGGCACTGTCCGGGCGTCCAAATAGATGATTTGCAAATTCCGGTACGTCAGACGGTCTGTGGTGAAAGACAAAAAAAGAAATGAAGTTGGTAATATACCTTCACCCTGGAAAAAGTTCTATTTTCGTTCATGAGTAAAGACGCAGCTACCTAGGGATACCACACTGTATAAAGTGCACACTTGAAATTGGGTTTTAAATTATATTGATCGTGAAAATAAAGTGGAAAAGGGGCCAGTGGTAATTCTTGCTGGAGTTTACATTCCAACATTACATCGTAAACAAGATTTCCTTAATATTTTTTTATTTTCTACAAAGACCCAAAATCAACTCTTCGACTTACCTATGCGACTTACAGTTATTTTATGAAGTAAAACAACAATAATTTAACAAGTAATAAAATAGTGTCATAACTTCAATGTATATTATAATATATTCTATCAAGGTTTATTATTCTATTTGAAATTTGTATCATAAAAATATGTTCTTCAAATACAGTGTTATTTTATAATAAATGGGGAGTCAGTAGGATTATCGTAAAATATAAAAATATGATGTAGGCAGCACATGGCTTTCGCTGTATAGTGCAATGTATTAACTTCTTTCACAATAAACAAATGATATCACAGTGGACGAAGAATGATTTTTAACGTTGAATAACTCTTTTAACGTCGCAGTGAAAAAATGATATCACAGTGAGCAAATGATGGTTTTAACGTTGAATAATTCTTTTAGCTCTCTACACGTTAAAATGACTTTTATCTCTACTCTAGATAAAGTATATTTGGCGATTTTCCGGATGACAACAAATAAAAATATTTAGAAGTATCCAATAACTTTATATATAACACTACTCTGCATTGAGAATTATCAATATTGACAACATCAGCTAATAAGCAATATAGTACCTATATTAAAATATTTGAAAACTTAATTCATAAATCTGGAGTTATTTTCGCTAACTTAGAGTCATTTTTGCAATTTTAATAATATTTTCGTCAATCTGAGGCGAAATATCGCCAAGTGGTGATATTTCGCCCCTTGGCGATATTCCCCCCCCCCCTTCACTGTATTAGTAGCAAAGTTAGCCAAATTATCCGTCTGGTGTTAGATACAAAGGGAAAGAAGAACATTTCTCATATATAAATGTCTGTTGGTGAATTCTTAAAATACAAAAATATTACTCAAAAAATCTTCTCTCGTGAATGGAATGATTTAGGTCAACGAGAATGATGTTAGCAAATTATCGTATAATACTAAATATGAAAAGTGAATATATTTTACAATAGATAATACTTTTTAATTTTACTTGATTTTTTTTATAAATTTATTTGAAAAATGTTTAATTTCAATTCTTTTTGTGCCAAGAGATGGCAGCACCAGACAATAAAAGAATTTATGTCAAAATCTATAACATAAAATAATTTATTTCGTATTCTGCACTGCAACATATACTGTTGTTTCTAATGGGCAAAAACCACGTGAATTTCAAATGGCTTTAAAATACGTTTAGTGAAGCAATTCACAGATGTACAAATATTTTCATGCTAAGAAAAAGCAAATAAATAAATAAAATATATAAATGGTTCTTGTTTTTTTTATTTTTTTATTTCTGTTACAAGAAGTTTTGAACATACTTTGGAAACATGTAAGTCTATGTTTGCATGTTAATATTTGTTTAGGTCAGGGGTACTCAACCTATGGGTCGCGATCCAAAAATTGGGTCGAAACTCATCAATTGACATAGAAAAACAAAAAACATCACTGGTCATCAGGAAGAACTTATTAAAATCGTAAACGACGATATTTTACTTCATAGTTTTCGAAAAATGCCTCTGTTCGTTTAGGATAAAATTGAAAAAAAAGTCATCCTACAACCAGAATATGACTTGAGATGCAGCCAACAAATGTGCTGAACAAATGTTGGCAATTGTTTCAGTATTTTTAAATTTAAGTCTGTTATTATTAAATAGTATTTGTTATAATTAAACAGAATGAATGTTTTTCTAAATAATATTACTTTTTCTATATACATAGTATAATTTATAGGGAAAGTTTTGTTATGGAGAAGAGAATTCGAATTCAAATATTTTACAGATGAACACGTTTCAAGCATCCTTGAACTCGAATCGAATTTTTTACGGTAATGGCTGTGTGTGTGCGTCCGGAAGCGATTACTCAAGAACGAGTAGGGAGTTTCAAATTAAATTTGGTATAAAAATTACAATCAAGGCGTACTATAAGCTTATCGATTTTAAACGTAATTGTACATTCGAAAGACCCCTTAAATTTCCAAATGAAATTTTAAAGAAATTATAAAAAATCAAAACCTTCAACAATGCTTCTGAAATAAATATTTCTTATGAACTTTTTCTTTACAAAATAATTGACACAAACTTTAGAGAGCTAGGCTAGCATAAACAGCTTTCAAAATTGCACATTTTTCAAATAAATTTATAAAAAAAATCATAAATAATTAAAAATTATTATCTATTGTAAAATATGGTCACTTTTCATATTTAATATTATGCGATAATTTGTTAACATCAATCTCGCGGATCTTATTCGTTTCATTCACGCGAGAAGATTCTTTGAGTAACAGTTTTGTATTTTAACGCCTAACAATTCGTCAACAGACATTTACATATAAAGGCGAGTTTACATTATTCACTTTGGTTGATCACTTTGGATAAATCATCCACAGTGTTCATCCAAAGTGAATTAGCTCCTCATTTATTCCACTATGGCGGAAATGTAGTAGTACGAATTATGTTCAAATTGCAATTCCAACGGCGTTGTTAAATTCTCCTTTGTTTTTATGTTTATCATCATTGTTTAAATAGACAAATGATTCTATCTGTACTGAATTTAACTTTCACTGAAAATGAACATAGGCTGAAAACGCGTTAACATGTTTCAATTTGGATGATTTATAGACTGAATTTGGCTGCGGCCAACTTCTTTCAACATTCTCTTTCAACAGTCACTTTCAGTGAATGCAACGTTTACACCTTTCACTTTCAGTTATTCAACCAAAGTGATCATCCAAAGTGAACAATGCAAACTCCCCATAAGAAATGTTCTTCTCTCCGTTTGTATCTTACGCCCGGCGGAAAATTTGGCGAATTTTGTTACTAATGGAGTGAAATATCACCAACTTGGCAATATTTCGCCCTAGATTGATGAAAATATATTTTAAATTGCAGAAATGACGCTAAGTTAACGAAAATGACTCCAGATTTATGAATTAAGTATTCAAATATATTCATATAGAAACTATATTGCTTATCGGCGGATGCTATCAATATTGATAATTCTCAATTTAGAGTAGAGTTATATATAATTTAATTGGGTACTTCGAAATATTTTTATTTGTTGTCATCCAGAAAATCGCCAAATATATATTGTCTAGAGTAGAGATAAAAATAATTCAACTTCAGAATCATCAGTGAAATCAACCTTTGTTCACTGTGATATCAATTTGGTATTTGTTTACTGTGACATCATTTTTTCTATGTGACATAATTTTTCACTGTGAAAGAAGTAAATACATTGCACTATACAGGGAAAGTCATGTGCTGCCTACATCAGATTTTTGCATTTTCTGATAAACATACCGATTCCCCATTTATTATAAAATAACACTATTTGAAGAAAATATTTTTATGATGCAAACTAAAAAAAATAATAAAAAACCTTGATAGAAAATATTATAATACACATTAAAGTTATGACACTATTTAATTACTTGTTAAATTATTCCTGTTTTACTGCAAAAAAGATTCATAAGTCACATAGTTAAATTGAAGAGTTGATTTTGGGTCGTGTAAAAAAAAAAAGATTACCGACCTTTGATCTATGAAGTAATATTGCAATGAAAACTCAAACTCTCTAGCATGGCTCCCTTCCCACTTTATTTTCACGATCATTATAATTTAAAGTCCAATATCACGTATGCACTTCATACAGAGGGCAATCCCTACTTAGCTGCGTCTGTACTCATGGGAGCCCATAGAACTTTGTCCACGGTGAAGGTACAATACCGACTTTATTCCTTTTTCATTTTCTTTCGACTCAAACCGTCCGATGTACCCGAAGGTGTAAATTATCTATTTGGACGGCCGGGACAGTGCCACCCAAATTAGACCGAAGAGAGAACGACCCAGTGGGAACGATATCGAATGGACCCTCCTTTCCCTGCTACCAACCTCTCAGAAAGAATTTCGGACCACAGATTTAACGTACCCGTACTCCGCGAAACACGGGTATAGTTTGGACAGAGCCGGAAATAAAATTCGGGTTTTCCGGTACAATATCAACTAGCTTAATGCTTGCCTTTGATACGTCCTGTTTTGAGACCCACATCCAGGAGGTGGCAAGTGGGTCCTTTTTGACCCTATATTGATCTTCCCTACGGGCACACAAGTCTGTACTGTTCGTATATTCTATTAATTTGGAAAATATAACTCTATTCTAGGTAACTGCGACTCCAGCTCAGAGCTAAAACACAGTTCCATCTAAAGGTTTTTGGTGTTGCCATCTTAACTGATAAAATACAACTAAAATTCGAGGTTTATGTTGCTGTCATTTAAAATCAGTATATTCTGTTAATTTGGAAAATATAACTTTATAAATAATTCCACCGGACATCAATATGTATTAATTTCCGCCTAGCCACAACTCAGAGCTAAAGCATAGCTCCATGTGAAGGTTTGTAGTGCTGCCATCTTAAATCATAAAATAAAACTAAAAGTTTATGTTGGTAATGCTGTTATCTTATCAGGAAATAAGTGACTGGTATCAGGAAAATAGTTTTGAACTTGAGCAATTTATAGAAATTTTTGTAGTGCTCTATAAATATAAAGAAACTTCAGCAGTAAAATTGACATGTGCTACTATCTACATTTCATATTAAAATTTGTACAGATTCGATATAAAGAATCATATCAATGATAAGTTTCGTTTGATTAGGGGAATAGTTCCCAAGACCCAGACCGTCCGACTCATCCAAGGACTTGAGCAACTATTTGGACGGCCGGAAGACTGGGAATGTGTAAGTTTTTACAAATTGAAATGAATAATTGATACTTTTTTATTATAGCGACCTTGGCTAAATTTAACACGGCTTTAGCGAAATTACTTTGCCGATACAGTTTAGGGATTCCGCATCTTATCTATATTGCATTGTGCATGCATTTACGAAAAATGACTATAATAAGAAATAATCTCTATTACTTTTTCAATGTCTCACTTGATTACCATTACTTAAGCCGTTCTAACAGTCTCATCGACATCAGAGAGAATGGAACATGCTGTTATATATTTTTGGCTTGGCAAATTATAAATTGTATCCCATAGTTAGAACATACAATGTTCCTAGGAAAGTCCTTAAGCACCCCAAAAACTCTGTAAGTCAAAGTCCATGAGTGTACACTGCAGGACAATCTACAGTAATTATACCATGTGCAATCAAATAAAAGTACGTTCAGTGGCTCCAGGGGATAACTAAAAAAAAAATAAAGACAACGAACTCGACAACAAAGCGAGATACACGAGATCACCTATTAAAAAGTTGTACATGATTTTACAACGTGTGGTCATCGACAATTAGTAACAGTTAATTATTTCTCACAATATGGTTTTTGAAGAGCAATTTTGCTCCTGCCGGGAATCGAAACCTAGATCTCCTAACTGGAAAGCCGACTCTCACCCTTGACCTACTGGGACGAAATTGGAAGTTCTTATTATTGAAGTGGGCTCTGCAGATAACTTCCGAATTTCTATCTTATTCAGGAATTCAAACATAGGTAACACAACCATGACAGGAATCTAATGTACACCTTATTCAAAATAACCTTCATCAGCAACACTGAAAATTTGAATTCCAGAAACAATATGAACCGGTTACTTTCATAAGCATAGCAGGTGTCATCGTGTTGCAGTCGCTGATGATACGACATTTCAACAGGTATTTATTGTCTTCTATTGTTCTAACTAGGGATTCCTAGTAATAAGATAATAATATCTACTGCTTTGTAATTGACATTTTTCTACTACCCAGCTTTGTTGCCGATTTCATAATGTTAACTTTTTGAATTCTCGCGCTAGAGGCGGTGTAATCGTTTTCATTCGAGCGGGTATGGTCCATTTACTATAGATAGTTGGAACATGTACTGTACACACATGAACATTTCCGTACAAAGTTACTGGGATGCTTAAGAAATTTCCTAAAAACCATTTGTTTACTTATTTTATTTGTATTGACACGCCGACAGCATTTCTATGAATTTAAGAAGAAAATAAATAGAGAAGAAAGCAAAAATTATATTCTGTACAGTTCTTTCATGGTTCTATATTTTAAAGTACTTAATCCATATATAGAATGCAAGATTACAGAGATTGCATTTCACTACAGCTGGTGATGGCTTAATTCTGATGTTCCCACTCGAAACTTCTTTTATTTCTGACCGTAACAATTTTTGACACACTTTTGAACTCTACCGGCCACACATTTAATTGCCGTAAACCTTTGGGTTGACTGGGTGGTCTGGGCCTTCTACACTTTTGAACTCACATTTCATCAACTGGATAATTTTTGTTACATATTACATGGTGCAATGTGATAAGCAAGAGTAGGGGGTGAGGGTGATCACTATTGGCTAAACATATACATTAGTTTCCCGTTTGATGAAATTATACGGAAAATCCACATTAAATATCTATATATATATATATATATATATATATATATATATATATATATATATATATATATATATATATATATGTATCCGAGTGAAGAGGAAGAAACGTTAAAACGTTGAAAGGAGAGAACCAAATGCGTTGCATATAATGGCAGGGGAGGATTGCGACACCCCTTCCCGTTTAAAGCAGCTTTTCAGCCCGGGCAACGCTCACGGAACCAATACAATACAATAGTCTGTCCCCTACATGTGCATAGACAAAGTCACCCGTATACAAGAAGAGCAAGAACAACATCGACGCAGAAGGAATGGACGCAAAATGAAAAATGATGTCCTTGCTCTTCTTGTATTCGGGTGCCTTTGTCTATGCACATGTAGGGGCCTGACCATTGTATTGAATTAGTTCCGTGAGCGTTGCCTGGGCTGAAAAGCTGCTTTAAACGGGAAGGGGTGTCGCAATCCTCCCCTGCCATTATATGCAACGCATTTGGTTCTCCCCTTTCAACGTTTTAACGTTTCTTCCTTTTCACTCGGATATTTTCTACTTTGGACATGTGAGCAGCTTTGCGCCTGTTCCTGAGTGGTATATTGATTTTTGTCGTCGATTAGCGTAAGTGATAAATTCGAATTTGAAACTAACTTGATGTTCCTAATGTTATATATATATATATATATATATATATATATATATATATATATATATATATATATATATATATATATATATATATACTAATATATATATATATATATATATATATACATATATACTATACATATATCATTAAGGGGCACTATTTTGCTATCTGATGGCACAACCCAAACACCCACAAAAATTATGCAGAAAATAAATATGGGAATAAAAGAAGTGAATTTAGAAATGGGCAAAATAACGGATTTAGAAATGCACAAAGTAACGGATTTGGTAATATTCAAACTAAGGAATTTAAAGAAAGAAGTACGCACAGAAATGGGAGACAGTTAAATACAAATAGAGGACCGAAAAGGTTTAAGAGGCAAGAAAGAAATCGCAGCATCAGTCAAAATCGCGGGCATTTAAACTGACAGAGGGACTTTGGCCGAGTGAAAATTTAAAAATGGATCAAAGTCCCAATCAAAAGGCGAAAAATCGCAAACACAAATTAATAAGTACGGACACGATAATAAAAATTTTGAAGGTTTAAATAAAGTACAAAATTATGAAACGGAGGTTCGCACGCGAAGCTCAGGTCCTAATTATAAATAGCAAACGCAAAGTAACAGAGCTATTTACAAAAATGTTGAAAATTCTAATGAAGTACAAAATTATAAAAGGGAAGTTTGGACGCTAAGCCCTGGTCCCAATTCTAAAGTAAATCAAAACAAAGTACAAATTAATACAAGCGACAGGCAAAATTAAAATGGAATGGAAAACATGAAAAAATAGCTATGCACCCTGGCTGAATGTTAAAGTTCTGAATGTGGCAGTTTTAAAACCGCAACTGAATGGATCCTTTGCAATGATATTTTTGTCCAAAGCCTGAAATGTGAGGCAAATATTAATAAAAAGAAAATCCAGGTAAACAAATGTGCAGGAAATAATATAAGTAAATGCATGACAAATAATGAAAATGCAGGAGTTAAAGAATTTATTAAAAATAAAAATGATGAGCGCAATGCGAAATTAAATTTAAATGATGAGCACATCAATAAGGAATATTGCTGGAAATTTGCATACAGCACATGCTTGATGGTGATGTTCTGGAGATGTGATACTTCTCCGAAACGACAGCTATTTCGTCAGAAGTGGGGACTTGTGCTTGTTGGACGTGTTTCGAAGTTACTCTTTTCTGACACTCAGAGTGGAATGCGACTCCTAGGTTCCATAGTAAATATTGTTCGTTTTGATGGGTAGTATCACTCATCATATTTTGTCAAAACAGTTTCCGAATACCCTGTATATACTAAAAGCGCGTTTACATTATTCACCTTGTTTGATCACTTTAAATGAATCGCAGCGAGTGTGATGAAACGATTTCGGTTTACACGTGTTCATCCAAAGTGAGTCAGCTGCTCATTTATTGAAATATGGCGGAAAATGTAGTAGTACGAATTATGTGGGTGAATTATGTGCAATTTGCTATTCCAACGGCGTTGTTAAATTCTCCTTTGCTCTGAGTATGTGTGATTATTAATACGAAATCATCAAGTAATTAGTTAGCACGTGCTCAAGCATTATAAACTGTTATTTGGTGCGTTAAGAATCGCAGAAGTATTTTGTACAACGTATGAATGATTAATTTTGGAAAAAGCTCTTCGTCAGGTCCAAGTACTTAATCAAAATGAACGCAAAATGTGTGTTTCTGATATTAGAGATTGATAATATATATAAACACTAATCACTTGTAAACACTTAAACACTAATAACACTAATAATATCTATAAACACTAATAATTCAACGGACACCCCTATTCTGAAAATGAACTAGTCCGATTTTATACAAATATTGATCACCACGTACAGGGGTGTTCGGAGACTTTTGATCATTATTTGCATAAAATTGGACTAGTTCAATTTCAGAACTGGGGTCTCCGATGAACTTGTAAAATATGAATTTGTGGAAAACCTCTTATCATCCAGGTATTTTCATAGAGTCAGAGAAAAACTGATCACTATATCGTCGATATCTTTGTAAATTTTCATGATATTCCAGTGAATTTTTTATAGAAATTGCCTTACAGTATTCACTACATATGTTTCGAGCCTGCGCAGTAAAAACTTAGTTTCTTCAAATGTTTATATCTCATCGTATATTCAATGCTTTAGTTTTCAATTGAAGCATAATGTTTTTCTTGGACGTTGACAAATGTTCTGTAAGTTTCGTGAAATTTGATTGAAACCTATAAATATTGTAAGCAAAACACATGTAATAAAATTCGGTTTTCTTTAAAGAAACGTTTATATCTTCATAAATATACGTTTTTGTTTTACGAAAATGCTTATACACATTGAACAAAGCTAGTTAACTATTTTGTGAAAGTTACAAATCATTTCCCGCTTTTTATGATGCAGGGTGATCAAATATATTTTTCCAATTTTTCAATATCTTGGTGGTCCCCTAAATGCACAGGTCACCGAAACTTTAGTAGAAAATGTGCGTTCAAGCATATTCTTTACATCGCCAAAGTAAACAGAACAAACACTTCGCCAAGTATTTGTTTAGAAATTCGAAAAACATTCTAGCATCCAAAGTGTCCGAATACTTTTGATCATTATATATAAATATATATATAAATGTATATATATATATATATATATATATATATATATATATATATATATATATATATATATATATATATATATATATATATATATATATATATATATATATATATACTTATATCTAAAGGTTAAGCATAATTCGTAAACTGCGAAAAATGCGGAGTTAATATGGATACAATGGTTCACAATCAGTTGTGGAGAATCGTGGGACGAAAGCAAATCATTGTGCATATGCAAAACAGTTCAGTCGACATCGACTTGCACAAAGCACCGGCGATCGTCGTAACGAGTATAAAACGGCCTTTAGCGACATGGCCAGTTGAGGCAGAATTTAGTAATTGCTGTGGTACGGAGCGTTGTTAACAATCAAAAAGGACAAAAGATGTCACAAAGATGCCAACTGGACATGTTTTCGAAGAGACAAATTATTAGAATGCTAGAATCCGGTCGATTCCAAACCGAAGCGTCTCGAATTCTGAATGAGCCTCAGTGTATGATTTCCAGACTGTGGCAGCAGTTCCAAACCACTTAAGATGTTGCCCGACGACCAGTACCAAGTCGGCCAAGGGTAGCAATGTGTAATCTCTTTCAAGCTTCCCATTTATAATTCTCTAAATTTTGGTTATCTATTTAACAAGTTCAAACATTTATTGATTATTGCAGATTTGAGTGTTTCAAAGACTATGGAGTGTTTCAAAGACTATGGCAAGCCTATTGATAGATCTATATTTAATTATAATGAAATTTCACAATCTCTCTCTATAGATCATGATTCTAAGTCAGTTGTAGATAGTGAATGTATTTGTAAAGTAAACAAATATGCTAAATTTCTAAATCCAGACTTGGGCCATACAGTTACAGGAGACTTAAGTATAGTTAAAGACAATATGTAAAGAACCATTATGTCATTTGGCACTAAATTCAAGATACCTTCTTGTAATAATTATTTTAAAGTTTTAAAATCAATTAATCTTGATCTTGATAAATATATACATATAAATTAGCTTCTAAATATGCTCTGACTTTAGAGGCATTTAATATGTGGAAATTTACTTTATTAGAATCTATTAAAAATGCTATTAGTGGTATTAAATTGTCCAGATCTTTATATAATATTGATAATATTAAGCATTCCATTAATAATTTACAAAGATCTTTTGTTATCACCTATGTTAATAAAGTCTCTAATAATTATGCTCTTATCTGTGAAAAATTTTATATACAATTTCTGTTAGATTATTTAAAAAATAATAGTCTTTATAAACTTGATTTACATTCGATTAATAGTATCAAATTGAAAAGTATCAATATGTATAGTGATTTAAATATTAAATATAAATTTCTTAAATTTCGATATATAGTGGTTATTCCAAAATTTCATAAAAATCCTATTAAATGTAGAACAGTAACTAGTGGTCATAATACTTACTCTACTACTGCGAGTAAATTACTACTAAATTCTTTAATTCTAATAAATGATAGTTTACGTCAGTCTAGTAATAATTACCTTATTCTAAATAATAGTAAAGAATTAAAGAATAAATTAACATCTTTTAGAATAATAATAGGATTTCAAACTTTTGATTTTAAAAATCTTTTTAATAATATTAAGATCTCTGATCTATATGATGTAATTTTAGCTCTTTCTAATACTTATATTACTAATCTATCAACTTAAAGAAATTTTATAAATTTCCTGAATTTCTTCACTTTGTTATTTTCAATAATTATATTTTTCAAGGAAATAAACTATACTTACAAGTGTCAGGAGTTCCACAGGGTGGCTGCAGTAGCAGTATGTTAGCTAATTTATACATTTATCATTATGTAAAGTATTTTACTTCAATAGATTATACATTTTACATATATGATGATCTGATTTATTTAGTACATACTGAAAATTATCTCAAAGATATAGAATTATATCCAGACAATTTGGAATTAATTCCTAATGAAGCTACTATTAGTAATAATATTATTTTTTTTGGATTTAAATCTTTCTATTGATCCTTCTAATAGAATTGTTACTAATTTATATGATAAAAAATACTTTTTTTAATTTTAACATTAATAAAATCTTACCATTTTATTCTTGCAACTCGATTCAACTGCTTAGAAATATTATACTTAATCAGCTTTTTGGAAGTTATAGATTATCTGATACAAAATGTCATGCTATGCCTATAAATAATCTCAAAATCACCAGCAATTTATATAAATACCCCTCTTATTTAGTAAATGGTCTAGTTAAAAAGTTTAGATTAGCTGGATTTTCATGAATTCTATTCATAGTATCTTATATTAGCCAGACATCTCATTTCTCTTGTATTAATAATACTTTTATTTTTACATCCTCTTAAATATAAGCCTTACTATTATTAGCCCCACATTTTTGTAACTCTTTTTGTATATTATTACTTTTTCTTATCTTTGCGCATTACTGTTTTTCATTTCTTACGAATGGCAATAGTAGATCATTTCTTTTTTCTTTGCAAATAGCAACACTGGTTGGTCTCTGAGGTGAGGTGAATTTTACACATAAATACAAAAATGGAACACATAAATACACTAAATATTACTCACCAATAGTTTCACTCAGCTCAACCGCGTTTCGTATAGTGGGGTCCGATTGGACCTAAGTACATTGCATTCCCTAATTAAAGAGTCACTTCCTTTTTGTGGCCACTTAACAATTTATTAAAAAAACACATGAAATCTCAATGAACACTAATAACAAATATACACAATTACAATTACTTCCTAATTACCCAGCTTGACCTCGGGGTGTACGGTTAATTTTACATTAATTTGTATTTTTTTTTTAATTTTCCGAAAATTTCATTTAATTGCTTTTAAAGAAAACAAAATTCATTGGGCAAATATCCCATGACTTTTAAAGTTACCCTTAAACATTGGAGATCACATCAGAATACTGTTACACATTACTTATAAAACATTAAAAATCAAATATATTTCAGCATATACCTTCATTGCAGAAGAAATGACACTAAAATGGGTGCTTCCAGCAATCCCTCTGCAGATTGGAAATGGGTGGCAATATTATTTGAATGGCTAGTTCAGTGTAGGACGTTTCATAAATATCACTGTCAGTCTGAGCAGCTCGGTTGAGGTTAAACGGGTGACGATAGTTCCGACAAGGATTATTCCGGAGATGGGTACACTATCCACTTCAATTCTCCTCCTCTTAACGTTGGCTTACGCCCAGCGGTTCCTCAGAACTTGCGTACAGGCGTTCCTGGAAGGTCAAGAGCAATTACGTAAACTATCATCGTCAGCAGGATCAGGCCGGCTAAGGTTGAGACAGGTTGATCCACCTCCTAACGTTGGCTTAGGCCCAGCGGTTCATGAGAGTTGCGTACAGGCGTTACCGGAAGGTCAAGAGCAATCTCGGCTCAGTAGAAATTATCTGCCACGGACCTCGTCGATTCCAGTCTATGTTACCCAGTTGACGCACGTTTGCTGCATAGGAGACAGGGATTGATGCCCCTGCAGGACTCCGTCCACGTACCTTCGTAGTGAAAGATTATGCTGATCAGTCGACACCGTTCTAATAGCTGTGACTAAGCACTGCCATGGCTGAAACAAAAAGAATACTGTTTCTGGGAAATATGCGCTACCCAAGAGTATGGTACCCCTTGTCAGGTAAAAAGGCGTCGGTTCCGTGAAACTTGCATGTACTGCCGTACGACAAGTGCCGCCTAACTTCGTTGCATGGATGCATTCTTCACACAAGTGCTCAAAAAACCAGGAGACCTCTCTCCATGAAAACCAGATTGCGTCTGAACTTTTTACATTTTTCTAAAAACTTTCAGAAATTTTAAGACGAGGGGAACGACAAAAAAAGGAGGAAGTTCCCCTATTCCTATTCGCTGTTTCCCAAACGCAATAAAAAAGGCGGTCCAATTTTGCTTCACACCATTGGTTAGCGAAGAGACGCTCAATTTTTATGCGCTCCACTAAAATTCAGGAACCAGGGGGCTTCCTACAAACTGGGTGGTCCAAGAACCGGACCCCGACGCGAGCCACACCTGACAGGGCTATAAATTTTCAGAGATTTGTAGCTCAACTTTGACATTTTGCTGCAATTAATTCCCTGACTATTTACAATCCATGTCAAATGCGCATACAACCCAAAGGCGGCAAAATTTCCAATTTTTTCTGTGCAGAGGCATATCTATATACATAATACAAAACCATTATATACATTTCAAGTACATTACAATTGCCCTTTTTATTTTTACCCCGCTGCTAAGTACAAACATGTGGAAATGCCTCATAACAGTCTCTTCATTCAGAGTTCCAGGGTTCGGCTGGTTCGGGCATATGCAGTGTTGGTTCAAGTTATTCATATTTTCTTTTACTTTTCCTTCTTTATGTATTTTTCCAAGTAGAAATAGTTTATAGATATAATCTATCTATTTCTTCAGAAACATACATATTTTGTGTTTGCTTCGTCAAAATACTTGGACCCGAAGAAGAGTTTTGTGAAGTGAACAAGTCCATTTTTAAGGCCAAGCCCTTGTCCACGCGTATAGCAATAATGCTAGATTTTTATGTTTTTCTATTATCGTTTCCATACCATTGAAATTTTTTGATTTTCGTTAACTTGATGATTCGTAATTTGTATTTTTTCTATTTGACTGAAGATTTGCTGTTTCATACTTTTATTTTGTGGGTGTTTTAGAAAGTTAGGTTTTCTCGAGTTGCAGCTTATCACTTTTCTTTCATTGGACTTTCAAACTATTATATATATATTTATATATATATATATATATATATATATATATTTACTTCTATTATAAAATTTTAATTTACTTCTATTATATACCAGAGATGGATCATTTATTAAAATTGTTCTGTATAGCAAAATTGAAAATATATATATATATATATATATATATATATATATATACATATATATATAACTAGAACGAATTACCTGGCGTTGACTCCCGGTTATTAGTAAGCGTTGTCTACGTATACATAATTAAGTAAATTGCGCATATTACTTAAATAATACATTTGAACACAATTTAAAATGTCTTCGATCCGAAAATGGCATGAATTAAATCGTACGCGCTCTCCGCAAAACAAGAATTATGAGAAACACAATTGACTGCATCTTCAACACAACGCACAGCCCATCTCAAAACATCCCCCCTCCTACGGCAAAATGAGTGGTTCCTTGCCCGGTACGTTTTTTACCTCGGATGTGATCTCCGGACTTGCGATAGCGTGCGAGATTCGTTAAAAAAATAAAATACATCCCCCGAGGAAAAAATTATAATTAATCAGCAGATGGGTTTTTGAAATTATTTTTTCTCTGGAGTAGCCAATGATATTTTAAGCAGTTGCTGAAAATAAAATGACTGATGGATGGCAAGTCAATTTTCGTATATCGTAATATAAAAATCGGAAAGGTTTAAAACGCATAAAAAGTTTATATTCTTTACAAAGCCACTGCAAACTATATATAATAATCACATGGATCCCATTCACAGTTTGTTGGAAAACGAAATTTTCGATCTTTCCTATGATGTCAAGGTGAAAAAGGTGTGACAAGGTGTGATAATATTTTAGGTCCCTAAACAATCGATTTTAACGAAGATTAACCAAAATCGTTGTAAATCGGGTTAAAACACAAAATAACTAAAAACCTTATCAAAATAAAAAAATAATAACGCGGAGGTGAACTTATTCGGATCCCGAATTACCTGTTTATCAAATTTCATAGTCGTACGACGCTTAGAATTCCCGCTACGGACTGCACATACAGACATACAGGCATCATTATTTATTAAGATTAACGTTGTTGATTCTTCCTTGAAGGTTTACAATATCAGGATTAAAAGTGCATAACATTAATGAAAATAATACAAACTTAAAAATTTAGAAACGTTTTACGCTCGTAACTGTTTCCAAAATGCCTTATTTTAGAAGAAAAGAATGTTATATACAGATTTTTTTTTATCCTGAAAAGGATATACATTCATCAAACTTGCTCATCTTAAATAAAACTCCTCAACCAGCAAACCAAAGATATACGTCTAAATGATGTCTTGTTTCTTTGTCACGTACTTCATGAACATCTCATTCAGTCGGAGAATTCAAGGAATTAAGACACAATATACTTTTGTATAAGTCTGTTTAGTGCCGCATTTCCTTCATTTAATATTATTAATAAAGGGGATACGGATAGGAAATTCCCTATAAAAAGTATTTGTTATTATAAGATTGGTCAAACTGTAATATTGTTTCATTTTCCTAAGGAAGTATTCATCTAAATAAAGTTTTGGAAATGCGTTTCATAGGCGTAGCCAGAATCCCGGTAAAGGGAGTGTACACCAATGGTGAGTTACAGTGTTGGCTTTCGTTTTCCAATATAAACCCTATATGGAGAACTAATGTAATTTTATTCACTAATGGGAAGAGGGCTGTACATCCCATCTCCAGTCTATGCCTATGATGTGATATACAGTAACTAGAAGAATAAATTCGTCATATGATGCAATGCATAAGGCTGCAAGAAATTACCTCCCATCCACCCGCCTGCAGTACTTTTGCTTCTACTATCCATGGTCACATGCTAGCTGTGTACCTCTCCCAATCAACACAGAATGTGGAAGGCATGGGGAGATGAATTCGGCAAAAAAAAATACTACTACCAAAAGTCGCCGATAGGGGAGATTTCGGCGCTGTCGGAATCGAAAACGAGTGAGTAATTATAATGAACACACGCAAAATGGAGTATGCAGAATTTCAATAACGTTTTAGTAATAAAAAATGAACATACCATGCAGTTATGAATGAATTTATGTTTCATAAATTCATTCATAACTGCATGGTATGTCGTAGGATACTGGACACATATTGCATCTCACCTGCATTGTTATTTGTAAAGACCTCATGTCTTAGACATCTTCAGGATTCCGATCTCCGGCGGACCTGAAAACACTGTATCTATTGATTTGACAAGATTGCATTCTGTTTAGCAACTTTCTATCTATCTTTCTATTTAGCAACGGTTGCGTTTAGTAGGTATATGCGTTGTAGGTAAAATACTTTTCTTTGCTTAAATATGACGTTAACAAAAACAGCATATGGTGAGCAGTATATGGCTATCTCTGGATAATATCCCTACATAATATCTCCACATTCCACTTTCCTTCACATCGCAAATTCAAGATTCACAGTACAACGATTTTGGCTTTGAATGAACACGACGTGAAATGAAATTGGATCCTTTTAGCAACTAATGAGTTTAATCATTTTGACTTATTCTCATACTTATGTGATAAATTCTCATTAAAATGCAATTAAATGTCAATGAATATTCTGTTAAATAAATTACTGTGGGCGAATTCTTTGGCGTTTGGATAAAAAAACCGGAAAATGAAGTATCTTAATATATTTATAGATTTGTTGCATAATATTACATGAGGGAAATGAACATATTACATCATACTAACTACATTTTTTTTAATTTCCCGTAATTTTTTTTATAAATTTACTTAAAAACATGCAATATCTTCAAAACAGTTTGTGCTAACGTTCTAAAATTGTTGTTATTCATTTTCTAATGAAAAATTATTGTGGAAATTATTATACTTTTATCGTTTTCGATGATCCTGACTTTTTAAAATCTCAATGGAAAATTGGAGGGTCTTCCTAACATTTGATTGCGTATAAAACCAATAGGATTCCGAGTATTTACTGATTGTAATAATTGTTCATTATTTTCTAAACACTTGATTTATTCGTAAAATGTCGCGTCCACAAACTCCCAGACACACACACTAACGTATACTCTAACATACATATATACATATATACACACATACTAACGTACATACTAACGTACACACTACACGTACTGTATGTTTGTACGTACACATACAAACATACACACACTAATATACATACATACCCGCACTAACATGTATGCATACATACGCACACACACTTATATGTAGACACACAGATATCACTTCAAAAACATTCGATTCGAGTTCGGTGTTGTTTAAAATACGGTCTTCCGTCACAAACTTGAATTAGAATTTTCAACTCCGTTACAATAGTTTCCCTATACTTTATACTATGTACAGCCGAGGAAAAAAACGCCCCACCCTCTGTTAATCGAGCATCATTCATCGTAGAGAAAATTAAATGATACCATTCGATTAGGACCAACATCCTCTACAAATTAATGTGCGTAAAATTTGCATAAGGGGCCGTCTTCATATCTAAACGCGCACAAACTTTGAAATTTTAAATGTCAACGCCCAAGTTTGACAACATGGTTCGAAACAAGAGCAAAATTCAACCTGTGATACCGAATTTCAAGTCATTTGGGTGAAGGGTTTCTAAGTTGTGAGTATGTAAAGTTTTGAACTCCTAATTTTAAATTAGTTTCCAAGACTTCCATTCATATCTTCTGTAACAATTATCTGCTCATTCTGATTATTTGTATGACGTTACTACTAAACAACCCAAGCACATTTACGTGATTTTTAATTGTTTGTATGAAATATTAATTATGAAATCAATAATTGAAAAAATATGAATACGAACCTGGACATGTTTTGATAAAAATTGATTCACAAAGACTTTTTATATGTTTATGTAAAATTCCAGGTGTTTTCTCCCTCTAGTTCTTTCGAAATGTTTAAATATTCAGCGTCACGATGATTTTAGGGGTCGTATATTTGTTTAAAAAATGACTAATTTGAAAAAGTTTTATTAATTGTAAGTTAATCTTTATTTAAAAAAACGGGTATCTATTTCTACTCAGTTTTAATAAAATCTTTGTATAAACAGTGCTGTATAGATGCAACCTAATAAACGCAATTCTGCTACTGTATTGAAGGATGAAAACTTGTATTGTTATAAATAGGATCTACTTATGTTACTGTCGATTAGTTGTTCCGGAGCTACTGCGAGTTGAAATCGCCCACAAAATGTGATAATTTATTGTGAGGCCAGAATATGTCCTCACATGAGACATTTTTATTTCAATATTTATGGTGCCTAGAACGGCTATCAAAGCTCGAGTCTGGCTGGCGACGGTGTTTACAACAACGTGAACTTTTAGATCAAATACTATAAATTTGGGGTGTCCCAGGCCAAAGGGGCTAAGAGAGACCTTGATATATATGAAGTGATGCCATTGGGTTCAGAAGAACCAATGAGTGCCAAGGAGAAGAAGGGCGGAGCTACCCCCCCCCCCCCGCCAAGGAACCACAAGTGACGCTGATACAAAATGTTGCAGAAGTAAGTCTGACACGAAATGTGTTGTTGCAAGAAGTTTCATACGAAGTGTTGTTGAAAAGAGTTTTTGACAAAAGGAGCGAAGCGAACATGACCTAGCAGAGATGACTTAGGAGTTGCATTTATAGTATGCAGATATAAAGTATCAGTCGAAGTGAGATATACATACGAGGAGGAGCCACACACCACAGAATTATGGCAGTATAAGACTGATGCAAGCGAGATGATGAGCCCAAGTCTAAACTGGAAAGTATGTGCTCTGATATTACCGGTCCTAGACACCTTCGTAAAATTAATATTTCTGGTCGTATCTCCCCTAGCTAAAATAGTTAAATGAAAATTGATAATAAATGAGAAATGATATAAATGATAAAATGTTGATGATAAATTGATGTGGTTAATAAATTATATGGTTTAAGTTTTAAATAGTCTAATCTTTTAATGTTAATTAATAATTCTTTTCAGGACTTAACACAAAAGGTAAAAATAATTGGAGGGTTTTGCTGCACAACAACGAGCGATGTACGATTTAAAAGTTAATTCCACTTTATGAGATCAACGGCCATGTTTTCAATGATCAGTAAACAATTAATATTAATATAATCTTTAAACTTAACCATTTCATTTCCACGTCCCACATTTATAATAAAAAAAATTTATATAAAACAATAACAAATTATAAAATGATGTGATGCTAAACACCAACAAGACTTCAAACAGTGATTGATAATGACGGATTGATACTTTTAAATTCGTCACCAAGTTCCAATAGAGTTATTTTGTCGCGTCATCTGCAGATATTTGTTAGTCTCATATATTGTTTTTGAAACAGCATTATAAAATGTCATTTGAAAATAAACATTTATTTCTTCTTTCTTTTATTGATCCTGGCACGAATGCCCCATTAGTTTTTAGCAACGTATCCAGTACGGCTTTTTACCCCTAATAATCGTGCCCTATTTGAGGCTCACATAATCCTACCCATTACAGGCCCACTGTCTTAGTAATACACACACACACACAAGACAACACCACACCCAGCCATGAAAATGCCACCCTGCCATGCAGGAATCAAACCTGCGACCCTTTGGCTGCGAGGTAAGTCATAATGCTGGATGTCAAGAGGATAGTTCAATAATTTACAACAGTGCTGTGGTCAATCAACGAAGCATCGCCCTTAAAATTTCGGTATTCAATATGGAGCTGATCCCCGAAAATTGCACATTCCGGAATATTGAATATCTTCGGATATAAAGATAGAAACGCCGTGAAAATTGGAATTTGGACTAATTTGGGGGTCTGAAACTCGTGGGTGACATCAAAATTGGGTGTTGCCATTGAAAATTTCCAAGTGTGTGCGCGTTTAGATATGAAGACGGTCCCTTATGCAAATTTTGCGCACATTAATTTGTAGAGGATGTTATTCCTAATCGAATGGTATCATTCAATTTTCTCTACGATGAACGATGCTCGATTAAAAGAGGGTGGGGCGCTTTTTTCAGCGGCTGCACACTCATTGCCATAAAAATTTGCCTACCGAGAAGTAATTGTGGGATCTTAACGAAAATTGACATGAAAGTACATGTCAGATAGATATACAAATGGTTAGAAAAGCAGCGTGATTGCGAATTGCGTAATGCCACCAGAGGGCGTTGAACTTCGTTCTCCCTGGCGCAGAAAAAAAGTACGCAGAGGCGTTTTGCCTGTACTTAATCTATTACGGAAGGACGCATTTTCATTAGGGATGCCGTTACCCCGCCATCGAAAACAATATGATGAGCTGTCAGAGTTCTAGATGGGAAGAATCATCGGGATGATAGAAGCCGGGTGGTCAGCTCGGTCAGTAGCCCGCCACCTAGGATGTGACTTTACTGTGAAGAGGTGTTGGGACCAGTGGACGAGAGAGAGGTCGCATAGACGGCGGCCAGGCTCAGGACGCCCTCGACAAACCAATAGCCAAGAAGACCGACACATCACCCGAAACGCACGCACAGTGCCAACTGCATCATTGTCTGCCATCCAGACACAGGCAGCACCTTCACTACGGGCCCTTGTGTCTATCCGTACCATCGCGAGGCGCCTGGCTGGAGGACATTGGTATCGCGGCGCCCATTACGTGTGCTGCCAATGACACCCACCCACAGTCGCTTCCGTTTGGAGTGGTGTCGACGGGATTGGACCCCAACCGAATGGAACCAGGTCGTCTTCAGCGACTAATCAAGATTAAATTTGGACAGTGATGACAACCGTGTATGTGTGTGGAGGCCCCGTTGTGAACTCCTCAATTCTGCCTTCGCTTTACAGCGGCACACCGCTTCCACAGCTGGTGTGATGGTATGGAGTGCCGTCGCATACGACACCCAGTCACCTCTAATATTGATACACGGAACCATGACAGCCCAGCGGTACGTTCGTGACATACTTCAGCCACATATGTTGATACTCATGGCAGGGCTCCCAGGAGACATTTTTCAACAGGACAATGCTCGGACAGACACAGCAAGGGTTTCACAGGAATGCCTCAGCCACATTACCACCCTTCCCTGGCCTGCCCGATCCCCAGATTTTCACCGATCGAGAAGGTCTGGAATCACTTGGGATGACAAGTTGGACAGCCTACGAGTTTGGCCGAACTAGATGACTGTCCAACTTGTCATCCCAAGTGACAGCCAAACTCGTAGGCTGTCACTTGGGATGACAAGTTGGACAGCCTACGAGTTTGGCCGAACTAGATGACTGTCCAACTTGTCATCCCAAGTGACAGCCAAACTCGTAGGCTGTCACTTGGGATGACAAGTTGGACAGCCTACGAGTTTGGCTGAACTAGATGACTGTCCAACTTGTCATCCCAAGTGACAGCCAAACTCGTAGGCTGTCACTTGGGATGACAAGTTGGATAGCCTACGAGTTTGGCCGAACTAGAGGCGCGTTTACAACAACAGTAGAATGAGATGATGCAGGACACCATACGGGACTTGTATGCCTCAATGTCCGCACATATCGCATAGTGTATTCACGCTAGAGGTGGCCCAACAGGGTACTAGATCCGCCATTCATTTGTAGTTTTCCCGGTAATAAATGATAATTTTGCTTTGAGTTTGTATCACTTACTTATATCAACGTTTTACTTACATATATAAATTTTCGTTCAATTTTGACAACTCTTTCTTGAGCAAATTGTTATGGCTATGAGTGGAAGACCCAGACCGTCCGATTCGTCCTAAGACATGGGCAGCTGTTTGGACGACCGCTTATGGCAATGAGTGTATATAGTGAAAATAATATATGAAATAGTGTTCAAAGATTTACACATACTCAATAAGATTTTTACTTATTCTACAAAGATTTAAAATTTTAAAAGTAATACATAATATCATTTATTATAGTGTATATCTTTCAAAATATTTACCTTCTATTTAAATATTACTTCTATTTAAGTTAATTCTGTTGTCATTTGATATATTTACAACACTATATTAAAAAACGAAAGGGAAACAGAGTGATGCATTCCATCATTGAAAGAACTCTCATTTTGTAATTGATAATTGAATGTGTTCAGAAATGCCAAAAACTCATTCACTATGCTTTGCCCAAGTAAGATCAAAGTATGGCTTTCTGTACAAATTGACGATTTTCATGTGAACATTTTATTCCTTGAATAGTTATTATTTTCTTCACAAGCTTGCAATTAACATTATTAAAGGGGCAAAATAAAATCTAAGTTACAAAATATAATAATTATAATTTTATCTAGAAAACAAGAATTTTCATTTTACAACTTTTTATAGCAAATTTGGCCACCAAACTCACGAAGGTTGTCACAAAATCACAATTATTTGTTACATCATTCATAAATCCATCATGAATCACACTGCGAAACAAACTAAACTACTTTTAAATAGATTTGCCATACATCCCGATTTCACCACGAGTCTCCTGAATTCCTACACTGTTCCGGCATCCCAGCTGCTTATTAATTTGACCTAAACAGTCATCAATGATAAAAAGTTACAATTAGAAGAACAAAAAGAAGCTTATTTTCATTTTCATATTTCTCAAAGAGAATTTATCATTATTTCATTTTATTTTATTTATTTATTATTTTATTTACTCATTTTTTATTTTATTTCATTTATTATTATTATTTTTATTTTTTATTTATTTTTTTTCTTATTATTTTATTCAATCATTTTACATTTTTTTATTTATTATTATTATTTTTATTTATTTACTTATATATATATATATATATATGTTTTTTAATTCGATATTTAGGGATACTTCTAAAAATTAGTTAGTCTCTTTTGCTGTATTTCGTATCTTTATTTAGATCTTTAAAAATATGTTCCCTGGTATTCTTAGAAAAATAGGTATATCACGTGACCCCAAATTCTGCGTCACAACTAATAAATGCACGAAATGTTTGCCATCTTAACACTTAGCTTCATTTAAACAGCAGCATCTGACATCATTACATCACTAAAAGTATGACATCATCCAATTACTTTTATGATGATCCCGTTTTTGACTTACACCTACTTATAATCCACACATATCATATCAACTACAATATGCCCATATTAATCAACTCCAATATACACATATTAAACCAACTCTAATATACACATATTATATCAACTCTAATAGACACATATTATATCGACTCCAATATGCACATATTATATCAACTCCAATATATTTTACATACCATCAACTAGAGAATAAATATATGGACTAAATTTCATATAATATAATGCAGTTTTAAAGACCAAAATTGCTCATTTCAATCCTATGTTCTTATCATATCAATTTAAAGAGGAATATCAGCGACTACAAGGGAAAAAATCATATTAGTTAAACTCTATTTAAATTTAAAATAGTCAGGCCTTGGCATTAGTTCAGATCTTTTTAAGCTAATTAATTCGAGAGAAAGTAATGGCATTGCATACTTGGAATGTCATCCACAGACTTGTCTAGACAGAATAGTTAACTAAATAAATTGAGTGAATTTTAGAATTGTGGATATTGCACTTCTCCTGGCTTATATTAGTTTTTCTTATGGACTTTAATGAATTCACTGACGCGAGGCTTAACTCTACTTTCTCATATAAGATTTCATTTTTTTATTTTTTCAAATTTTACAAGAAAAAACATACAAATCAGTATAGTTGGTCCACATTAACTATAGCGGGCCCGGTAGCCCGGTGGTTTGCGAGCTGGATTTTCACGCTGCCACAACTGCCGCCGTATTCATGCGGAGAACGATCACGTTAACCATGTGGGTTCGTAAGTCCATCCGAGAGGTTGGTGGTATGGGAAGGAGGGTACGGTCCCTGTGGATGCCTCCCCCACTGGGTTGCGGTCTAAATAGGGTGGCACTTCCCGGTCGTCTGAACGGTTACCTTACACCTTTCTGGTAGGTCGGACGGTCTGGGTCTCAACAACAACATTAATTATAGCGTGTTTCCCTTCACTTTAAAGGACTTGAAAAAAATCTTCCGATTGATACCATACATGACAATGTACCCCCCTCCTCCCTCCTCCCCGGGAAGACTGACTCCCAAGATGACTAATGACGTTTGTATGACTATTGACGTAAAAAAATTTGTATTGCGGCTATTTTTCACAACAATGAATTAAAAAAAAGTATATCTAGTTCTAGATTTTTTAATAACAAAGCCGGATATAAAACTTCGTGAAAATTCATTAATATTTGTGACTGTCATTGTGTACATTAGAAATCGACCACAGACATCGGACAGTCAGACGTACATCCCTCCAAGAGTAGTCAAAATTTGATCAGGAGGTCTTAAAACATATATTAGCATCAAAATCTCGAAATCGGAAATTTTAGTGAAAAAAAACAATACTTTCCCAATACTACGTATGAGTAAGGAAAAAGATAATAAAAAAGTAATTTATACTTGTTTTGTCGGAAATAGCATGTCATTTATGAATATATAAAAATAATTTCAATATTTTAGTATTTTGAGAGAGGAGTTTGAATGAAAATGTTTAAATGAGTTTTCATTTCATTGGGTTTATTTTAATTCGAAATATCTTCTAAACAATACATTCTAGATATAAATAGCAGGCGACGAAAATATTCAGTATGAAAACCACTTTGTGGATTAAATGTTTTGTTTTCACAGAACTCTTATTGTTTTCGAATAATCGTCTTTCAAGTTGAAGAGGATTGAAAATTTTCCATTTTTACTTTCCTCATATACAATAATGTATAAGGAAAGTATTGTGACGGGGTCGAAAATTCGAATTCGAGTTTTCGATGGGAGAGCACGTTTCAAGCATCCCTGACCACGAACGAACATTTTTGAGGTGATGTCTGTAAGTAGAAGAGAAAAGTGCGTTGTACCCCCGCAGGAGGTGCTGGGGTGCTGCACCCCCTGCCTCTTTTGGGAGGAGAGGCCCTCTTTGGGAGGAGGGTCCCTCTTTGGGAGGATGCCTCCCCTCTTTGGAGAGGATCCTCTTAGAGGGTCTTTAGACCCCCAGGAGGATGCCTCCCCTCTTTGGAGTGGATCCTCTCAGAGGGTCTTTAGACCCCCAGGAGGGAGGATGCCTCTCTTGAGATATGATTTGACCATTTTAAAGTGGTGGATGTAATTGAAATATCGAAGTTTAGAATTTAACAAGCTAACGAATTTTCACCCCCAAAATTTTAGCATTAAGTTTAAATAAAATAAAAACCAACGAATATGATATAACCATTTTAACAGTGAAGGGTATAATTTTTACTACCATTATAGAACTTAGAATTGAGTGTACATTATTTTTTTTTCAGGACACCTACACATTTTAAAATCTATTGAATACGAATAGACCATTTTGCACATACATGTACCTAGATTTCAACACCCGGTATTAAAACCTGCTAAACATGAAACGAGTAAGTATTGTGTGAGATTTTATCACACTAACTTTCAAACTTTTTAAATTTTTAAAAATGTCCGAAATAGTTGTATTTCATCGGTAGACATAAATTGTATGGAACACATTTTTATGAAAAAAATATCTGTTTCGACAGCTTTTAAAAATAGATTTCTACAGTTGTACACTACGGTTCTAGAATTTTCTAAATACGAATCGACTGTTTGAACTACCAATGATGGTTTTACTGATGCAAATATTTACAGGACAAATATTTCGATGAAACCGAACTTAGTTGAAGCTTCTAAGTTTGAATATTTAGAATCATTTCATATAATTTTTATATTCACATTGAAAATAGTTAACAAAGTTGGAACTCACGGAGCGACAGCTTACTGTCCACACTCTAAATGAGTGATACACTCTCATTACATTATTAAAAATTAGATCTTATCTATAATGACGTCATTATGTTGACGTGTTACCACCACACAATTATTCTTTCCAAATTATGCATTTTTTCTTTTTTTTTTTAATAACATGCGACTGTCTTATGCTATCCATTTTTTTTTCATATAAGCAGATATTCCATATACCTTCTAAATGTTAAGTTATAATTTAAAAAAAAAACCATTAGAGGTGTATTTTACGTCTGAATTCGTCCATGTGGAAATCCGACGATTGCAAATGCATGATTGCATCCTTACATTTCAATAGACACCACTAAAATGTGTGGATCTTATTTTGAAAAAGCTGCTCTCAGAAAGAATATGTATATGAATACATATTTTCCATAAATATACCCCCTCCCCCCACAATACACACAACATGCAAGGCAAAGACTCACCCAGAATACATTCCAAATCGGCTCTATAGCTTATCGTGCTTATCAGTGTAACAGATAGTGACCCAAAGTTCATGTTCGCAAAGCGAGATAATTGCAATGTTATTGTTTTAAGCAGTTCCCATATTTAAATGAAAAATTTATCAAATTATACAATACATACAAGAGCTGGAAGATCTTAACATTTCAATATTCTGGAATACTCACGAATGTTTTTTTTTCCCATTTAAAATTATCAAATTTTAATGCAATTTGACAAAAATTGCACAATACTTAGTGTATGACTATCAAATAAGAGCTAGGTTTTATTGTTACAACAACGTTTAAGATCATTAAACGAGTATATATATATATATATTTTTTTTAAAGAAGAATAGCATATAACTTACTGTTTTTAAGGATAGGTGATTGTTAACATTGAATTTAAATGAAAGAGTGACCCTCTGAGACAAGTACAGTACATTGCAATAACATTAAAAAATATGAAAGATATGCAATTAACACCTTAAAAGAAACATGTAACGAGTTTTGATATCTTAATACGAGACATTATTGACATGCACATAGAAATGTCACAATTTTGTGGTTGTAGGCGCTCCATAAGACCCCTCTGTTCTTAATAAATGATCCCATTTGAATGTACATATTTATCAACACACAGAAAATGACAGGACCACAACAAAATTTTACACCTATTACAGAATAAGTCCCAACTTCGTAGATTTTTAAGAAACTACAGTCGAATTTTCACCGATTCTTAGAGATTGAAACACAGCATTGTTTATGAATCTTCATACTTTAGAGAATGGAACATAGATTAGCATTTATTTTGAATGAATTCAGAATTTTGACATTGATTATAAATTTATGATTTAAACTCTGTAAAGTGTAAATATCTTTTGTCATGAAACTCACACTGTAGACATTTGATATGATTCGAATAAATCTATTTTTTAATTTTTTATATTTTATTTTAAAAAGTGAGATTAGTAAACCTGTTACACTTGAATGCATAGATACATAACTCATAACAATATAACATTTCTTAAATGGAACATGCTAAAAAAAAAATTAGCTAATGAGTATAAATAAGGAATTCAATTTGAAAGATAAAAACCATTTAATGAATCTATTATTCACGAAATACACATTAACCATTATCAGTTGTACATTTAAACAAATAAGTTAAAATAATTTCCTTATCGCACTTTCATAGTCCTCTGATTTGAATGAGTCGAAAAAATTTCTATCATAGCAGTAAAAGACTTCTTCACCACGCAACAAAACTTTCTTAGCAATGCTATTAATGTCAAGATTTAGAAGTACTTGTTCAGACACTCTGTCATACATTTGTAATGGAGTGCTGTAAAGACATTCATGGTAACTTAAATCTTCAACTTGACCAACACAGCCAACACATTTGAAAAGTTTTCTTACATGACACATGATGTTGTCATGAATACAAGAGATTAATTGTTCGAATGCAAAATTTTTGTCACAAATAAGTGATGGTAGAAAGGTTATAGTGTTCTTTATTTTTAATATTTGAGCAGGAAGCCACTCTATAAATATACTTTCTCGAAGATGTATACTAATGTTGTTAACACTATTCAGTAAACATGCTATTTGATTTTTATCTAAGGTAATATGACACTGTGTTAGACAAAATTTTGAATCATATAATTGAATTATTTTCTGCAAATGCAATTTTCCGTTGTCATTGAAACAGAACAACTTATTGCGACTGACGAAAGAGGTATCTGCATATAGAATATTGAACGACCACAATTTTTGAGAAAATTCACTCCATGTAGCCGGTGACAGTGTAACACCTTCACGCGTAGGCTGTAATTCATTTCGATCGGTAGAGAGATATTTCCATATATACACTTTTAACTTCCCATGACGAAGTTTCAAATACACATACACATTAGAACCTAAATGCCAACGACGGAGTGCATCTTGCATAAAATCTGAAGAAGAGATTCAGTCGAAACTGATTCTGCATTGGAAGATAACAGTCCGCTATGTGTTAGAGCACAAGAAAGCAGATCTTGAGTTGAGTTTTCAACCTCGGTGAGAACTTGTGAATTGACAACGGTAGATGTTTCTGCTGGGGTTTTGGAAGACATAAGATAGGTTTCTAACCAATCCACAGCAAATTTTTGTGAGGGCGAATTAATCACATCTGAGACAATGTCCACAGATTTTGTTTCTTCTAGGGCAGGAACAGTCAACTCAGCACTATTTACACTAGAAATTATTTGCTCGAGTGATGGCATACTTTGAATTTTAGGCATTCTTTTTAGATAGTAACATCCAACTACGACATTCACAGTATAAGATTTATTTTTAAAACACTAACATCTTAAAACATTATAATTTTGCCGCAGCTATGAACGAACCAAACCTATCCACACAACGTCCAAAGTTGAAATGACTTATCAAACAACTTCATAAGTATAATCACGTAACCTAAATCGAGTGTCGTGTGCAAACAGATCACATAAGATATGAAGTGATTAGAACTTATAATTTTTAATGAATCGTACAACATTAGATTGTGGTAAATACAATTATTATCTACATGAGAAAATTTCTATATTATTTCATTCAGCTTCGAAATCATAGAATGAAAATATGTACCAAACTTACTTAAAGTTCCGAATTTTAAATCACATTAACATTATATACTTAAAAAATTTTTATAACTTTAGGTGATATGTATCACGCGGAATATACAAGAATAGCTACCAAAAACACGAAAATAACTAACAGTATGAGGCCTTCACAAGTCGACATCCAAACTAGAAATGAACGATAAACACACTAATTGCAACAATTAGATGAGAGCTTATCAGTTCTTATCTTATCTAAGATTCCACATAAAATGACGTCATCACTCCAAAGTTCACAAGATGACGTCATTTATCCAAGTTTCGCAAGATAGCCATTTAGCCTTTTAAAATTAAGAAGTAATTAAAATTCTTAATTTTAAAAGGCTAAATGGCTATCTTGCGAACCTTGGACCAATGACGTCATCTTGTGAACTTTGGAGTGATGACGTCATTTTATGTGGAATCTTAGATAAGATAAGAACTGATAAGCTCTCATCTAATTGTTGCAATTAGTGTGTTTATCGTTCATTTCTAGTTTGGATGTCGACTTGTGAAGGCCTCATACTGTTAGTTATTTTCGTGTTTTTGGTAGCTATTCTTGTATATTCCGCGTGATACATATCACCTAAAGTTATAAAAATATATATAAAATTTTTTTAAGTATATAATGTTAATGTGATTTAAAATTCGGAACTTTAAGTAAGTTTGGTACATATTTTCACTCTATGATTTCGAAGCTGAATGAAATAATATAGAAATTTTCTCATGTAGATAATAATTGTATTTACCACAATCTAATGTTGTACGATTCATTAAAAATTATAAGTTCTAATCACTCCATATCTTATTTGATCTGTTTGCACACGACACTCGATTTAGGTTACGTGATTATACTTATGAAGTTGTTTGATAAGTCATTTCAACTTTGGACGTTGTGTGGATAGGTTTGGTTCGTTCATAGCTGCGACAAAATTATAATGTTTTAAGATGTTAGTGTTTTAAAAATAAATCTTATACTGTGAATGTCGTAGTTGGATGTTACTATCTAAAAAGAATGCCTAAAATTCAAAGTATGCCATCACTCGAGCAAATAATTTCTAGTGTAAATAGTGCTGAGTTGACTGTTCCTGCCCTAGAAGAAACAAAATCTGTGGACATTGTCTCAGATGTGATTAATTCGCCCTCACAAAAATTTGCTGTGGATTGGTTAGAAACCTATCTTATGTCTTCCAAAACCCCAGCAGAAACATCTACCGTTGTCAATTCACAAGTTCTCACCGAGGTTGAAAACTCAACTCAAGATCTGCTTTCTTGTGCTCTAACACATAGCGGACTGTTATCTACCAATGCAGAATCAGTTTCGACTGAATCTACTTCTTCAGATTTTATGCAAGATGCACTCCGTCGTTGGCATTTAGGTTCTAATGTGTATGTGTATTTGAAACTTCGTCATGGGAAGTTAAAAGTGTATATATGGAAATATCTCTCTAACGATCGAAATGAATTACAGCCTACGCGTGAAGGTGTTACACTGTCACCGGCTACATGGAGTGAATTTTCTCAAAAATTGTGGTCGTTCTATATTCTATATGCAGATACCTCTTTCGTCAGTCGCAATGAGTTGTTCTGTTTCAATGACAACGGAAAATTGCATTTGCAGAAAATAATTCAATTATATGATTCAAAATTTTGTCTAACACAGTGTCATATTACCTTAGATAAAAATCAAATAGCATGTTTACTGAATAGTGTTAACAACATTAGTATACATCTTCGAGAAAGTATATTTATAGAGTGGCTTCCTGCTCAAATATTAAAAATAAAGAACACTATAACCTTTCTACCATCACTTATTTGTGACAAAAATTTTGCATTCGAACAATTAATCTCTTGTATTCATGACAACATCATGTGTCATGTAAGAAAACTTTTCAAATGTGTTGGCTGTGTTGGTCAAGTTGAAGATTTAAGTTACCATGAATGTCTTTACAGCACTCCATTACAAATGTATGACAGAGTGTCTGAACAAGTACTTCTAAATCTTGACATTAATAGCATTGCTAAGAAAGTTTTGTTGCGTGGTGAAGAAGTCTTTTACTTCTATGATAGAAATTTTTTCGAGTCATTCAAATCAGAGGACTATGAAAGTGCGATAAGGAAATTATTTTAACTTATTTGTTTAAATGTACAACTGATAATGGTTAATGTGTATTTCATGAATAATGGATTCATTAAATGGTTTTTATCTTTCAAATTGAATTCCTTATTTATACTCATTAGCTAATTTTTTTGTTTAGCATGTTCCATTTAAGAAATGTTATATTGTTATGAGTTATGTATCTATGCATTCAAGTGTAACAGTTTTACTAATCTCACTTTTTAAAATAAAATGTAAAAAATTAAAAAATAGATTTATTCGAATCATATCAAATGTCTACAGTGTGAGTTTCATGACAAAAGGTATTTACACTTTACAGAGTTTAAATCATAAATTTATAATCAATGTCAAAATTCTGAATTCATTCAAAATAAATGCTAATCTATGTTCCATTCTCTAAAGTATGAAGATTCATAAACAATGCTGTGTTTCAATCTCTAAGAATCGGTGAAAATTCGACTGTAGTTTCTTAAAAATCTACGAAGTTGGGACTTATTCTGTAATAGGTGTAAAATTTTGTTGTGGTCCTGTCATTTTCTGTGTGTTGATAAATATGTACATTCAAATGGGATCATTTATTAAGAGCAGAGGGGTCTTATGGAGCGCCTACAACCACAAAATTGTGACATTTCTATGTGCATGTCAATAATGTCTCGTATTAAGATATCAAAACTCGTTACATGTTTCTTTTAAGGTGTTAATTGCATATCTTTCATATTTTTTAATGTTATTGCAATGTACTGTACTTGCCTCAGAGGGTCACTCTTTCATTTAAATTCAATGTTAACAATCACCTATCCTTAAAAACAGTAAGTTATATGCTATTCTTCTTTAAAAAATATATATATATATATATATACTCGTTTAATGATCTTAAACGTTGTTGTAACAATAAAACCTAGCTCTTATTTGATAGTCATACACTAAGTATTGTGCAATTTTTGTTAAATTGCATTAAAATTTGATAATTTTAAATGGGGAAAAAAAACATTCGTGAGTATTCCATAATATTGAAATGTTAAGATCTTCCAGCTCTTGTATGTATAGTATAATTTGATAAATTTTTCATTTAAATATGGGAACTGCTTAAAACAATAACATTGCAATTATCTCGCTTTGCGAATATGAACTTTGGGTCACTATCTGTTACACTGATAAGCACGATAAGCTATAGAGCCGATTTGGAATGTATTCTGGGTGAGTCTTTGCCTTGCATGTTGTGTGTATTGTGGGGGGAGGGGGTATATTTATGGAAAATATGTATTCATATACATATTCTTTCTGAGAGCAGCTTTTTCAAAATAAGATCCACACATTTTAGTGGTGTCTATTGAAATGTAAGGATGCAATCATGCATTTGCAATCGTCGGATTTCCACATGGACGAATTCAGACGTAAAATACACCTCTAATGGTTTTTTTTTTAAATTATAACTTAACATTTAGAAGGTATATGGAATATCTGCTTATATGGAAAAAAAATGGATAGCATAAGACAGTCGCATGTTATTAAAAAAAAAAAAAAATGCATAATTTGGAAAGAATAATTGTGTGGTGGTAACACGTCAACATAATGACGTCATTATAGATAAGATCTAATTTTTAATAATGTAATGAGAGTGTATCACTCATTTGGAGTGTGGACAGTAAGCTGTCGCTCCGTGAGTTCCAACTTTGTTAACTATTTTCAATGTGAATATAAAAATTATATGAAATGATTCTAAATATTCAAACTTAGAAGCTTCAACTAAGTTCGGTTTCATCGAAATATTTGTCCTGTAAATATTTGCATCGGTAAAACCATCATTGGTAGTTCAAACAGTCGATTCGTATTTAGAAAATTCTAGAACCGTAGTGTACAACTGTAGAAATCTATTTTTAAAAGCTGTCGAAACAGATATTTTTTTCATAAAAATGTGTTCCATACAATTTATGTCTACCGATGAAATACAACTATTTCGGACATTTTTAAAAATTTAAAAAGTTTGAAAGTTAGTGTGATAAAATCTCACACAATACTTACTCGTTTCATGTTTAGCAGGTTTTAATACCGGGTGTTGAAATCTAGGTACATGTATGTGCAAAATGGTCTATTCGTATTCAATAGATTTTAAAATGTGTAGGTGTCCTGAAAAAAAAATAATGTACACTCAATTCTAAGTTCTATAATGGTAGTAAAAATTATACCCTTCACTGTTAAAATGGTTATATCATATTCGTTGGTTTTTATTTTATTTAAACTTAATGCTAAAATTTTGGGGGTGAAAATTCGTTAGCTTGTTAAATTCTAAACTTCGATATTTCAATTACATCCACCACTTTAAAATGGTCAAATCATATTCGATGCGTAATATCATTAAAATGATGTATTTCAGATTACGTGTAGCAAATCAGACCCTTGAGGTATCCAACTATTAAAATATATTATAAAAAAATAGGTGGCAACACCTCATACTGCTGACGTCATTATAGATAAGATCTAATTTTTAATAGCATAATGAGAGTATATCACTCATTTGCAGCGTGGATGCGAAGCTGCGAAGACGTTGTTCCGTGAGTTCTAATTTTCATTATTATTTTTATAAAAAGAAAAAAAAATCATTTCGTTATTATTATAAAAATAATATTGATATATGCTGTTAGATTTATTTTTAAACGCATTGCTATATATCACTTAATACAATTTTAGCTAATTATTACATTCGTGTTTTTAAAGTTTGTGTTCTTGTATAAATTTGATTTTGGATACACAACACTTGAAAGGGTCGAATCCTGTTCACAAAACATAATTTCAACTATGTATTACATTCATGTTTTTAAGTGTTAAAAGGGTTAAATGCTATTCACTTAACACCATTTTGAAAATGGGTAACTATACTTGGGTGTATTCAATTCATTTAAAAAAAAAAAATCATATTGATATATGCTGTTAGATTTATTTTTAAACACATTGCTATATATCACTCAGCTAAGTATTACATTCGTGTTTTTAAAGTTTGTGTACGTGTATAAATTTGATTTTGGATACACAACACTTGAAAGGGTCGAATCCTGTTCACAAAACATAATTTCAACTATGTATTACATTCATGTTTTTAAGTGTTAAAAGGGTTGAATGCTATTCACTTAACACCATTTTGAAAATGCGTAACTATACTTGGGTGTATTCAATTCATTTTAAAAAAATCATATTGATATATGCTGTTAGATTTATTTTTAAACACATTGCTATATATCACTGAATACAATTTTAGCTAATTATTACATTCGTGTTTTTAAAGTTTGTGTACGTGTATAAATTTGTTTTTAGATACACAACACGTGAAAGGGTTGAATCCTATTCACTGAACACAATTTTTATGTCCACTGAACACAATTTGTTTTAAAAAATCATAGTGTTATAATGCACTATTAATAGCACAATTTTATATTCACTCCGTAGCATTCTGTTTTAAAACACACCCTTGCATCGCTATTCACCGAGCGATTCGAATGAACTTCGAAAAATAATCTAACTTCTGCTTCCGCTGATAAGGTACACTTCGAAGATAACTTTCTATGAAGCAAGGCCTTGTGGCACGGCGGTAAGACGCGTGGCTTGTAATCGGTTGGTTCCAAGTTCGAATCCAGCTCCTGACCAGTGAAACATTAAATTCTTTTGGAAAAAAAATGCCGATAGATGGCAGCACTTCATCAAAATTCGCCAGAGGGCGCATTAACTACATCCCGCTGATAAGATCTTTCAGTTTGTCACTGACCAGCAGAGAGGGAGGACGTGTGCTCAGAGCTCTTGTCAAAGGTCACTTCTAAGGTTATCAATCGCGACACGTCATTTCCAGATTGTTCGATTGCGACATCCCTTGAAATTTCTTCCTCAGGTCAAAGGTCAGTCGCTGATTGCGACATCGCTTGAAACCACTTCCTCAGGTCAAGGGTCTGTCAGCGATTGTGACACTCCCTCTCAAGACTCCGAGTGAAGTGAAACTCACTCCGTATGAGTCATCTCACGCCTCTTTCACAATACTGCGAAAGACTTTCGCAATACTAGGAAAGAGGCATCCTCCCAAGAGAGGCATCCGGTGCTGCACCGCCTCACCAAACTTCCAAAAGAGGGGAGGGGGGTATTGAGAGGCATCCTCCCAAAGAGGGGGATCTCAAGAGAGGCATCCTCCTGAGGGTCTAAAGACCCTCTGAGAGGTTCCACTCCAAAGAGGGAAGCTTCCTCTCAAAAGAGGGAAGACACTCCCAAAGAGGGATCCTCCCAAAAGAGGATCCTCCTCCTCCCAAAGAGGGCCTCCTCCTCCTCCAGGGGCAGCCGCTGCCCAGCTGCCCCTGCTGAGGCTCAACTCTTATTTCTCTTCTACTTCTGTAAGTGTGTGTGTGTGTGTGAGTCTGTGAAGACGATAACTGACGGACGGATTCGAACGAAATTATGTACAAAAATTACAATCCGTGAATACGGGATGCCTATTGTTTATATACGCAATCAAATGTTCAGAACCCTCCTAAATTTCCAAGTAAAATTTTGAAAAAATCATCCAAAAATCAAAACCTCTAATAAAGTTACGCAAATAGACATTTCTTAAAAATTTTTCATTAGAAAACGATTAACATAAATTTTAGAACGCTAGCATGAACCGTTCTCGAGACCTATTGAGAAACATGTTCACTTTTCATATGTAATATCATACGATAAATTTGGTGACATTCTCGTGGATCCTAGCTCGTTCCATTCATGAAAAACAGATACTTTGAGTAATACTTTTGTATTTCAACACCAATAGTCATCTATCTGCTATAAGAATAAATTATTTCATCGTCCATAACGCTTGGCGAGATTTTGTCGACGAATTTGGCGGAATGTTGCCAACTTGGCGACATTTTTAATGTTACCAAATCAAAGAAAATCGCGCCAAATGGATAAAAATGACGCTAAATCAATGAAAATAACGACTATTTAACGAAAATTCAATATCTTGGAAAAATATAGGTATCTACTATAAGAATAACCTATTTCGTTTTTATTGTAAAAGTAGTAAATACATTGCATTATATAAGAAAAGTCATGTGGTGCCCACATCAGATTATTTTATTGTGTGAGTAGTTAATATAATTGCATATACATAAATAATTGCGTATAAAATTAAGTTCGATGGATTTTAAGTTTGTAATGTGTAAGAAATTTGAATAGTAAAGACTGTTTTGATATTTCCATTACAGTTGATCGAAAATAGCACATGGTCCCATTGCCACTCAGCTTTATTGAACTTTACTAGAATTTTATTTTACAAGAGATTATTCACGCAAGACCATTTCAGCTCCACTGGACTGGAGCCGAGATCTTTTCTATCTATTGATGAAATGGGCAGTACAAAAGTGATTGAAAAATTAGAAACATGCCGTACGAACATCAATGTTAAGACTCCTTTATGATAAAACATTTAACATCAATAATTAAAATGCATCGTATATAACATCATTCACAGTTGATTAAAAGTAATAACCGGTTTTGGAAGTAAAAACAGTCGATGAAAAGACAGAGCAACCGCACTAGCAAATGCAGGAAGACATCTGTCAATAAATAGCATCTTGTGACGGAGAAAGATACCCCTTGCCTAACAAAGTTGAGAAAAGTTAAGTACCTAGGTGGATGGAAACGAACCTTAGAAGGATGCAAAACACTTTTTCAGCAAATAAAACTATGACCGAAATATGGTAGGAAAGTCATTTAAAAGTTAACCTGATGTTAATTTGGTTTTGGTACGATTTGAAAACTATGGTGGTGGTCCGTAAAAATCGTGAAATTTTAAAATAAATATGCTTAAATGTATTGATTAAATATTTGTTTTATATGCAAATTTTGGGAACAACATGTATTAAACAACACCATTGCTAGAGGATATACAATTCCCAATATATTTAATTTTTTAGAATTTCAGCGAATTATCGAAGCTTTATACCTAACTAAATTGACAAATAAAAAGAAAATGAGATTAAAACAACTGCATTTAACACAACATGCAACTTAAAATTAATATTGTCAACCTTGTTACCTTACATATTTAGGTAGGTGAGACGGTTTGGATAGAGAAGAAATATCACTTGGCTTCGAAGGCATAAAACAGCCTTTTTCTTCAGGACAAGTAAAGATCGCAACCTTCACTCGTCAACTGCAAACGTGACTGAACCAAGGAAATTGATAAAGAGTTTGTCCTGACGAAGAAGGCTGATTTTTGCCTTCAAAACCTGCTGACACAATTAGTTTTGTGTTGAATGTTTGTTTAAACGAAATGTTCTAACAGCAATTGTCGATCTTACTTTAGGTTCTAACAGCAAATTCCGATCTTGTTTTAATTTCTAACAGCAAATTCCGATCTTGTTTTAAATTCTAACAGCAAATTCCGATTTTGCTTTGAGACTTTTCCCTATTTATTCACTTTTTCTGGTTATCATTAGTTGTCGTTCGTGTATTGATGAGCAAAGGTAGCGCTTCTTGCTTGTTCTGACGAATGAGGCTGTTTTTTACCTTCGATACCGCTCGACACTATTCATTTTGTATTATATGTTGCTTTTTACGAAGTTTTATTAGTTTTATTGCATTAGTAGCAGCTTCAGCTGTATGTAAAAGGGATACTGTTGAATTTGAACTGAAACAAACTGCAAATTTGAAGCCGTTTGAAATAGCTATCAATTTAATGCTTTGTTTTCTGCTATAACAGTCAATATACACAGAGAAAGAAAGTTAAAAAAATAATTTGACTCTGGCATAAGAAACAAGCCTGTGTTATAGATTACAGAAGTTCATATCAGATTTCTCAACCGTAATTAGCACGTTTTAAAAAATCATCTTTAGAACATGTAAATTAACAAAAGTACAATTTTATTATTTAAGTTCTTTGTTCCACTTTAAAACCATAAGTGATTTATTTACATTAGTTATACTTATGGTTAATTTACATCGTCTTTTAAGCATTCAGAATTATATTTCATTGAGTTCTGCTTTAAGTTTCCCCATTCATATCTGTGCCTTCATATAGAAAATGCTTATGACAACTTTCACTACCTTTTGACATTCATAAGTCCCGCTTAACGATTCTGTTCGACGTCACCACATGCGGCGGCGTGGAAATATGCATTTAAATGAAGATGGAGCTTTGGAATGGCGCCAGGAACAGAAATCCATTTGCATCTCCAAAGTCATGGAGGTCGACATTCTCATTTAGAAAAGCTAATAGTCGAAAAAGAGATGATCTATGAGTTTAGTGAAGAACATATGAGGTAGCACGACATTTCAAGATAAATGATATTTTCAAGAACCAGTAATTTAAATTTATTATTTAATTATACATTTATCGCTTTATTATGTGTGCAAATGAATTGAAATTAGGATTTTGCCAGCATTACTGTTAATAATATTTCTGGACTGGTAAGCAGTATGATAAAATAATGCTATGAAGTAGCACGACCTTTTATAATAAATTATATTTTTAACTACCAGTAATTTAAATTTATTATTCAATTATAAATTTATCTGAGCTATTTTAATTATTTTTTTTATATAAAAGAACGTTTATATGAATTTCCGTCTACTAATGCATTTTTTTAAAACAAATTTAGTGTAAATTTACATTCGTTTTGTATCCCCCCCCCCAAGTTGTAAGATGAAATTGTATGGTTCTATATACATTTTATATAATTATAAAAATAACGTTTGCTTACTAAATTATAATGAAATGTCTTACAAAATAATACTGAAAATAAAAATACAAATTTAACACATCACTTACCGATGAAATAGTCTGTTTCAGTTCAAGAAACGAATTCAAAAATATATATTTTGCATTAATATCTCCGTATTAACTATAATAGGAATTGTTTCTGTAGAAAAATAATTCTCCTGAAACCCTATTTTGAAGTCGAAACATATTTTAAACAGTTAGTTTATTTAAATTTTTAATTTCAAATGACTTATATTTTGCATAGAAAAGTATAGAGTTCTCTGCTGTGAGCGGGTAAGTTTTGACTGCAGCGCCATCTGTTGCATTTCCTGAACAATTCTCACGATTTTTCCCCTTGAACGTGACACTAGGCATTCCAGTCACTATAGTTGGTGCTTCAAGTCTTTCTCTGCCAGGATTGACTTCGTAGTGTATACGAATGAACAGTGATCTAGAAAGTAAAATAAATGTAGCAAAAATCCACAAATATCGTTAGCTATCAGTAATTAACTTTAATGAGCAACATAAAAATTAATAAAATAAAGAAAAATACTGAATAATAATTACTAGTGTAAAAAGTTAATTGGCAAGATAGTCCAGTGTTTAAGACACGGGGATCGCACTCGGAGGACCCAAAGCCGATTCCTGGAACTGTCCAAACTACCCCCGTGTCTACGCGGAGTACGGAGACGTTAAATCTGTGGGTTCGTAAGTCCGTCCGAGAGGTTAGTGGTAATGGAAGCAGCGTACAGTCCCTGAAGATGTCATGCCCACTGGGATTGGGTCAAAATTGAGTGGCTTAAGAGCGTTATGTAATCCGCCCTCTATGATGCGTAGGTACAATATTGTATGACGGTAAAATGTTTCATGCTTCGGTAGTTGTAAAGGTGACTGATTAATGTCAAATGTCTGGCGATTTTAAAAAGCAGAAGTTTAAAATGTCATGAACACTGCTTTTGTCCACACTTTATCATTTCTGGTACCACTGGGGTTAATTGACTGAAATACATCTTGGACCTGATAACGAAATGGTGACACTGGAATGTCAGAGTTCGTACATATTTGTGGCAGAAAATAATATTAAGAATTAGGTCTTAATCTAACCCGGAGACGAAGTGCGGTGCCAGCGCAAAATCTTTTATAAATACTTGACTATTAAAAAGCGAATCCCTCATAGGAAATAAGAAGAGTACCTGTTACTATTGCTATACGGGTTGCAGAGTCATTTGTAGGAGTCATCTTGGCCAGGGTCATATCTAAGCGGCTGCTTTCTTTCTGCATTGAATTCATATTACCTTCGATCTTAAAACTTTGCTGATTTATGGTTAATTTCTGATTTCATCTCTTTCATGTCGTTTTCACCTTTGTCCATTACCCTTTCAAAATTAACTCCGATTTTTTTTGTATTGCTTTTGAACTGCTCTGCTGTCTCCTCCCAGATCCCCGCCCCCTTTGTATCTTTGATCCAATAGTTGGTAGCACCCCAATGTTTCCCCATAGTTCTGTTCTCATTATCCGAAGATACCTTGTGCAAGTATATTCTTACTGGCCGGAGATACAGAGGGCGTAACTGTCTACAGAGGGCGTAACTGATACAGAGGGCGTAACTGTCTGTTGGTAAGCAAGGACCACCTGACTTTCCCTGTGAGTGGAAACTTTTCTTACCCACGCAGTAATTTGAATTACATATCAACCACAGGAGCCCGCCTGACGAAGTACTTTGTTTGACTTGTTTATTACCAAGCTAGGGTACTTGTTGCTTTGCGTGGTAATTTTTTCTTAGGCTGCAACCATTCAAAATACGAAATCGCGCACTTCTATCATCACAATTAAAATGGTATTTATTATCACCATCTACTTTAAATTCGTTTAATTAAAGAGCTTTTCTGACGCGTTCGCAAATTGAAACTTTTTAATGTATCTTACAATTTAGGAAAAAATTACTAGAAAAGGAATGTAGTATATTTGACTTAGATCAGATATTTGACTTAGATTGACAATAATCGGAACTAAGGATAGACCATAGGATTCCTGGCAAGCAAGTTTGAAACCAGTTATACCAATCAGGCCATATATTGAATTATTGCAATTAAGTTATATTCTTCTCCTTTGAACTAATATTTTGGGGAAGACCCAGTCTCTATGACCTCTACCAGTCTGTATTCGTGGGTACCGTACTGTAGCTCGTATTCCAATTGCAGAGGACTTCATGCGAGCTCAACAATACCAATTGAGGCTTTCATAAAATAAGTTCCGACCTACACAGTTACTCCAGTCACATAAAGATTTACCAGTAGCATCATTCAATTTCTATGAGGAAGGCTTTTTGAGAAGTATGAAATTTGAACCGTATTACATATTTTCGCACTTCGAAGAAGTTGGCCCAGTAGCTCATCAGCTGACCAATTCGTAGAATTGCACACAGCTGGGACAGAAATATAGTTATAGGGCCCACTTCGAATAGAAGAATTTGAAATCTGGCTCCAGTAGCTGAACAGTAGAGCATCGCTAATCAATCGCAAACCAGGTCAGAGTTTGGCATTTCTATTCCCGACTTTAACAGTGAGACATTTGCAATAGCTTTAGGGTACAATAGGTTAGGAATATAATAAAACGAGAAAAAGTGGATGAGGAACCTAAATACAGTTGAAATAAAAGTTGAAACAACGGAGCTAATTGTTTCTTGACCCAGTATTTTTTTTTCTTGTACGTATCCGGATACAGGTTCTCTGTTTTAATATATTCCTTCTCCTTTCTCTTACTAGATGCCACTATTATTGCTTATTTAAGCAATCGCTGGCATATGGTAAGCTCATTTGGAGTGTAGGTCTTGACTTGCTCGCACTGAAGATCGTGTAACGTGTCTTTGAAACAATCGTCTGCTTTTTACATTTTACTTGCACAGCTATTTACGTTGACTTTCTTTTTCATTCTTTGGTTAGACACGGGAAGTCCGTACTGTATTTATATTAAAATACGTTAATTCATAAAGTAATATTTTTTTAAGACTGCAAATTATGTAATTTCAAATATCTATGCAATTTATGTGCTCAAATTAATTCATATTGGAAAAAAACGACTCACTTTGTAGGGAAAGGCTTGCACTACACACTTGATATTTTTAAATAAATCATCATAAGAAGCCCGTTATAAATTCGTAACAAGATTTTAATTAAATTTCCGCGAAGAGCTCATAAAAGTCACTCAAATATAATCATGAAAAAATTATTTTTACTTTTCTGGTTACTTAAAAAAATAATAATTTTTTAGAGGGCTATTTAATTTTCAGTAACACCATTTGGATACACATACCTAATTATATTTTTACTTTCAAAATCACCCGAGTACATTTCAGAGAAAATAAAGAAAAACTGTTAATTTAAAGCAAATAAAACTTAATAAAATTAAGTGTTCCTATTACGTCTGTTGGAAATTTTGTCAAATTTTAAATACTGGGCGTGATAGTATTAAGCGTACACTATCACAGTTTATATAGCTGCTCCAGTGTTTCTCAAAGTAGTTAGATACATAATCCACTTCGACAATAAGATCTTGCAATTCCGTCTCGGAAGCTCAACGGTAGAGCGTCGGCTGCTCAGTAAGAAGATCCTTGGTTCGATGTCCGGTTGAGGCAGCAAGGTATTTTACAATGACGCCCGAACAAATCAACCCTATAGGTTAGTGCACAGATGTCGGAGGTTTAAAAGTGAGCCTAGTACAACTAGTTCGGATTTAGTGGACTCTGGTATATTGAGAACCGATTTTAAATTGGAAGGTCAACGACTACGCATAAAGCTAACCCGAAGTTTTAATATAGCAGCAGAAGGCTAACCTGAGGTAAAAACTAGCAGAAGGTGATCAGTCTGTCGCACGTCGATATGACATTAGAAGACGGTGAATGTAAAGTTCATTTTGACGAGAAGAGTTTGCGATTCCATCCTAGTGGGTCAACAGAAGAACGTCGACTGACTAGTACTAAGATCCGTGGTTCCATTCCCTGTTGGGGCAGCAGCAGTCTTTACAAACTACACATGTAGACCATTTTAAATCCGTCATTGATAATTTTAGGAACCAATAAAAATATACGGTATCACACGAATATATTATTACTAGCGCGTCTTTACTTATTCAAACAAGTTCGGTCTCTGCACTAGAATTGCACACATGTGTCAGTTTGTTTCGAAAGCAAACATGGAAAACATTTGATCGTTTTTGTGTTTTTACGTGGATTTATGCTTGCTTGGATTTTGGATAAGTGTTTCTGTTTTATTTGTTATGGATGTTGTTTTTTTGCCGTTGAAATCGATTAACACCCAAATAAACATTGCTGGATATAATTGTACTATTATTTTATAGTAATTTAATTTTTAACAGCAGTTTTGACAGTATTTTTAATGTTGTTGAGGTTTTTGCTAATTAATAGTAATAAATTATAAACTATTAATTTTTAGCTAATTAAACTTTTGTATTTAATTATATTTTCTATTTTTAATAAAAATTGCAAACACTCTCTAACCATACTAGCCACGTAACATTTTTTACATTCCAAAATTAAATCTATCTAACACCAATGTGCTGAAATGAGACTGTTTATAAAAATAAACACTACCCGACGTAGAAAATGCAACACCATGAATCTTTAGTTGCATAATTATGCAAATTGCGAGACCAACGCAGCTGGTATGCAAATTATCTGAAAATCAATCACGTGATTAGAGCGCGGGGAAAAAAAGGATGGGAACGGTAGATGAGCCAACAGTTGTTACTCTCTGTCGCGAACAGAAACCCATTTTCCGAGCTGTTTTTCATTTCAAAAGAACACGTGTTGTTATTTAACAGACAGAACCGAGACTCGTTACTGAAGAGATGCCTGGCCGACGACATTGAAGTCCGTTTCAGCATTTGGACAATCGCACGAGGGGATTCATTTTAGGCCTACGTACGGCTAGGTGGTCGTACCGACGTATCGCTGCACACGCGTAGATGCGTTCACTTTGCAAAGGATTTGGAGAAGATGGATTAAAGAAGGACATGTGAATCGCCGCAGTGATACAGGTTCATCCAAAATAACGTCATCACGCGTTGATCGACGCATTCGAATGCATGAGGTGGAGGCCCCACAAACGAGGACTGCCGACATTCTGCAGAATTTGCTAAGTACATTGGATGTTCCAATATCAGCGAGAACAGTTTCTCGACGATTGGCCGATCCGACGTGAGAGATTGCAATGATGTCGGTCTCGAGCCTCTTGGACGACTGAATGGGGCATGGTAGTGTTCAGTAACGAGTCTCGGTTCTGTCTGTTGAATAACAGTCGCCTTGTGGGAATATGAAGACGACATGGAAACCGATCCAATCCTGCTGCGACTGTTGAACACCATACTGTTCGCCAACACGACATTGTGTTTTGGGGTGCCATCGGCTCCTATAACCGGTGACCTCTAGTTCGTATCAGAGGCACAATGATGGCACGACGATATGGGGATGAAGTGCTTTGGCTGGCTGCACTGCCCAACCTTCAGCGTTTACAAAATTCTGTTTTCCAGCAAGATAACCTGCAACCGCATACGGCAACCATCAGCAGACAAGCCTTGCAAGGTATCCATGTGCTTCCTTGGCCTCCGCTGTCTCCAAATCTCTCATCCATCGAGCATGTATGAAAAGTGATTGGCATTGTTTGACTGTCCTTCTCCCGCCTCAAACAGAGGATGACCTGTGGAAGATGGTTGAAGGCATATGGTTATCCATCCATCAAGAAACTATCTACATGTTCATTGCATCTGTTCCTCGAAGGGTTTCTACTTGTATCGCCGCAATAAATAGTCCTACTGCCTCCTGATCCCCCTGTCTATGTCATTACTGTACTTCATTATCCATCAGGAATTAACATTATTCATTTATATCTGCCATCTCTGTCTGTGTGCCCTTTATCATCGCACTCTATTCGCTTTTTCATGGTATTGCATTTTCTGTGTCGGGTAGTGTATATCGACGACACAAATGCAATAGTATTTATTCTCTTTCGCTATACTTAACACATATGACATGTTGTAATAAACATGGCACTACTACATAAACGAGAGTTTTGTCAATATCTTAAAATTCCCTGTATATTTTATAAATAATATATTTTCTATATTTATAAATACAAATTTTGTATATTTGTGTCATCTATCCCAAATTTAGCATTTTCTGACTGGAGAGTTTTTAATAATGAAGTGGAAAGTTTTTATGAGGCTGGTAAAGGCAAGGGAAAGTCTAACAATCCATCTTAAAAATAAAGTTCTTAGTTCGCCAAACACTACACTTACTAAGGTCTCGTTATCAGCATCAATCCCTTGCTGTCTGTATATGCACGTCAGCATTTAAAATGAGATAAACAGACACTTATCCTAACAGTATTAGTTTTTGTCAAGTTTATGTAAAAATAAATAGAGATGACACATAATTGGAAACGTATCATGATTGAAAGGCACGTCACATAGCATAATTTAAAGATCGTAATCATGATTAAAAACCCATTCTTTACATTCACTTTCTGATTATGTATGATTATAATTATGCCTAAGAAATATATCAGTAAACATCATTTTTACTTTCCTTATATACATAATGTATAAGGAAAGTATTGTGACGGGGTCGAAAATTCGAATTCGAGTTTTCGACGGGAGAGTACGTTTCAAGCATCCCTGATCACGAATCAAACATTTTTGAAGTGATGTCTGTGTGTGTGTATGTGTGTGTGTGTGTGTGTGTGTGTGTGTGTGTGTGTGAAAGTATGTGTGTGTGTGTGTGTGTGTCAGTGAGTCTGTGGAGACGATAACTGACGAACGAATGGACCGATTTGAACCAAATTTGGTACAAAAATCACAATCCGTAAACATTGGAAGCCAATTGTTTTTATACGAGATCGAATGTTCAGAACCCCCCTAAATTTTCGAATGAAATTTTGAAAAAATCGTTAAAAAATCAAAACCGCTGATAAAGTTACGCAAATAGACATTTCTTATGTAATTTTTCATTAGAAAACGATTGGCATAAATTTTAGAACGCTAACATGAACCGTTCTCGAGATATTGCACATTTTTAAAAAAAATTATGAAAAAGTCACATAAAAAAAAAAAATTCCTATTGAGAAACATGTTCACTTTTCATATGTAATACCATGCGATAAATTGAGTGACATCATTCTCGTGGACCTAGATCGTTCCATTCATGAAAAAATATACTTTGAATAATACTTTTGTATTAGAACGCCAATAGTCATTTATCTGCTGTAAGAATAACTTTTTTCTTAGTGCATAACTCTTGGCGAGATTTTGGCGACGAATTTGGCGGAATGTCGCCTACTTGGCGACTTTTTTGAAATGTTGCCAAATTAATGAAAATCTCGCCAAATGGATAAAAATGATGCTAAATCAATGAAAATGACGACTAATTGTCGAAAATTCAATATCTTGGAAAGAATATTAGTATCTACTATAAGAAAATCCTATTACTTTCCTTATATACATAATGTATAAGGGAAGTATTGTGACGGCGTCGAAAATTCGAAATCGAGTTTTCGACGGGAGAGCACGTTTCAAGCATCCCTGATCACGAATCAAACATTTTTGAAGTGATGTCTGTGTGTGTGTGTGTGTGTGTGTGTGTGAAAGTATGTGTGTGTGTGTGTGAGAGCCTGTGAAGACGATAACTGACAAACGAATGGACCGATTCGATCCAAATTTGGTACAAAAATCACAATCCGTAAACACTGGAAGCCTGTTGTTTTTATACACAATCGAATGTTAAGAACACCCCTAAATTCTCAAATGAAATTTGAAAAAAATAGTCAAAAAATCAAAACCACTAATAAAGTTACGCATATAGACATTTCTTATGTAATTTTTCATTAGAAAACGATTGACATAAATTTTAGAACGCTAACATGAACCGTTCTCGAGATATTGCTCATTTTTAAAAAAAATTATCAGAAAGTCATATAAAATAAAAAAAAAATATTTCTCTTGAGAGACATGTTCACTTTTCAGTAATACCATGCGATATATTGGATGACATCATTCTCGTGGATCTAGCTCGTTCCATTCATGAAAAAAAATACTTTGAGTAATACTTTTGTATTTGAACGCCAATATTCATTTATCTGCTGTAAGAATAACTTATTTCTTTGTACATTATGCTTGGCGAGATTTTGGCGACGAATTTTGGCGGAATGTCGCCAACTTGGCGACTTTTTGATATGTTGACAAATTAACGAAAATCTCGCCAAATGGATAAAATGACGCTAAATCGATGAAATGACGACTAATTGTCGAAAATTCAATATCTTGGAAAGAATATTAGTATCTACTATAAGAAAAACCTATTTATTTTACTGTAAAATGGTAAATTCATTACGTTATATAAGGAAAGTCATGTGTTGCCCACATCAGATTTTTTTTAATTTGCAATGTTCTTTTGCCCATAATTGCTTTTGCTCTCAAATCGAGTAAACGTTTTTTCGACAACTCACGCAAAAACGATTACTAAAAATATGATGCTTATAGAATTTGACTTTCTTTAGACATTGTGATAAATTACGTTGATAATATATTCATATCTGATTTCTCTCATTCACACCATACACCTCTCATTGAGTCCCGTTTAATAAAACTTGGCTGCAGAATTTAAATTCAGAACCTTGCTGGTTAAATTAAATTATTTATTTGTAGTTTTATTTCTTTGTATTTTATTCTAATACTTGTTATGGTATAAAAAGACATAAACAATTTATTTAGCTTGACAGTGTAGTAGACAACGGCAATACTTTTCTCCAAAACAAAGTGAGAGAAAGTCTTATAATTTGAGCATAGCATATCTACCGCAATATTGAAAATAGTTTCTTCTAAGTCAAATCGTTCTTCTAATAAATACCTTTAAGCTTAAAAGTTTTATAAAACTAAAGAATAGTTTAACGGAAGTTTGAGTTTACTCCATATAAAAGTATTATTAAGACGTTCCAAAAATCTCCCTATTATCGATCGAATGATCTATTTTGAGGACTTCCCTAGGGTGCGATCAAGAGATTCGAATATAATAAAGCCTTTAGCTCGGAATTGAACAGTAATTACCGCAAAACTGTAATTGCTTCGAAATGCTAGATATGCTTCTTTTTTTATAAACTGAATTTGATTTGGTTATGCATATCTTAAGGGGACGAGCGGTTTGATTGCCAGCAAAAGGAATTACTTTTTTTTTATTAACAAACACTAAAACAAATTTGTGGCATTTTCGTGTCGCGAAACATTCTGTTTGCGTTTAAAACATTAATTACTTTCCCTACATTCATAGTAGTATTATGTATGGAAAAAATACTGTGATGGGATCGCTGTTTTCAACGGAAGGAAGTGTTGAAAGCATCCCTAAACTCAAATAGAACGTTTTTAATGTGATATTCGTGCATGTGTGTGTGTGTTCGCACTAACCTTGTCAAAAGAGGACCTGAACTTATACAGACCTCTAGACTGCGGACGAAAAACGCAACGAAGACATCCTCGGTTGCAAAAAACTCTGTTCTACAGCTCATTATTGCGTTTTTTTACTTCGTACAAATTATGGTGCGTATAATTCATCGTGTGTCTTCGTTTTACACCGTTTATGTATAACATTCGTGTACATGTGTATAAATGTGTGTATCTTGGAAAATAGTGAGTGGGTCATCTATTCTTCGTTAGAAACGCATATTAGTGTGTTTCGGCCAATGACCTCGATTGCACTTACGGATTTAAGTTGTGTGTGTTTCCAAACATAAATCTAATAGTTTTCGGTAATTTAAGAAATAAAATAAAAATTATGTCTAATCAGTCTCGCTTTTGTTACTTAGATAGTAATTATTTCAGGTTTCTAACATCAATTCTTCTAAACAGGTTTCTGATCTTTTCTTGATGATTCACGTTATTATCTTATGTAGCAGTTCATATTTTTAACATTCTATGTAGCAGTTAACATTTTTAACATTTTATGTAGCAGTTAACATTTTAAACATTTTATGTAGCAGTTAACATTTTCAACATTTTATGTAGCAGTTAACATTTGCAGTAGTTAACATATTTAACTCCTTTCAGTGGAGTAATCAGAATTCAGATGGGGTGGGGGTGGGGGATGAAAAGTTACACATCTAGTAACCGGCCACTGCCAAAACTGCCGCCGTGTTCATGCGGAGTACGATCACGTTAAACATGTGGGTCCGAAAGTCCTTCCGAGAGGTTGGTGGTAGGGGAAGGAGGGTACGGTCCCTGTGGATGCCTCCCCCACTGGGTTCCGGTCTAAATTGGGTGGCACTTCCCGACCGTCCAAACAGTTACCTTACACCTTTCTGGTAGGTCGGACGGTGTGGGTTTCAACAACAACAACAACATCTAGTAACCGCCCCTACTCCTCGAAATCCTAAATTTTTGTTTTGTATTCCTAAAAATTAAAGTATTGTTTTCTGACTGTGTACACGTAATTTGTTAATATATCATTTATATAAAATATATTTATGTTACAATAACTGGTTCAACTAGGTTTCACGTAAGAATGAGTGCATATATATTGCATATTATGCGTGTGTGTGTGTGTGTGTGTGCGTGCCTGCTTTTTTATATTTCACGAATGACCGGGGTGTTTAAAACGTAATGTGGGACAATTATTACCATCAATGAATATTGGAATTCTACTGAGTAGAAACGGAATCAAAAAGTTTGGAAGATATTCAAACTTTCGAATGAATTAAGGGAAAAAAATATCAGTACATGCAGTAATGTTAAATATTTAATTTTAATCCGTATTTTTTTTATCATAAAACGAAGGATATAAATTTTAGATGTTTGTAATGTCACATTGTGATAATTTCTGTATATATATGAATGTCTATATGTATAAATGTGTAATATAAAAATATTACATTAAAACATTGGTAAGTATCGTCAAATATTGTTCAGATTATATTTGCAATATTATACAGTAAATTAGTAAACATCATTCTGGTGAATCTAGTTCGTTTCATTCACAAGAAAAAATACGTTTGCGATAAATTAGTATTTTAACGAACCATTACAAGGAATTCACCAATAGTAACTTAATTTAGCAGGATATTAATTATATATCGATTGCATTTTGTTAAAGATTTTACACATGAATATGAATAAGTCTTTCGGTTAGAACTAGAAAGTCGCCATAAACGCTAAATTTCAATTTATGTGATGTTAAACCGATGCCTAAACCAGTGTTATAGTTTTATTCATTTTTACACACATCTGGCAACTGTGCATATGATATATAGATTGTTATCATAGCGACGATATTCGTCTTTCCAAATTAAATAAAGAAAAGTTAAATATATTATTTACATATTAACAACATTATTAAAATTTGAGTCTTGACAGTTTTAGGAATATATTGATTGTAACTTAAACCGCCAGTTCTATATATAATATATATTTTATCTAATTAAAATAGATAAAAATCTATTTTTTAATATATGGACTATATTTTTAAGTTGATGCTAGATATTTTTCTTATTGGTACATTAGATTTATATATAAGTTAATTTGGTCCTTTAAAAAAGTTTTACATGTTGTCATCAAGATGAGCGCAAATATTACTGTAAAATTTAATGTAAATAAACATTGTTGGTTGAATCTTGTACACCAGTGTGTCGCTGTGAGAAAAGTTAAGTCATTGCTATTGTAGGAAAAGTCCTGTGCTGCCAACATATGATTTTTATTCGATTTTATTCAAGACCAATCTGAATTTTTTGAGACAAAGTTTGACATTTACATTTGGAAGTTTTAATTCTTTTGATTTTAAAAACCATATCAATTGGCGACGAATTTAACAGCATGTTTAAAGAAAATAAAAATTTAAGCTGAAAATCAATTGTTTTGTGCATAAATTTAATGTTCTAGTGTCTAAATCATGGGGATAAGAGTGAGGAGCTAAAACTTAATATTAAGAAAATGCCAATATCATTTGAAACAATAGTTCAGGTGGCACTGGGATAAGATAAGGAAACCTGTATTGCTTGCATTTCCATAGCGAAGGGCCCAAAATATTCATTTAAACTATCAATTTTATAACAAATAAATTAGTAGCGCAATGTAAAGTAGAATTAAAACAATAAAATATATTCAACATTTTTTTACCTTTCAAATTATTTTTATCTCCATATTTTCTATATATCCTACAACTAAGAAAAGATACTGGTTAATTATACTGATAATTAGAGAACCCTTAATTCAAAGATAATTAATAAAACAAATATTAAATACTACGCCTTTCTGTTGTGCCATCTAACAATAGCAACTACTTTACTAACACTAGCAACACCTAGATATAATTCTCAAGGCATTATGACATTTTCAACATTTTCATCCATAGGAGTTTCATCTCCTCTTTTTGACTCCATGGCCGAAATATACAAATCCCTGAAACTGGATTTTGAACTTGACAACCTTTCCCACAGTACATCTTTTTACATACACTTTGAGAGAAAGTAAAAATATGTTGCGTTCGAATATCTTCAAAGGTACGATAAAATTGTTTCACTCCTTCTGTATTGAGATTATCGTTTGCGGAGTGCCACATAATTCATGAGCTGAGATTTGAAATTCTTAATATCTCAGATGGGAAACCTCATGTTTTATGGATAATCGGTCTTTCTGACTGCTCATTGATATGAGTACAGTGCTTTCAAAAGGCATAAAATACATCCATATTGCATGAGTAAACAAACTGATGGGAGTATCATGACTCTCTCAATGGATATACATTAATTACTTTCCTTGCAATACATGGTAATGTATAGGGAAAGTATTGGAATCATGTCGAAAATCGCAACACGAATATTCGACGGATGTACACGTTTCAAGACCTCTAGAATACGAAAAAACTATTTTTAGCGTGACGTCTGTGTGTGTGTCCGTGTGTCTGTCTGTTTGTCTGTCTGTCAATCTGTCTGTGTGTCTGTCCGTGTGTCTATCTGTCTGTGTGTCTGTCTGTGTGTCTATCTGTGTGTCTGTGCAATGTATGTATCCACTCTAACTCAAAAACTAATGGACCGAATTTCTTAAAATTTGGTATGTAAGTCACTTGGGTGAGACCCTGATGCTGATTAGTTTTTGTTAGGAATCGTAAAAACAGAACCCGCCTTTTTTTCGGAATGGCCCTTAAAAATTTCATGTATCCACTCTAGCTAAAAAACTAATTGACCAAATTTTACAAAACTTGGTAGATAAGTTACTTGTGGGACACTCTGGTGCTGATTAGATTTTGGTATGATTCGGAAAAGAACAACCTGCCTTTTTTATGAAATGGCCCACAAAAATAGCAAAAAAAAAAAGTCTATGTATGCTAAAATGTATCATTTAAATTCTTGTTTTAAACGCAATTTTTGACGAGAAAAGGACTATAACACACTCCATTATACTTTAGGACTAACCGTTCTCAAGATATTTGAGATTTCTTGCATTTTTGTTACGCCACTATCGGAAAAATGTCCAATTACCAAATAAAACCAAAATTGGATTAAAAATGCAAATTTAGTGTTATTTGGTGCAATTAAACTCAATCTAATGAATTATTAAAGAAATAAAGAATATCTGAATTTAAGTCTGCAGAGAAAGACATGTGCTGCCCACATCAGTTTTTTTTTTATTTTTGTCTTTTATGCAGAGTTTCAGAGCCCACTTTGACGATAGGAGCTTGCAGTTCCACCCCAGTAGCTCAATGGTAGAACCATGGGCGTATTCCGGCTTTTTTCCAGGGGGGGAGGGGGGTGCTAAAATCGATTGCATACAAAATTTGGAGAAAACTATCAACCTTTAATTTTGAGAGGTTCAAAATTTATAAATCTGATGTGTACAGCACATGACTTTCCCTGCAGACTTAAATTCATATATTCTTTATTTCTTTAATAATTCATTAGAATGGGTTTAATTGCACCACATAACACAAAATTTGCGTTTTTAATTCAGTTCTTGTTTTTATTTGGTAATTGAACATTTTTCCGATAGCGCGGAACAAAAATGCAAGAAATCTCTAATATCGTGAGAACGGTTAGTATTAAAGTATAATGGAGTGTGTTATATTCTTTTCCTCGTCAAAAATTGCGTATAAAGCAAAAATTTAATTGATACATTTTAACATACGTAGTCTTTTTTACTTTCCCTGCAATACATGGTAATGTATAGGGAAAGTATTGGAATCATGCCGAAAATCACAACTCGAGTTTTCGACGGATCTACACGTTTCAAGACCTCTAGAATACGAAAAACCCATTTTTAGCGTGACGTCTGTGTGTGTGTCTGTCTGTGTGTCTGTCTGTGTGTCTGTGTGTCTGTGTGTCTGTCTGTGCAGATATTGTATCCACTCTAACTAAAAAACTAATGGACCGAATTTCACAAAATTTTGTAGGTAAGTCACTTGTGGGCGGGGCTGGTGCTGATTAGTTTTGGGTACGATTCAGAATAAAAGAACCCGCCTTTCTTGTGAAATGGCCCGCAACAGCTTGTATCCACTGTAGCTGAAAAACTAATGGACCGAATTTCACAAAATTCGGTAGATGAGTTACGTATAGGTCACCCTGGTGCTGATTAGATTTTGGTACGATTCAGAAAAAAATAACCTGCCCTTTTTTGCAAAATGGCCCGCAAAAATTGCAAAATCTAGAATAAAAAACTGGGTAAAATCAAATATATCCATTAAATGCTGATTTAATACGTAATTTTTAACGATGAAAGGAATAAGACCAACCCCATTACACTAGGACTAGCCGTTCTCGAGATATTTTAGTTTTTCGTATTTTTCCTACACCATTTTTGAAAATAAGTCCAGTTTTCAAATGAGAACGAAAATTGAATTAAAAATTAATTAAATTTAATTTAAATAAATAGAGCGTGAATATAAGTCTGCAGGGAAAGTCATGTGCTGCCCACATCAGATTTTTACTTTCCCTGCAATACATGGTAATGTATAGGGAAAGTATTGGAATCATGCCGAAAATCGCAACTCGAGTTTTCGACGGATCTACACGTTTCGAGACCTCTAGAATACGAAAAAACCATTTTTAGCGTGACGTCTGTGTGTGTGTCTGTGTGTCTGTCTGTGTGTCTGTGTGTCTGTGTGTGCAGATTTTGTATCCGCTCTAACTAAAAAACTAATTGACCGAATTTCACAAAATTTTGTGGGTAAGTCACTTGTGGGCGGGGCTGGTGCTGATTAGTTTTGGGTACGATTCGAAATAAAAGAACCCGCCTTTTTTTGCGAAATGGCCCGCAAAAGCTTGTATCCACTCTACCTGAAAAACAAATGGACCGAATTTCACAAAATTCGGTAGATGAGTCACGTATAGGACACCCTGGTGCTGATTAGATTTTGGGACGATTCAGAAAAAAATAACCTGCCTTTTTTTGCAGAATGGCCCGCAAAAATTGTCAAAATTTAAACTAAAAAGCTACGTATGCTCAAATATATCCATTAAATGCTTGTTTAATGCGTAATTTTTAACGAAGAAAAGAATAAGACCAACCCCATTACACTAGGTCTAGCCGTTCTCGAGAGATTTTAGTTTTTTGTACTTTCCCTACACCACCTTTGAAAATAAGCCCGATTACCGAATGAGAACGAAAATTGAATAAAAGTGAAATACATTTAATTAAAATAAAGAGAACGTAAATATAAGTCTGCAGGGAAAGTCATGTGCTGCCCACATCAGATTTTTACTTTCCCTGCAATACATGGTAATGTATGGGGAAAGTATTGGAATCATGCCGAAAATCGCAACTCGAGTTTTCGACGAATCTACACGTTTCGAAACCTCAAGAATACGAAAAGACCATTTTTAACGTGACGTCTGTGTGTGTGTCTGTCTGTATGTCTGTCTGTCTGTCTGCCTGTCTGTCTGTCTGCCTGTGTGTCTGTCTGTGCAATGTATGTATCCACTCTAACTCAAAAACTAATGGATCGAATTTCATAAAATTTGGTAGGTAAGTCACTTGGGTATGACCCTGGTGCTGATTAGTTTTTGGTACGATTCGTAAAAACAGAAACCGCCTTTTTTTGCGAAATGGCCCGTAGAAATTTCATGTATCCACTCTATCTAAAATACTAACTGACCAAATTTCACAAAATTTGGTAGATAAGTCACTTGTAGGATGATCTGGTGCTGATTAGATTTTGGTACGATTCGGAAAGGAATAACCTGCCTTTTTTAACGAAATGGCCCGCAAAAATCGCAAAAATCTAAAATAAAAAAACTGCGTATGCTCAAATATATCCATTAAATACTTGTTTTATACGTAATGCTTAACGAAGAAAAGAATAAGACCAACTCCATTACACTAGGACTAGCCGTTCTCGAGATATTTTAGTTTGTTCGTATTTTCTCTACGCCACCTTTGAAAATAGGTTCAGTTACCAAATGAGAACGAAATTGAATTCAAAGTGAATTAAATTGAAATAAAATAAAGAGAACGTGGATATAAGTCTGCAGGGAAAGTCATGTGTTGCCCACATCAGATTTTTACTTTCCCTGCAATACATGGTAATGTATAGGGAAAGTATTGGAATCATGCCGAAAATCGCAACTCGAGTTTTCTATGGATCTACACGTTTCGAGACCTTTAGAATACGAAAAAACTATTTTTAGCGTGACGTCTGTATGTGTGCCTGTCTGTCTGTGTGTGTGTCTATATGTCTGTGTGTCTCTCTGCAATGTATGTATCCACTCTAACTCAAAAGCTAATGGACCGAATTTCATAAAATTTGGTAGATAAGTCACTTGGGTATGACCCTGGTGCTGATTAGTTTTTGGTACGATTCGTAAAAACAGAACCCGCCTTTTTTGCGAAATGGTCCGTAAAAATTTCATGTATCTACACTAGCTAAAATACTAATTGACCAAATTTCACAACATTTGGTGGATAAGTTACTTGTACGATACTCTGGTGCTGATTAGATTTTGGTATTAATCGAAAAAGAACAACCTGCCTTTTTTTACGAAATGGCCCGCAAAAATGTCATGTATCCACTCTAACTAAAATATTAATTAACTCAATCTAATGAATTATTAAAGAAATAAAGAAAATATGAATTTCAGTCTGCAGGGAAAGTCATGTGCTGTTCACATCAGATTTTTACTTTGCCTGCATGGTAATGTATAGGGGAAGTATTGGAATCATGTCGAAAATCGCAACTCGAATTTTCGACGGATCTACACATTTCGCGACCTCTAGAATACTGTCTGTCTGTGTGTGCAATGTATGTATCCACTCTAACTGAAAAACTAATGGACCGAATTTCATAAAATTTGGTGGGTAAGTAACTTGTGTGCGACCCTCGTGCTGATTAGTTTTGGGTACTATTCGGAATAAACCAACCTGCTTTTTTTTGCGAAATGGCCTTCAAAAATTTCCTGTATCCACTGTAACTGAAAAACTAATTGATCAAATTTTATAAAATTTGGTACATAAGTCACTTGCAGGTCACCCTGGTGCTGATAGAATTTTGATACGATTCGGAAAAGAATAACCTGCCTCTTTTTACGAAATGGCCCGCAAAATTGTATATTTCAACTCCAACTCAACTAATCTACTAAATTTCATAAAATTTGGTAGATAAGTCACTTGCAATCAACCCTGGTGCTGATTAGATTTTGGTACGATTCGGAGAAGAACAACCTGCCTTTTTTTCGAAATGGCCCGCAAAAATTGCATATTTCCACTCTAACTGAACTAATCGACTGAATTTCATAAAATTCGGTAGATATGCCACTTGTGGTCGACCCTGGTGCTGATTAGATTTTGGTACGACTCGGAAAAGAGCAACCTGCCTTTTTTTAGGAAATGGCCCGCAAAAATTTCATGTATCCACACTAGCTAAAATACTAATTGACCAATTTTCACAAAACTCGGTGGATAAGTTACTTATGGGATACTCTGGTACTGATTAGATTTTGGTACAATTCGGAGAAGAACAACCTGTCTTATTTTACGAAATGGCCCGCAAAAATCGCCAAAATCTAAAAAAAAAGGACTATATATGCTCAAATATATAAATTAAATTCTTGTTTTATACGTAATTTTAGACGAGGAAAAGAACATAACACACTCCATTATGCTTTGGGACTAACCGTTCTCAAGATATTTGAGATTTTTTGAATTTTTGTCACGCCGATTTCGGGAGAATGTCCAATTACCAAATAAAAACAAAAATTGAATTAATAATGCGCATTTAGTGTTATTTGGTGCAATTAAACCCAATCTAACGAATCATTAAAGAAATAAATAAAATATGAATTGAAGTCTGCAGGGAAAGTCATGTGCTGCCCACATCAGATTTTTACTTTCTCTGCAATACATGGTAATCTATAGGGAAAGTATTGGAATCATACCGAAAATCACAACTCGAGTTTTCGACGGATCTACACGTTTCGAGACCTCTAGAATACGAAAAAACAATTTTTAGCGTGACGTCTGTGTGTGTGCCTGTGTGTCTGTGTGTCTGTCTGTCTGTGCAATGTATGTATCCACTCTAACTCAAAAACTAATAGACCGAATTTTATAAAATTTGGTATGTAAGTCACTTGTATATGACCCTGGTGATGATTAGTTTTTGGTACTATTCGGAATAAACCAACCCGCCTTTTTTTATGAAATGGCCCTCAAAAATTGCCTGTATCCACTGTAACGGAAAAACTAATTAATCAAATTTTACAAAATTTGGTACATAAGTCGCTGGTAGGTCACCTTGGTTCTGATTAGATTTTGATACGATTCGAAAAATAAGAACCTGCATTTTTTTACGAAATGGCCCGCAAAAATTGTATATTTCAACTCTAACTCAACTAATAAACTAAATTTCATAAAATTTAGTACATAAGTCACTTACAGTAGACACTAGTGCTGATTCAATTTTTGTATGATTCGGCAAATAACAACCTGTTTTTTTTTAAGAAAATGGCCAGCAAAAATTTCATGTTTCCTCAGTAGCTAAAATACTAATTGATCAAATTTCACAAAATTTGGTAGATAAATTACTTGTGGTACACTCTTGTGCTGATTAGATATTGGTACGATTCGGAAAAGAACAATCTGCCTTTTTTCACGAAATGGCCCGCAAAAATTGTCAAAATATAAAAAAAAAAGACTATGTATGCTGAAATGTATCAATTAAATTCTTGTTTTATACGCAATTTTTGACGAGGAAAAGAATATAACACACTCCGTTATACATTAGGACTAACCGTTCCCAAGACATTTGAGATTTCTTGCATTTTTGTTACACCGCTATCGGAAAAATGTCCAATTACCAAGTAAAAACAAAAATTGAATTAAAAATGCATATTAGTGTTATTTGGTGCAATTAAACTCAATCTAATGAATTATTAAAGAAATAAAGAAATATGAATTTAAGTCTGCAGAGAAAGTCATGTGCTGCATCAGCAGATTTTTTTTTTTTAATTTGGCGATTTTTGCGGCCATTTCGTAAAAAAGGCAGGTTGTTATTTTCCGAATGGTACCAAAATCGAATCAGCACCAGAGTGTCCCACAAGTAACTTATCTACCAAATATTGTGAAATTTGGTCAATTAGTATTTTAGCTAGGGTGGATACATGGAAGTTTTGCGGCCATTTCGTAAAAAAAAGCAGGTTTTTCTTTTCCGAATCGTACCAAATGATAACCAGCACCAGAGTATCCAACAACTAACTTATTAATCAAATTTTGTGAAATTTGTTTAGTTTTTTAGCTAGAGCGGATAAATGAAATTCTTACGGGCTATTTCGCAAAAAAAGGCGGGTTCTGTTTTTACAAATCGTACCAAAAACTAATCAGCACCAGGGTCACATCCAAGTGACTTACCTACCAAATTTTATGAAATTCGGTCCACTAGTTTTTGAGTGAGAGTGGATACATACATTGCACAGACACGCAGACAGACAGGCGGACACACACACAGACGTTACGCTAAAAATAGTTTTTTCGCGTTCTATAGGTCTCGAAACGTGTGGATTCGGCGAAAACTCGAGTTGCGATTTTCAGCATGGTTCCAATACTTTCCCTATACATTACCATGTATTGCAGGGAAAGTAAAAAACGCGAATCCTGGTTAGAGGTGCCGGTATTAGTCTGTGCCTCCCCCCCCCCTCTTCCCATACTTTGAATCTAACCTGTTCATTGAAAAATATTGAAAATTGGCATGCAAATACAGATTTAAGCGGTCCAATAACAAGAAATGATAAAAATTCAAAACATTTAAATTTCTTTGTTTGGGGGGATAAAATCGTTCAAAAAATAAAACACATATAAAGAAATGTAGTAGGATATTAAAGAAATGGTCATATGAAAATATGGAGAAAAATACCAAATTTTTCCTATATGACTGCACTGCTGGAGATCTGTATAAACTTTAACTTTTCCTTTTTAAGAAGTAATGAACGAAAAATACTAAAACAGCTTCTAGGGATCCCAACTTAAACAAGAAAAATAACAGGTACGCTTCAGGTCGATTAGAGGAAGGAAGAGAATGTGAGGGTTTAAAAATAAAAGAAATAATAAAAAATATCGATTAGGTATAGAAAAATCAATCTTCAAAACTAAGAGAAAAACAACCTTTTTTTAGTTATTTTCTCAGCCAATGGAAAATAATGGAGGAGGAAGAAAAATTCGTTTCTTTCTGTTTTGGAAAGTAATGGACAAAAGAAATCTAAAAAGTTATTTGGAGATAAACCCAAACACAGGAAAAATATCACGGACACTTCAGGTAAATTACAAAAAGAAAATGAGAGATAGTAATGAAATGAGGCGTGGAGAAATAAAGAGCAAAAATAATCGAGTGGGGTATCAAAAAATCGGACACATGGAGACTAAGAGAAAATTATCACATTTCTAACTTTTTGGGGAGGAGCAGTGAAAGATCAAAAAAATTTTCTTTGTTGTAAGAAAAGAAACGAAAGTTGTGATAAAATTGTGTTCAAACCTCAATCTTTCTATTAAAGTTCATTTATAATGTTATTGAAATGTTCCGTAAGGAATGACATCTAACTAAATTAACAGTATTCCAGGGAAGTGCTTTGGCACCCTCCTGATCCCCTTCCTCTAAATACGCCCATTGGTAGAGCGTTGGCTGACCAGTAGAAAGATCTGTGGTTCGATTAACGGTTAGGGCAGCAAGAACCTTTACTATGGTACCGAAACAAATTAACCCTGTATTTTAATACAAAGATGCTGCGGGTCTGAAAGTGATCCCTAAATTACAAGTACACATGGGGATCATCGATTTCAAATCGAAAGGAAAGTTTTATTGCGATATACTATTACGACAAACTTCCTGAAATTTGGTCAGACAACTTTTGAGTCAGAGGGCTGAACGATAAAACATTTTTTTTGAAAATATTTTGCAATAGGGGGCAAAAGTTGCCTCTTCATATGCGATGTTTTCATGCAAAATTTGAATAATTTTGATTAATAGAGATTTCTTGAAGGATTTGTATAACTATATACAAGGTGTCCCAAAAATGACTGACACATTTGAAAATTACATTAAAAAATACAGAAGGCGATAGAAATGTAGCGTTTACTGCACGGTAAGTGGGAAACCAGAGAATTTCATCCAACCAATTTTCAAAATTTGTTATAAAGGTCAGCAACAGATGGCGCTGCGGTTGTGTGATAGCTGCAGGGAAACGCATACTGTCAGATCTCCATTGTGTAATTTGCTCAGCATTCTTTTAGCGTATGTTTCTCAAAGATTTCAAGTTGCTGTTGGATTATTCGTTGAAAATGGTTTATTCGTTGGAATAGAGGATATTTCTTGACCTGACCATTCCAGCTGAAATGTTTGCACAGGTGTCTGCGAATTTTGTTCTCAGACTGCGCCATGTTGTTGCTACAAATAGTGGTTATTTTGAAAATATCGTGTTGTAGTTTTTGCAACATGGTCATACCGTTTATTAGTTTTACCATTCAGCAGCGCCATCTGGTGACCTTTGTAACAAATTTTGAAAATTGGCTGAATAAAATTCCCTAGTTTCCCAAGTAAAATGCAGCAAACGCTACATTTCTATCGCCTTCTGTTTTCTTTTAATGCATTTTTCAAATGTGTCAGTCATTTTTGGAACACCCTGTAGTTACTTTCTATCTCTAAGTAATTTTATAATCGTTTTTTCTCAATTTTTACTCTCTTAACTAAAGCCAGTTTTCCGCCTCCTATATGGAATATTATTAGTGCTATAAATATTTCGAATGCTTAAATTATAATGTTTAAAATGTTATTAAATAAAATATGTGTTTTACTTTAAGAATGTTTTAAATATATAATAGATTTTGAAAGCCCCATGAAATGTGGTGCTTTGCATAAACGTCTCTCGCTCTCTATCCAATCAAGTCCTGTTTGTATTTCATCCTTCACTTCTGACATGTGGAATACCTTACTCAAATGTAAGTATACAATCGATTAATTGTGACTGTTCGAGTTATCTGAATCCACCGGTGAGGGCTTAGTAGTTGGTCAAGATTGTATTACACGCAAACTCTATTAAAGTGATTAATTTAACATTATCATTAGTTACATTCGAACTCTATAATTAATCGGGACATTGTGATAGACAATTCTGCACCTTTGTATTGTGGAGATAAAACTGTATGGTAATTGAAGATGACTATATATGTGTCTGTTTGTGCAGTCTTTAGCGAGAAATTTAAGAAGATATTGAATTTTCATAAATTAGTCGTCATTTTTATCAATTTGGCGACATTTTCATCAATTTGACAACATTTTTAAAAACTCGCCAGGTGGGCAATATGCCGGAACAAGGGAAAATAGGTATGGGGAGAAATAGGTTATTCTTATAGTAGATTTTTGTATTATTTCCAAAATATTGAATTTTCATCAATTTGTCATCATTTTTATTGTTTTAGCGTCATTTCTATCAATTTGGTGACATTTTTGTCAATTTTTATCTAATCAGACCCGCGGGAATTCTGCCCCTAAACGCAATAAACTAAAAACACGCAAAAATAATACTTCCTACTTTTGTTGGAAGAAGTTTAAACTATTTTGACTGTTAAACCAAGGTTTAACTATATCCCGCGTTCCCTTTGATAAGCGAGTGCAGGACGAAGAAAATAGTTAAGCCTTGGTTCAACATGTTAATGAAATGAGCGTGACACTCTTGAGTTGCGTAGTATCTCAAATAAAAATATATAAAATCATAAGAAATAAAATAACACCAGGGTCTTACTTTCAGTATCTGAAGTCACACGCAACGTCAAGCTTTACGGTTACATCTTAATTTCACTGTGAAAGAAGAATAGTCATTGCATTATGTAGGGAACGGGCTGCCCATATCATGGCCTCACTTTCAGTATCTGATGCTATACCGTACGCAAAGCTCCATGATTACATCATAATATTGTCCGCGCGCAAATCGGCCTTGGCGCGATCTCTCTCTTGGCGGGTTTGTTTTGCGCCTACCGCGCCAAGAATTAATCAGTTATGATTTTGATATTGATAAGAGAGGTCATACCATCCAGCAATGAAGCCTGGATAATATAATGGGACCTCAGATATATTTAATCATTTGCATCAATTGTAAATAAGTTGTAAATAGGGTATATAGTCTGTATATACTCTAATAAATCATATTAAAAAGTTATTGCATACAGTCCATTACTGAGCTATCGTCGAACATCTGGTCCTTAAGCAGCCGGAGAACGAAAGAACGAATTGGTAATTACACTATTTAAGCGATGTCTCAAATACCGGCAGGTCTAAACCGACAAAAATCCTCCTTAAAGGGAAAAGTAACACGAATTGAAACATTTGTGAACAATTATCCTACAAGTAAATCTGGATTAATTGACTTGAATATGCGATATGAAGCATTACAAGAATGCAAAACAAACTTGGATTTATTACGAAAGCAGTTCTATGACTTACCTGCAGAAACAAATTTAGAAAATATTGAAGCTGAGCTAGAGGATCTGGATTCTCGCTCTGAAGATCTACAGGTAAGCTTAAAAACTTTTATCTATGAAACGGAAGAATCTCAGAAAAATCGTATAGTCACTGTATTAGACGAGTCAGGAACTAACGAAACCGAAAGCAAGAGAACTTCTTTAGTTGGTATTAAACTACCAGAGATTCCTTTGCCGCAATTTTCTGGAAGGTACGAAGAGTGGAATACTTTTAAAGCACAATTCTATAATGTAATAGGAAATAACCTACAGTTAAATGACAATCAAAAATTGTTTTATTTACGGGCAACTTTAATAGGCGGTGCAAAGCAACTACAAACTGCCGATGACACTTTCGAATCCCTTTTTGCAGCATTGACGGAAAGATACAAAAACAAACGGGTAATAATTGCCACCCACATTCAAGCAATAATAAACTACCCGAAAATAATTCATGAAACTGCCAGAGATCTCCGTAACTTAATTGATAATTTGAAGAAGAATTTACGAGCCCTAAAGAGTTTACATTTCGAAAGAAATGACTTATCTGATTCCATGTTATAAATATAATATTACCTAAATTGGATAGAAAGTCAAGGAAAGAATTTGAACTAACTACCGCTTCGAGCGAAGTTCCAAAATTCGATGACTTCATAATATTTTTGGAGAAAAGAAGTCAAATCCTAGAAAGTTTAACCCGAAATGTCCTGAGTGCTCCTTCGAAAATGATTTTATTTAAGAATTTTACTCGATCTAGAAATCTGATGCTCAAATCAAATACAAACGTAAAATCTTGTCAAAATGTAAAGGCTCCTCACTGTAAACTTAAGGGTCCATTGACATCTGATGAGTGTCAAAAGGCTATGAAATTTGTGGTAAGTAAGATTCAAGCAAGGGAGTTTTCAACAGAAATAAAGGCTCTACAAAATAACACTCCCATTCCAGCAGCGAGTAAGTTAAAAAATTTAAACCCTTTGTCGATGAGAATTCTCTTCTCAGAGTTGGAGGTCGATTAGCCTATTCAAATCTGAAATTTGAAGAAAAACACCCATTAATCTTACCTAAAGGGCACAAGCTTACGAGAATGATTTTTGAGTACTATCACACAAGGAATTTACATGCAGGTCCCCAAACTTTGTTACATGTCATCAGACAAATCTTTTGGCCTATTGGCGGGAGAGATATAGCAATAAAGGTAGTAAATGATTGTATCAGGTGTTTTAAGGCCAAACCTAAGTTCTCTGAACAGTTAATGGGGAATCTTCCCTCGGAGAGAGTAATCCCGACGTCACCCTTCAATGTGAGCGGCATAGATTTTTGTGGCCCCTTTTTTATTAAATATCCGGGTCAAAGACGAGGAAACCTGAGGAAAATGTACGTGGCCATATTTATATGTTTTTCCACGAAGGCCATACACTTAGAGATGGTATCAGATTTAACTTCTAATGCGTTTATCGCTAGTCTTAAAAGATTTATGGCTAGGAGAGGAAAGGTTTCGGTAATATTTACGGAGAATGCTACAAATTTTGTTGGTGCCCAGACAGAAATCCAGAAACTGCACAATTTAGTTAGAAACCCCGAGGAAGGTATGGCTAATTATTTGTCCTCTGAACAAATCACTTGGAATTTTATTCCGCCTCGGATCTCCAAATTTCGGAGGCTTGTGGGAGGCGGGCGTTAAATCTTTCAAATTTTATTTAAGACGATCGGTAGGGAATGCGAAATTGAACTATGAGGAATTCCTAACAGTTATGGTCCAAATTGAAGGAGTGATTAACTCCAGGCCAATTTCTCCTTTATCGTCAGATCCTAAAGATCTTGAGGCCTTAACTCTGGGACATTTTCTAATTGGACGTCCCTTAAATGCCATACCTGAACCTGAATTAAATAATGTGCCTGATAACCGACTATCTCGTTGGCAACTGATCTCAAAATTAGTCCAGAACATTTGGAAAAGGTGGCAAAGAGACTACCTCACAAATCTCCAACAACGTTCAAAGTGGATGTTCCAAAAGGAAAACATCAATAAAGGAGATCTTGTAATTGTAAAAGAAGACAATCTGCCACCATGCATATGGGTCGTATTGTGGATACAATGCCTGGTAAAGACGGTAAAGTGAGAGTTCTTGTAATAAAAACTCTTACAGGTATTATAAAAAGATCAATTTCTAAGGTTGCTGTGTTACCTGTAAAGTAAATTAGTGTACATTGTTTATATACCTTTTTTATTTAGCATATATTGTTTATAGGTTTAACCCAGGATTTCAAATTATAGCCAAATTATATCTTACTAGTTTAAATGTTGAAAAATGTGTTATTATCATATATCTATACTACAATATATTCTTGTACTATGTCATGTTAGTGTTTATGTTATTTTGTTTCAAAATGTTATTAATTTTCAAATGTATCTTTATACCATTTTCAAAAGCAATATGTGTTTTTTAAGTATTGAAATTCAAGATTTCAAGGTCGGGCGGGATGTCCGCGCGCAAATCGGCCTTGGCGTCGATCTCTCTCTTGGCGGGTTTGTTTTGCGCCTACCGCGCCAAGAATTAATCAGTTATGATTTTGATATTGATAAGAGAGGTCATACCATCCAGCACTGAAGCCTGGATAATATAATGGGACCTCAGATATATTTAATCATTTGCATCAATTGTAAATAAGTTGTAAATAGTGTATATAGTCTGTATATACTCTAATAAATCATATTAAAAAGTTAATGCATACAGTCCATTACTGAGCTATCGTCGAACAATATAGTCACTGCATTACGTAAGAAACAGGTCGCCGACATCATGGCCTCACTTTCAGTATATGATGTCATACACTGCTTAAAGCTCCATGGTTATATCATAAAAATTGAAATGATTGTCCGTGATTGAAACAAGTTTGGACACATTTTGTAGCAGCGTTATCCAGAGATAGATTGACAGATAAATCACGGTTTTCAACACTTTACAACATAGTTGAAAAGTGTTTATAACTTTGTTAATTCTGTCTGTCTGTCCGTAAGCACGATAACTACCGTAAAATTTACTTTATCAAAATGAAATTTTAGTATGTTGTACAGACGGTCTGTGGGACCCATGGGAATATAAATGAATAATATCAATCAATTAGTTTTGGATTGAACCCGGGTTGGAAAAATGAAATACATTGAACCCTATGGCACCAAATTCTTCAAACATTTTTTAAGCAAATTTAAAATTCACAGATTGCTTTGAAAGTTTTTGGAATATTCAAAATATCCCATAAAATATATCAAAAAAATTTCAGCAAAATATATTCAGTAGTTTTTTAAATAAAAATTAAAATAATAATTACACACTTCATATGAAGAGATCACGTGACCATTATAAAGAGATCACATGACCCACTTCAAATTAAAATATGTCATCCATCTTGGGATGACATATTTTAATTTGAAGTAATTCAAATTAAAATATGTCATCAACATTGCGATCTTTAAAGTTCTTTTCAATTCATATTTAGTGTTGTATACGTCCTAAAACCGCTTTATTTTTGCTTAAATTCTGTGCATCTACATACTGAAACAAAGCAATTACAATATATTTGAGTTTAAATGGTCATCAAACTTTAATTATTTCTACAACGAAGCCAAATTTTCACTTATGGAGAATGTAAATACAAAAAGATGTAGAATGAGTTGTATAAGAATTGCTGCATTTCTTTAACGCAAAATTATTTAGCTCATAGAGTCTGCAATATAGCTGATATGAATGAAACATTCATTGATTTTATACAGAGAACCAACCATCAGACAATTTTTTCGATGAAGTTTTAAACATAGAGTTAAGTTACTTGTACCTCAATGTTTTTAAGTTTTTAAATAAAATAAATTTTTTATAGTATTGGGATGAATGAAAGGAATGGAAAAATGTGTATGAATGAAATGCTGATTTTATATAGAGGCGATTTATATTTCGATGACGTTATTTGAATAATTTGAATATTCATTTGTTTTCTATGAAATTCTCAATTATAATAAATTATTGTAGTATTATGATAATTTTAAAAATAGTACCAAGGAATGTATCGCATTTTAGAGACGTTTAAACCAGGCAATTTATATTTCAATGCCGTCATTTGAATGAAGTTCATTTTTTTCGATGAAGTTTCTAGTTTTCAAATATAATAAATTAAGGTAGTATAGTGATAATTTTAAAAATATTACCGAGGAATTTATCGCATTTAAGAGATGTTTATATAAAATTGCATTGAAGTTGGAAAGTGTTTCATAATCAATGCTTTACGCATGATTGATCTTTTTCGTTATATTATTATTAATGTTTTTAAAAGTACATCAAAATTTGCTTTCCGAATCAAAGCAATATGTTATTGTGTTTCAAAGTAATATTTAAGTTACTGGCGCTTATTTAATTACTTTTAAGTAGTGAATGCATTAAGATCCGGACGAAGTAGGGTAATACTTTCTAGTGCCTTGATAAAAGGAGTACTAACGCTTGAATCCAAATTGATTCTATATAAATAAAAGTGAAAATTCGTGTGCTTCTCTCTATTTCATGAAAAGACCTCGGTATCAAATTTTATGAGATATTTATATGTAGCCTTGGTAGGGTTCAAGCAAGCTAAAATAATTCGGCGATCCAGTTAAAAAATTTAGGCGCCTGTATGTCCGTATGCTAATATGTTTGTCTTCAAGCCTTATTGACTATTTCCTCACTACGTGGACAAATTGTTATATGGGCTTCTAAACAAACAGGACCTAATCGTTATTTGAATCTCCAAACTAACATCATGAAGTGGTTTTCAAAATACACACCACTTTGCTTTTCAAACATTTGCGCCATTTCATTTTTATGCTTAAATTTGAAGATGTTTTTGATATTCGAAATTGTTATGAAGTATGTAGGTTTCATATTTAATGACCATCGGTCATTGATAACGCATCTCCGCTCTTCAATGGCCAGTTACCATTTACTAATAAGTAGCCACTGACGCACGAGTGAAATATCCAGTTACAGACATTGAATCATCCTTGCTGAAGAGACACCCAATTCATGGATACTTGTAAGGATACTTGCATGTATATTTGTAAGGATACTTGCATGTATACTTGTAAAGATACTTGCATGGATACAGTAAGAGAGCGATTACTTCTTTACCTTCTATACCAAATTTAAGATATAAAACGAAACTGTTAAACAGCCACGGGATTAATACGAATCAAGAAGAAAATTTTTATCATTAGCAAATTCTGCGCGCTTTATGTAAATAATTTAAACAAAACATATATTTTTTTAAAGAAACTTTGGTACTTATTCTTAACAAAACTCATCACCCTCGTAAAATATTGTCATAACATAAATAGCCGGGCCGTATATACGAAGTAACTGCAAAGTGTGCCAAAATCCCCATAAACGTTTTGTACATGGCCAATACATGTTTTTAATTACAAACATTGAAGTGAGTTTTCATATTCATATTCCTTGAATGAGTGTTCATATTCATATTCCCTGAATTAGTATTCATATTCATATTCCTTGAATGAGTGTCCATATCCATATTCCTTGAATGAGTGCTCATATTCATATTCCTTGAATGGATGTTCATATGCATATTCCTTGAATGAGTGTTCATATTCATATTCCTTGAATGAGTATTCATATTCATATTCCTTGAATGAGTGTCCATATCCATATTCCTTGAATGAGTGTTCATACTCACATTCCTTGAATGGATGTTCATATTCCTTGGATGAGTAATCACATTCCTTGAATGGATGTTCATATTCATACTCCTTGCATGAGTGTTCATATTCGTATTCCTTGAATGGATGTCCATATTCCTTGAATGAGTGTTCATATTCATATTCCTTGAATGGATGTTCATATTTATATTCCTTGAATGAGTGTTCATATTCATATTCCTTGAATGGATGTTCATATTCATATTCCTTGAATGAGTGTTCATATTCATATTCCTTGACTGGATGTTCATATTCATATTCCTTGAATGAGAGTTCATATCCATATTCCTTGCATGAGTATTCATATCATATTCCTTGAATGAGTGTCCATATCCATATACCTTGAATGAGTGTTCATATTCAGATTCCTTGAATGAGAGTTCTTATTCATATTCCTTGAATGAGTATTCATATTCATACTCCTTGAATGAGTGTCCGTATCCATATACCTTGCATGAGTGTTCATATTCATATTTCTTGAATGAGTGTCCATATCCATATTCCTTGAATGAGTGTTCATATTCATATTCCTTGAATGGATGTCCATATCCATATTCTTTGAATGAGTGTTCATATCCATATTCCTTGAATGGATGTTCATATTCATATTCCTTGAATGAGTGTTCATATTCATATTCCTTGAATGAGTGTCCATATCCATATTCCTTGAATGAGTGTTCATATTCATATTCCTTGAATGGATGTTCATATTCATATTCCTTGAATGAATGTTCATATTCATATTCCTTGAATGAGTGTTCATATTCATATTCCTTGAATGAGTGTCCATATCCATATTCCTTGAATGGATGTTCATATGCATAGTCCTTGAATGAGTGTTCATATTCATATTTTTGCAATTTGGTATAAAGCGGTGTGGTAGTTACCGAGAGAATTCAATCTAATCCAAAATACGATTGCGTATAATTTTTACGGGATGAGCAAGTAAAAGAGTTGGGCCTTTGTTTTCATATTCGTGTAACTTCCTATATATGTATGTACCCAATATGCTTTCAGTCAATTGATCAGTTTCTCTTTAAAAAATAATGGTTGCAATGACTGCATTGAAAGAGGGGAGCGTCAAGTACACGACCATAAAAATAAAAATCTGATGTGGCCAGCACATGTCTTTCGCTACAGACTCATATTCACGTTCCCTTTATTTCCTCAATAATTTATTATAATGAGTTTAATGGCATAAAATAAAACCCATAATTATTTAAAATAAAGCTGAATTTGCACTTTTAATCTAATATTCGTTCTCAATTTGTAACTGGGCTTATTTTCAAAGGTAGCGTAGCAGAAATACGAAACATCTAAAATATCTCGAGAACTAATAGTCCTTGTGTAATAGGGTTGATCTTATTATTTTAGTCTTTAAAATTGCGTATAAAACAAGCAATTAATTGATATATTTGAGCATACGTAGTTTTTTATTTAAATTTTGACGATTTTTGCAGGCCATTTCGCAAAGAAAGGTAGGTTACTTTTTTTCCGAAACGTACCAAAATCCAATCAGCACGTGGGTAAATCACAATTCACTTATCTGCCAAATTTTGTAAAACTTGATCTATTATTTTTTCAGTTAGTGTGGATACAGGCAATTTTTGCAGGCCATTTCGCAAAAAAAAGGCGGGTTGTTTTATACCGAATTGTACTAACAACTAATCAGCACCATGTTCACGCACAAGTGATCTACCGAATTTTGAGAAATTTGGCCCTTTAGTTTTTGAGTTAGAGTGGATACATACATTGCACAGACAGACAAACACACAGACAGGCACACACATAGACGTCAAGCTAAAAATAGTTTTTTCGTATTCTAGGGGTCCTAAAATATATCGAGAACGGTTAGTTCCAGAGTAATTCGATTAGTCCTATTCGTTTCCTAATCAAAAATTACGTATACAATAAGCATTTAATTGATACATTTGAGCTTACATAGTCTTTTATTTTAGATTTTGAAGATTTTTGCGGGTCATTTCGTTAAAAATGAAAGTATCTTCTTTTCCGAATAGTAGCAAAGTCTAATTAGCACTAGGATATCCAAAAAGTGACTTATGTACCAAATATTGTGACATTTAGTCAATTAGTTTTTCAACTAGAGTGGATACATAAGATTTGAGCTGGCCATTTTGCAAGAAAAGGCGGGTACATTTATCCCAAGACGTACCAAAATCTAATCAGCACCAGGGTCACCGACTTACCTGTAAAATTTTATGAAATTTGGTCAAATAATTTTTGAGTTAGAGTGGATACATACATTGCACAGACAGACAGACACACAGACACACACACAGACGTCAAGCTAAAAATAGCGTTTTCGTATTCTAGAGGTCTCGAAACGTATAGATCCGTCGAAAACTCGAGTTGCGATTTTCGACATGATTCCATTACTTTCCTTATACATTACCATTGCAGGGAAAGTAATATGAAAAATCTGATGTGGACAGCACAAGACTTTCCCTGCAGACTCATATTCACATTCTCTTTATGTCTTCAATAATTTATTAAATTGAGTTGCATTTCCCAAATTAACAACCATACTTATTTTAAATTACACCGATTTTGTGCTTTTAATTCAATTTTCGTTCTCATTTGGTAACTGGACTTATTGTCAAAGGTGGCCAAGCGAAATTGCGAAAACACTAAAATTTTTTGAGAACGGCTAGTCCTAGTGTAATGAGATTGGTTTTATTATTTCATCATCAAATATTACGCATAAAACAAGCATTTAATTGATATTTTTGAGCATACGTAGTCTTTTATTTTAGATTTTGCGGGCCATTTAGACTTTTGCGGACCATTTCACAAACGTCACACTAAAAATGGTTTTTTCGTATTTTAGAGGTGTCAAAACGCGTAGTTCCATCGAAAACTCGAGTTAAAATTTTCGACAGGATTCCAATACGTTCCTTATACATTACCATGCATTGCAAGAAAAGTAAAATGTTAAGAAAGAAGCACAATATTTCACTTAACACATTATATTAAAACAAATTTCATGTTCTGTCTCTTTTTACGTTTAGATAATTTATACTGATCGTATTAATGGCCATTAGCGAAATTAGATATTTCAAATACGATGTTACTAATTAATATACAGCATGTTCCTAACATAATTAAAAATCAGAAGTAACACATTATTTTATTTATATTTATTAACACAATACTTAAAACAAACTATTTTTACATGCTCTATTTTTCACATGCATTTTGAAAATTCATACTCTTCTTTGATCGCTTTAATGTACATTAGCGTAACTAGATATTCCACGTTCTAAGTCACTCATATACATTAGGTTCCAAATATAAATACAAGAAAATGTTAAGAGGTAACAACATATTTTAAAAGTAACACACATTATCGTAACACGTCTGTGCATAAGAAAATATTTTACATATCATCAATCTCCGCAAGAACATAAAAAGGACATGAACAATATTTTATACGTGGTCTTTTTGGTGAATCTGTCTAACTTGCTGTCGTGAATATCTAAAGTTATGTATACAACATACTTTAAAGCAAAAGAGAATTTCTGTGAAAGAGTATGCATTATTATTAGCACTTTTTATGCGTATGTAATATTTCATATGTTAAGCAACGAATTACTAAATACTTAAAACGTTTCGATGTGAATAACATCTATCGTCAGAGAATCCGGCTGAAATTTGGTCTTCAAAAAATGTAAGCACTTTAGACACTTATCTCAGAACCTAATAGTAAGAAATCTGATGTGGGCAGCACATGACTTTCCTTATATAATGCAATAAATTTACAACTTTTACAACAAAAAAATAGGTTTTTTTTACAGGATACTTATATTCTTTCCAAGATATTGAATTTTCGTTAATTAGTCGTCATTTTCATCGATTTAGCGTCATTTTGATCCATTTGGCGAGATTTTCGTTAATTTGGCAACATTTAAAAAAGTCTCCAAGTTGGCGACATTCCGCCAAACTCGTCGCCAAAATCTCGCCAAGCGTTATGGACGGAGAAATAAGTTATTCTTATAGCAGATAAATGACTTCTGGCGTTCAAATACAAATGTATTACTCAAAGTATCTTTTCCTATGAATGGAACGAACTAGATCCACGAGAACGACGTCACCAAATTTATCGCATGATATTGCATATGAAAAGTGAACATGTTTCTTAACAGTTATTATATATATTTTTTAATTTATGGGATTTTATTATAAATTTATTTGAAAAATGTGCAATATCTCGAGCACAGTTCATGCTAGCATTCTAAAGTTTATGTCAATCGTTTTCTAAGAAAAAATTACATAAGAAATGTCTATTTGAGTAACTTTATTAAAGATTTTGACTTTTTGATGATTTTTTTAAAATTTCACTCGAAAATTTAGGGGGGTTCTGAATATTTGATTACTTATAAAAACAATAAGCTTCCAGTATTCACTGATTGTGATTTTTGTACCAAATGTCATTCGAATCGCTCCATTCCTTCATAAGATATCGTCTCCAGAGACTCACTGACACACTCTCACACACGCACACACACAACACACACGACCTAAAAAATGTTTGATTAGTGATCAGGGATGCTTGAAACGTGCTCTCCCATCGAAAACTCGAATTCGAATTTTCGACCCCGTCACAATACTTTCCAACATTATGTATATAAGGAAAGTAAAAAAAAAAAAAAACTAATTCACACTCGTTTAGTCGAAAATAGGATATCATTTATTAATAGACAAGAAAAATTTCAATATTTTTTGTCTATTACTTAATCATTTTTTTTTATTTTAAACTATTTGGTTCGAAAAAATAAAAATATTTTGTCCGAGGGGAATTTTTGCTTCGCTTTGCTTAATTTCACTCGAAATATCTTCAAAGCTATAAAATAATGATTTAAACATCAGGCAATAATAATGGTCAGCAGAAAAGCCAGTTTCAAAATAATCAATAATTTATTTTTACAGCAATTTATTGTTTACAGTAATTTATTTTTTAATCTTTTCAGTCAGTCAAATTTTCCGTTTTTTAAGATTTTAAGGCTTGTATCTCGAAAACTAAAACTGTTAGCTTTAAATTAAATAAAAGCTCAAAATTGATATATAATTGAATTTTGGATAAAGTAATTATTATGTTTTTAAATATCATGGCTACTAACAAAAAGCCGGGCTTTGAATGAACTCGCGCATATCTAATATGCGAGATTTCGAAATAACCAACGAATACGCTTTACAACTAGCTTCAAACCGAATCCATGGACAATTTCTTTATATTTAAAAAAAAAATTGAATTCATTTACAAATAATTCATTTTTTATTTCATGCATCGGGGAATTGAAAATACCCACCGTTCTAACATTTGCGTGAATATTGAGAAATATCTATACATTCTAATAGAGAACAATTATTCTATTTCTGATTTTTTATATGCGAGGGTAATCCAGAAAGTAAGTTCCGTTTAGCAACACAAAAAAAGGAAACAATCATTTGGAACTAACCTTTATTAAATAATTAACTACAATCGTCAGACTATTTTTAGACATAGGTACCACCATTGTTTAGGCATTTATCGTAGCGGGGCACGAGTGTTTGTATGCCCTCGTCAAAGAACGATGCCACCTGCGAATGCAACCATTGGGTAACAACGGATCTGACCTCGTTGTCGACCCGGAACTGCTTGTCAGCAAGAAAGGACTTCAGATGCTGGAAAAGATGAAAGTCACTGGGTGCGAGATCCGGGCTGTAGGGGGGGGGTCTAAAACTCCCATCGCAACTCCGTAAGGCATTGTTGCGTGTTACGCGCAGTGTGCGGTCGTGCAGTGTCATGAATGAGCAAAATTCCGTCCCGAAGCATGCCACGACGCTTATTCTGTATTGCGCGACGCAGTTTTCTAAGAGTCTCGCAATAACGTGCCGCGTCGACTGTTTCTCCGCTTGCCATGAAATCCACCAGCAAAACGCCGTGTCAATCCCAAAACACTGTACACGTCAATTTGCGACACGTGATTAGTGGCTTGGCTTTCGTCTGTGGTGGCGATGACATGTGCCTCCATTCCATCGATTGCAGTTTGGATTCCGGGATTACGTGACACACTCAGGTCTCATCACCATTGACGACCCGGCTTATCACCCTCTTCGTTGTACCGTGTCAGGAAGTCTAGAGCACTGCCCTGACGTTTCTATCTCTGCTGCTCTGTCAGATTGTGAGGTACCCACCGAGCATACAGTTTTCGGAATTTCAGTTTTTCGGACACAATCTCGTGCAGAAGTGACCAGGAAATCTAAGGAAATTCCAGGGGAAATGTCGTTATGGTGAAACGTCTGTTCTCCATAATCTTCGCATTAACTGCTGCAAGCAAATCATCATTAATCACAGATGGCTGCCCACTTCGTTCGTTATCGTGAACATTTTCACATCCTTCATTGAATGACCAACGGCCCTACCGTGTTGAAAATTCCGGTTTTCGTTAGATCACCGAAGTCAAGCAGCATCGGGCGCGGTTAGTACTTTGGCGACCACCTGGGAACACCGCGTGCTGTTGGCACGTTTCGGACGCGGTAGCCCGGTGGTTTGCGCGCTGGATTTGCACGCTGCCACAACTGCCGTCGTGTTCATGCGAAGTACGATCAAGTTAAACATGTGGGTTCGTAAGTCCTTCCGAGAGGTTGGTGGTAGGGGAAGGAGGGTACGATCCCTGTGGATGCTTCCCCCACTGGGTACCGGTCTAAATTGGGTGGCACTTCCCGGCAGTTCAAACCGTTACCTTACACCTTTCTGGTAGGTCGGACGGTTGGATGCTCGATTGTTTTAAACATTTTAAACTCTCACCAATAGCGATCTCACGCGATCTGAAAATGCCTTTCCTCGGTTGCCAATGACTCAGCAGAAAGAACGCGCATGCTTGAACTAAGGAAGGCAGCTATTCAGCGGCGAAAATGGAAAACGGAACTTACTTTCTGAATTATCCTGGTATAAATTTTAAGTGGGTCTGTTGTATATGTTACGATATTTTTTTTCGAATGTTCGCACTCAAAAGAAATATCTTTCCCGCATTCACGACGTGACAACTGGGGATGTGTTTGATGCTATAAAGATATCATACTTTAAATACGGAGTGCAGAGAATTTTCAGCGTGCAGTGACGTATTTAGTTAGCACAGCTTTCTGTGCATATGGAAAAAACTAGAGCTTGGAAAGGATTTTCGTTCAAAACAGGCTTTTTGGAAATTGAGTGCTGTTATCTGTATTTGTACTCATAGCGAGCCCATATTCAGGACCCGGGTGACATCAGTTATAGTGTTATTAACGAAGTATTCTTATTAAAGATAACTTTTATATCGGGTGTCCAGTGCTATCGGTGCCCAATGGCTATTTTCTCAACCGTTAGTCACAGAGATATACATCCAATTGCAAAAATGTTTTACATTTTAAAATCTATTATCTTAGAAACAGTTTAAATCAATAAATGTATTTCTAAAAGAAATACCAAATATAAATTTTTATACGGCCCTCCGGTCCTACCAATTATATTTAGGAAAATCATCCTCATACAATATCATGCAAAATGAAAAAAAAATCATCCTTTTACGACCAAAATTCACCCAGATATGAAGCATTAAACTTTATGACTTAAGTCGCTTTTCCGTGCGCAAAAATGTCCTGTTCCAGGCAACCTTCAAGGGACCATATAAATATTGCCATTTCCTTATATCATTTAACACAAGTTGTATTTTTTTACTTCTATTGTCAGTACAAGCTGTATTTTTATATTTTGTTTTATGTGTTACAAATAATTATAACTTTAATAGTGTTTAGTGTAATGTATTTTGCTGCAAAAAATACTAAAATTTCTGCGAAGTATTTGTCTTTCCAATTATTTTGTGTATAACCCCCATTTCTCAGCCCAAAAAGTGCTCCAACTTTAAGCAGATATAACTTGGTGAATTTTGGTCGTAAAAGGATGATTTTTATTTTTGCATGAAATTATATGAGGATGATTTTCCTAAATATAACTGGTAGGACCGGGGGGCTGTATAAAAATTTATATTTCGTATTTTTTTACTTTCCTTATATACATAATGTATAAGGAAAGTATTATGACGGGGTCGAAAATTCGAATTCGAGTGTTCGACGGGAGAGCACGTTTCAAGCATTCCTGATCACGAATCAAACATTTTTGAAGTGATGTGTGTGTGTGTGTGTGTGTGTGTGTGTGTGTGTGTGTGTGTGTGTGTGTGTGTGTGTGAAAGTGTGTGTGAGTGTGTGTGTGTGTGTGCGTGTGTGTGTGTGTGTGTGTGTGTGTGGAGACGATAACTGACGAACGAATGGACCGATTCGAACCAAATTTGGTACAAATATCCCAATCAGTAAACACTGGAAGCCTATTGTTTTTATACGCAATCGAATGTTCAGAACCCCCCTTAATTTTCGAATGAAATTTTGAAAAAATCGTCAAAAAATCAAAATCACTAATAAAGTTACGCAAATAGACATTTCTTATGTAATTTTTCATTAGAAAACGATTAGCATAAATTTTAGAACGCTAACATGAACCGTTCTCGAGATATTGCACATTTTTCAAAAAAATTATCAAAAAGTCACATAAAATAAAAAAAAATATTTCCTATTGAGAAACATCTTCACTTTTCATATGTAATATCATGCGATAAATTGGGTGACATCATTCTCGTGGATCTAGCTCGTTCCATTCATGAAAAAGAGATACTTTGAGTAATACTTTTGTATTTGAACGTCAATAGTCCTTTATCTGCTGTAAGAATAACTTATTTATCTATCCATAACGCTTGGCGAGATTTTGGCGACGAATTTGGCGGAATGTCGCCAACTTGTTGCCAAATTAACGAAAATCTCGCCAAATGGATAAAAATGACGCTAAATCAATGAAAATAACGACTAATTGCCGAAAATTCAATATCTTGGAAAAAATATTAGTATCTATTATAAGAAAAACCTATTTTTTTACTGTAAAAGTAGTAAATTCATCACATTATATAAGGAAAGTCATGTGTTGCCCACATCAGGTTTTTTATAAATGGATTTATTGATTTAAACTGTTTCTAAGATAATAGATTTTAAAATTTAAAACATTTTTGCAATTAGAATTATATCTCTGCGACTAACGGTTAAGGAAATAGCCATTTCGAACCGATAGCACTGGATACCCTGTATAATGTATTTTATATTTTTTTAAATAAAATCATTGAAAGGGATTTATGTATATTATGTATACGATCACTAACGTGAACAGCATAACAGTTTTTTTTTTATTCTAACGTATGAATGTATGCACTTGCAACGTGACTTGAAGCTTATATCGACTTATAAATATTCATAAAGTGTATCAGGTATCGAGCTTCGCTATTTTCTAAATATTACTCGAAGAGATAATGGGGAGCATATATATTATTCACACAGAGATATGTCACGTCCTATGACTACAAAAAGCAAGCATATCAAGAAGACTGGTGTAATTTAGACACCATCTAATTTTTTATAGTGTCGTAAAATTGGCATCAAAGTAAAGAAAATATTTTAACTGTTTAGTGAAGGCGACCAAACTGATGTTACTAAAAATAATTAATAGAAAATTTCATTATTTTTTCCAGTTTTCACAGCAAAAGTTTCTTCTATATTTAAGTGCACAAAAATTTTGTTGATTGCTATTGATATTTTTTACGTTGATTTGCATCGCAGTCGGTATCAGAGTAAAAAATTATCTGTTTATGAGCTCCACATACAAGATGCTCATTTAAAAATGTCATAATTTCATGAAAAATATACAAGTTGGCAGCAGTCAAGTTGATACATTTGATGCATTCAGTGAATTCTTGTTATTAGATACAATTACCTTTTACTATAATAAAGAACTGGAAACTATCAGTTTCCTGTTTTAACTATGAAAGAACTGGAAACTATCAGTTTCCTGTTTTAACTATGAAAGAACTGGAAACTATCAGTTTCCTGTTTTAACTATGATACCACCACTGTTAATGAATTCGTCGGGTATTTTTGAACAAAGCACTCTAAGGCCATGCTATATTTCGAATAATTGGTGTTTTAGTTATAGAATAATAGAAATTACAAAAACTCTACTCTCAGTGCTAGTTTTCTATCTTATTTATACAGACATAATAGTGATAAGTTCGTTCTAGTCCATAAAAACTATGATAATATATGAGCCACCAAATTGTATTGTTTCTTTCATATCTGTTTTTCACTTTTATTCCTATTTTCCTTATTGTTCTGTCGTCGTTTTCAATGTTTTTTCCATTTATTTTTCTTGTTTGTATTTTTCTATAGCTGGTTTTAACGTCTCATATTCTTTCGTTTCCGTTTCAGTGGATTTACTATTGTGTTATTTCTATTTCATCTGCTGTCTGTTCTCTCTCTCTAAAGAAAATACATTATATTTTATCCACATTCCCCCGAGGAAAAAGAGATTAGGTTTTGTTTCAGTGAACAATACTATAAATGTGCAAATATTCATCTTTCTGGGTCTCCGTGGACTTCTGGAGTACCTGGAAAGACTTTTCAAGATCGCTCATAAATTTATGCCCTTCTTCCGTGGGGGAAAAATGAAAATCTGACCTTATTTTCACTAGTGGTCGATTCTATAAGCGTTAAAGACCCAGGCTACCCGACCCACCCTAAGGTATGAGCAAGATGATAAGTCGATTCTATAAGCGTGTAAAGATTCAGCCTTCTGGATCATCGCTGGGCTTCCAGAGGATATGGAATGACCAACCAGTCAAAATTCACGCCACTCCCCCTTCTCCAAGGGGGGGGGGCAAAAATCCAGCTAAGTTTTCACCTGACGTCGATACTATAAATGTGCAGGGGCGCCCAGTGGTTAGAGTGTGGGAATTGCCCTCGGTAGGCCTGGGTTCGTTTCCCTCCGCTGCTGAAACTGCCGCCGTGTTCACGCGGAATACGATCACGTTAAACATGTGGTTCCGTAAGTCCTTCCGAGAGGTTGGTGGTAGAGGAAGGAAAGTACAGTCCCTGTGAATGCCTCCCCCACTGGGTTCCGGCCTAAATTGGGTGGCTCTTCCCGACCGTCCCAGCAGTTATCTTACACCTTTCTGGTAGATCGGACAGTCTGGGTCTCAACAACAACTATAAATGTACAAATATTTGGCCTTTTTGGTCATCAGGAATACTTTTGGAGGATCTGAAAAACCTTTAGAAAAAACCATTTCTTAATTGCATGAGATAAAAATAAAAAAAGAAGCTCCGTTAAGTTATTTTTCGTGTTCAATTCTTTGCGTGTGCAAGCGCAAAGCTTTAAACCTCTGGGTTTACTTTGGGAACCTGTGCGGTCTGGAAAGACACTAATACGTTGCACAGTGTTTCTTTCAGAGCTTTTTAGCTGGAGGTGGGGGGGGGGGGGAGAGGGCAAGTGAAACGTTAGGGAGGGCAAGTTTTCTATTTGCGCTATGAATATAGCTAAATGTTGTCACATATATAGGAACTAGGTAAACATAAAATGTCTCCGGGAAAGACTTCGCCCCCCCGTGTGTATGCCTGACAGGAACAATGTGCACAATTATTATATAGATGACTAAAACCCTATACACTTGGTTGAGGAAAGGAATATGAATGTTCACAAAACAGAGCTAGCTATGTAAAAGTTAAAAAAATATATTTTTAATTAAGAGTACGAAACATAAAATGGACGGGAAAATATTCTATTTAAAAAATTCATCAAAATACTCACTGGATAATGTAAGCTACCTGCCAGGGTCAAAGACCTTATCCATCGACCCATTTCCTGTGCGCCCCTTTGTTTATATCGATTTTTCAATTAATTACTTCATGCGTAAGGAAACAGACCACCAAAATATTGCGCCTGATCTCACCCATTAGTGTATATTTTAATAATGTTTTTATAAGATATTTTATGCCAATTATATATGGCAATGCTAACAAAGTTCTTCAAGAATTCTAAATTTTTAGCCACTTAAATTTGAGGTAATTGCAATGACATTTCACTATGAGTTTTGGTCGTAAAACTACTAGTTTATTTCTCAATCATTTAGTGGTTAAATGATTATCATGCAGACAGTATTATTACATATTCATATCTTACTCTTTCTCAGAAACATAGTATAGAAAGCGTTTTCCCTGACAGTTTTAGATTCACTATAAATAATAACACGTCTTAATAGGAATTATATTCCTCCCCCTTTTTTTTTTCTAAAATATTATTTGTTTACATAAATCAGCCCAATACATCAGTTCATAAGTGTAGGCTAACCTGTAGCTAACATGAAAAAAAAAATATTTAAAAATTTATATTCGTTTTTTGTACGGAATATATAATATAAAGAAACTAAAAATTCACACTTATGTGCAAATTACTGTAGTATTCTGAATTACATTGTTATTCAAAACTTTCTATTAAAATATTTACTTTTTTTCCTCGTAAAAAGAAGTTTAAAAATATCTGTTTTTGCTATACAAAACTATCTTCAAGCAGATTTGAAGAATAAAACAACTTGGTCACGTTTGTAAACAGATATACAGAAATATTTTTAATTCCGACAAAACGACAGATATTATCAAGGGAATTGGACTTAATTTATCTAAATATTGAACTTTCATTAATTAGGCGTCATTTTCATTAATTTCCTCTGGATGAGACCTTGCTATTCTCTTTTGCTTCATACCGATAGCACAGTTCTAATGAGCGGTAGTGTAGAGGGAGAGGCGGAGGATTGTTTTTAAAGAATTCGCTGTCGGTTCCGGTGCAATTTTAATCAGACGGCAGACGGTTCTTTAGCAGTCGAAAATATTATCACAAGATTTGCAAGTATTTTATTTAAGAAACGTGATGTTGATTTTAATGAATATTCGGTTTGTATGAAAAGGAGATTATTTAGGATGTATCTAAAGATATTTTTAGGGAGTATTATGCCCGCGTAGAGGTCGAAAGGCGTATCAAAAGCGTATCAAAGGAGCTCGTTTCGGGAATATCAAAGGAGCTCGTTTCGGGAATATGAAAGGAGCTTACTCATGGTGTACCAAAACAGTTTTTCAAACGGTATTACGCTGGCGCAGAAAGTGAAAAGTATTTAGGGTCTAATATTCAGCTGATTTAGAGCGTAGAGTTTGATATGTCCAGCGCCCGATATTACGTTCCCATGCAGTGGGGTAATATGTGCTTAGGTGTTTATTTAGTTCGAATAACGTCCGCATAGCAGACGACAATGTCTTTTGATAAAACTGAATAAATTAATTCAATTAATCCCTGCTTTAATTTCCAAACAACACCGGATTTTAGTATATATATACTTAATGATGAATAAATATATATTTACATGCAAGCTTGTATGCATAAATACACGTATGCATACTTAAAAGTTCGGATGAATTAAATTTGCCTTTCAACGAAAGTGTGAACCAGAAAAAAAATATATGCCATTATTCACTGACATCAAATTAAATACGGAATATAAACTTAACTTACCGAAATCATATTTCAAAATCCTGCTCATAGTGAAGCAAAAAGCATCAGAGGGTCCAGGCTGAAATTAAAGTTCATCTTCTGTTAATTGTTATTACCTATGGTAAAATGGAAATATATATATTGCAAAATATCACCATTCGGCTAATTTTTATACTTTCTGTGCAGTTATCACAGACACTGTTATCTAGCAAATTATTGCAGTAAAACCAGCAGTTAGTTATTCGCTGGTGAGGAGCTATAGTAAATTAAAATACTACAATATCAGTTCTATAGCTTCACTGAGAATATAATCTCAAACTTTCAAATGCCTGGTCCAGGCACATTTCCGAACAATAAAATGAAACTGCTCTGATTTCATATTACATAAAAACATTTTTCTTATTTTAAAATCAAATTTTTCTTGATTCCCTTAATTATTTAAACATTAAAATTATTTTTATACAATTTATATGTATAAAATTGTGTAAATGGCCACGCCCACAATTGATCCCACCCAATTATAGTATTTTGAGATATATCGGGTCATTAAAATATTGTTAATTTGCAATAAATATAAAAGAGGGGATTAGATTTTTAAATTGATGCTTTCAACATAAATCAATATACTTCCGATACATTAAACAAAAAATATATATTATTTTGTCTTTCTGGGGGAGGAATTTCGAAAAATTAAAGTAAAATATTTTTAGTGGATCCTATATTCCGCTAATATTTAAAAAGCATGAATTACATAAAAAATGATTTTACAGAGGTTTACCTGTAAAGAATATGTAGTAATTCAATATCCAGAAAGCAGCGGCAAATACGTCCACCGCGAATTAATATAAATAAAACAAACAACACTGGACTAAGACTAAATTTAAAACTCCTCTGCTATACTTTTATATTTATGTAGTTTCCTATTTTAAATTCAAATTTTTCTTGATTCCCTTATTTATTTAAAAATTATTATTATTTTTAATGCATTTAAATTCAAAATTTTCTTTATACCCTTATTTATGTAAAAATTATGATTAATTTTTAATGCAGTTTACATATCTAAAATTGTATATATCGCCCCTCCCACATTTGTCCCCGCCCATTTTTAGTATTCTGAGATTTATTGGAGCACTGAAACTGTGTTTATTTACAATAAATATAAAAGAGGGGATTAAATTTTTTAAATAGATGGTTTCATTCAATACTTTTGAAAGTACTAAAATGATCAAGGATAAATAAAAAAATTGAAATAGCTTTTCGGTGTAGATTTCATATTGGCATTAAATCTGCCTTTTTGCTTTCCTTATATACAATAATATGTATAAGGAAAGTATTGTGACGGGGTCGAAAATTCGAATTCGAGTTTTCGACGGGAGAGCGCGATTCAAGCATCCCTGATCACGAATCGAACATTTTTGAAGTGATGTCTGTGTGTGTGTGTGTGTGTGTGTGTGTCTGTGAGTCTGTGGAGACGATAACTGACGGACGAATGGACCGATTCGAACGAAATTTGGTACAAAAATTACAATCCGTAAACACTAGAAGCCTATTTTTTTTATAAGTAATCGAATGTTCAGACCCCCCCCCCCCCCTAAATTTTCGAGATGAATTTTGAAAAAATCGTCAAAAAATCAAAATCGTTTATAAAGTTACGCAAATAGACATTTCTTATGTAATTTTTCAATAGAAAACGATTGACATAAATTTTAGAACGCTAACATTAACCGTTCTCGAGATATTGTACATTTTTCAAAAAAATTATCAAAAAGTCATATAAAATAAAAAAAAAATATTTCCTATTGAGAAACATGTTCAATTTTCATATGTAATACCATGCGATAAATTGGGTGACATCGTTCTCGTGAATCTAACTCGTTCCATTCATGAGAAAAGATACTTTAAGTAATACTTTTGTATTTGAACGCCAATAGGCATTTATCTGCTTTAAGAATAACTTATTTCTTCGTCCATAACGCTTGGCGAGATTTTGGCGACGAATTTGGCGGAATGTCGCCAACTTGGCGACTTTTTGAAATGTTGCCAAATTAACGAAAATATTATCGCCAAATGGATAAAAATGACGCTAAATCAATAAAAATGACAACTAATTGTCGAAAATTCAATATCTTGGAAAGAATATTAGTATCTACTATAAGAAAAGCCTATTTTTTTTACTGTAAACGTACTAAATTCATTACATTATGTAAGGAAAGTCATGTGTTGCCCACATCAGATTTTTTGTACTGTAAAAGTGGTAAATATATTGCATTATATGAGGAAAGTCATGTGCTGCCCACATCTGATTTTTTTATGTAGCAGTTAACATTTTTAGTATTTTATGTAGCATTTAACATTTTTAACATATTATGTAGCAGTTAAAATGTTTAACATTTTATGTAACAGTTAACATTTTTAGCATTTTATGTAGCAGTTAACATTTTTAACATTTTATGTAGCAGTTAACTTTTTAATATTTTATGTAGCTGTTAACATTTGCAGTATTTAACATATATAACTCCTTTCATTAGAGTAAGCGGACTTCAGATGGGGGAGGGGGGGAGAGAGTCACACATCTAGTAATCGCCGTTACTCTTCGAAATCTTAAATTTTTGTTTTGCGTTCCTAAAAATTGTAATCCCTAATTATTGTTGTCTGACTGTGTGCACGTAATTTGTTAATATATCATTATAAAATATATTTATGTTACAATAACTGGTTCGACTCGGTTGCACGTAAGAATGTGTGCATATATATTTGTATATGCGTGTTTGTGTGTGTGTGTGTGTATATGCGTTTTTTATATTTCACGAATGACCGGGGCATTTAAAACGTAATTTTGGCCAATTATTACTATCAATGAATACTGGAGTCCTAATGAATTGAAACAATATCAAAACGTTTGGAAAATACTCAAACTTTCGAATAAATTACTGAAAAAAAATATCAGGACATGCAGAAATGTTACATATTTAATTTTTATTCGAATTTATTTTTTTTTATCAGAAAACAAAGGATATAAATTTTAGATGTCTGTAATATCAGTGTGTGATAATTTCTGTATATATATATTAATGTGCATGTGCATAAATGAGCAATATAAAAATATTTCAATAAAACATTAGTAGGTATCGTCAAATATTGATCAGGTTATATTTGCAATATTATGCAGTGCATTAGTAAACATCATTAACTTGAATCCAGTTCGTTTCATTCACAAGAAAAAATACTTTTGCGATAAATTAGTATTTTGGCGCCAAAGAATTCATCAATAGTAATTTATTTAGCAGGATATTAATTATATATAGATTGCATTTTGTTGAGGATTTTGCTCGTGAATATGAATAAGTCTTTCGGTTAGAGCTAACAAGTTGCCATAAACGCCAATTTATGTGATGTTAAATCGATGCCTAAAACAGTGTTATAGTTTTATTCATTTTTACACACATCTGGCAACTCCTTCCCGGTCGTCCATCCTGTTGCTCCAAGTCCTCTGGACGAGCCGGACGGCCTGAGGCTTTCACACATCTGGCAACTGTACAAACGATATATAGATTGTTATCATAGCAACGATATTCGGCTTACCAAATTAAATAATAAAAATCTGATGTGGGCAACCCATGACTTTCCTCATATAATGTAATGAATTTACTACTTTTGCAGTAAAAAAAAATAGATTTTTCTTATAGTAGATACTAATATTCTTTCCATGATATTCAATTTTCGACAATTAGTCGTCATTTTCATTGATTTAGCGTTATTTTTATCCATTTGGCGAAGTTTTCGTTAATTTGGCAACATGTCAAAAAGTCGCCAAGTTGGCGACATTCCGCCAAATTTGTCGCCAAAATCTCGCCAAGCGTTATGGACGAAGAAATAAGTTATCTTACAGCAGATAAATGCCTACTGGCGTTCAAATACAAAAGTAATACTCCAAGTATCTTTTTTCATGAATGGAACGAGCTAGATTCACGAGAATGATGTCACCCAATTTATCGCACGGTATTGCATATGAAAAGGGAACATTTTTCTCAATAGGAAATATTTTTTTTTATTTTATATGACTTTTTGATAATTTTTTTGAAAAATGTACAATTTCTCGAGAACGGTTAATGTTAGCGTTCTAAAATTTATGTCAATCGTATTATGTCGTCTTTTTGCGTAACTTTATTAGAGGTTTTGATTTTTTGACGATTTTTTCAAAATTTCATTCGAAAATTTAGGGGGGTTCTGACCATTCGATTGCGTATAAAAACGATAGGCTTCCAGTGTTTACGGATTGTGATTTATTTGGTTCGAATCGGTCCATTCGTTCGTCAGTTATTGTCTCCACAGACTCACTGACACACACACGGACTTGCTAACAGACATTCGGACTTGCTAACAGACATCACTTGCTACAATAAGAAAAACCTATTGTTTTTACTGTAAAAGTAGTAAATTCATTGCATTATATAAGGAAAGTCATGTGTTGCCCACATCAGATTTTTTTTACTGTAAAAGGAGTAAATTCATTGCAATATATAAGGAATGTCATGGGTTGCTCACATCTGACTTTTACATATACTATGAAGGAAAGTAAACATGTACTGCGTTCGAATATCATCAAGGGTAAGACAAAATAGTTTCGCTCTTTCTCTATTGAGACTATCGTCTGCGGACTGCCACATAATTCATGAGCTGTGATTTGAAATTCTTAATGCCTCAGATGGATAAACCTCATGTTTTATGGCTAATCAGTCTATCTTACTGCTCATTGATATGGATACAGTGCTTTCAAAGTGGATAAAATACATCCATATTATATGAGTAAAAACACTGATGCGAATATCATGACTTTCTCAACGGACATACATTAATTTTTATTTTCGCCTTTTATACAGAGTTGCAAAGCCCACTTTGACGATAAGAACTTGCAATTCCGTCTCAGTAGCTCAATTATAGAGTCATGGGCTACTGGTAGCTCAATGATAGAGCAGGATTTTTTCTAGGGGGTGCTAAAATCGATTACATTCAAAACTTAGAAATTACTATCAACCCTTCATTATTAGAGTTTCAAAATAAAAATAAAACGCGAATCCTGTTTAGAGATGCCGTTATTAATTTGTACCCCCCCCCCTTTTATATTTTAAATCTAACCTGTTCATTGAACAGCATGGAAACTTGGCATGCAAATGCAGATTGAAGAGGTCCAATAACAAGAACTGATAAAATTTCAAAACATTTAAATTTCGGGTTTGCACGATAAAAATCTTCCAAAAAAATAAAGCACATATAAAGAAATGTAGTAGATGGGCAAGAAAAATATCAAATTTTTATTTTTTGACTACACTGGGGGGGGGGGGGGGGCTGTATAAACTTTAATGTTCCATTTTTAAGAAATAATGAACGAAAAAGTACTGAAACAGATTTTATGAATCCCAACCTAAACAAGAAAAATAACAGGTACGCTTCAGGTCGATTAGAGACAGAAGGGAGAAGAGAATGTGAGGGTTTAAAAATAAAAGAAATAATAAAAAAAATATATCGAATTGAATGAGGTATAAAAAAATCGATCTTCGAGACAAACTAAGAGAAAAACAACATTTTTTTCCCTAAACCAATGGAAATAAATGAAGGAGGAAGAAAAATGCGTTTCTTTCTGTTTTGGAAAGTAATGGACAAAAGAAATCTAAAACATTATTTGGAGATAAACCCAAGCACAGGAAAAATATCACAGGCACTTCAGGTAGTTACCTTACACCTTTTTGGTAGGTTGGACGGTGTGGGTCTCAACAACAACTATAGACACTTCAGGTTAATTATAAAAAGAGAAAAAGAGAATGATAAAAAGCAATAAAATGAGGTGTGGAGAAATAAAGAACAAAAATAATTGAGTGGGGTATCAAAAAATCGGCCACATCGAGACTAAGAGAAAATTATCACATTTCTAACTTTTTGGAGAGGAGAAGTGAAAGATTGATTTTTTTTCTCAGTTGTAAGAGAAGAAACGAAAGTTGTAATAAAATTGTATTCAAACCTCTATCTTTCTATTAAAGTTCACTTATAATGTTATTAAAATGTTCCGTAAGGAAATACTTCTAATTAAATTAACAGCTTTCCAGGAAAGTGCTTTGGCACCCTCCTGATCCCCGCCCCGTAAATACACCCATGGGTAGAGCGTTGGCTGACCAGCACAAAGATCTATGGTTCGATTCACGATTAGGACAGCAATTTCCTTTACAGTGGTACTTAAACAAATCAACCCTGTAGGTTAGTGCAAAGATGTTGGGGTTCTGAAAGTGATCCTAGAATGACAAGTACAAATCAGGATCATCTATTTTAAATCGAAAGGAAAGTACTATTGTGATATACTATTACGTAAAAAATTTCCTGAAATTTGGTCAGATAACTTTTGAGAACATATTTTTTGCAAACATTTTGTAATAGGGGGCAAAAGTTGCCTCTTCATATGAGATGTTTTCAAGCAAAATTTGAATAATTTTGATTAATAGAGACTTCTTGAAGGATTTATATAAATATATAGTTACTTTAAATATCTCCAGAAGTGCTTTTATAATCACTTTTTTTTCGATTATTACTCTTTTAACTAAAGCCTGTTTTTCGTCTCCCATATGGAATATTATTAATGCTATAAATATTTCGAATGCTTAAATTATAATGTTTAAGATGTTATTAAAAAATGTGTTTTACCTTAAGATTGTTTTAAATGTATAGTAGATTTTGAAAGCCCCATGAAATGTGGTGCTTTGCACAAACGCCTCTCGCCCGCTATCCAATCAAGTCCTGTTTGTATTTCATCCTTCCCTTCTGGCATGTAGAAGACCCAGACCGTCCGACTCGTCCAGAGGACTAAGAGCAACTATTTGGACGGACGGCCCTTCTGGCATGTGGAATACCTTACCCAAATGTAAGTGTACGATCGATTAATTGTGACTGTTCTAGTTATCTGAATTCGCCTGTGAGGGCTTAGTAGTTGGTCAAGATTGTACTACACGCAAACTCTATTAAGGTGATTAATTCAGCATTATCATTAGTCACATTCGAACGCTATGATTAATCGGAACATTGTGACAGACAATTCTGCACCATTGTATTGTGGAGATAAGACTGTGTCCCAAGGCAAATTTGGGACATTGCAAATTATGGCGGAGTGTAACCTATAAAGACGGTCCCTGTACTTCTCCGGTAATGCATATACACTTCCCTAAGAAAACACCTGCAAAAGGATGAGCAAGCCATGTTTCTGGGAAATGTGGACAACGATTCCCCAGTTACAAAGGGGCGCAGCAGGGCGCTCTTGGGGAGAGCTGACCCTTGTCCGGTTCGGGTGCACGTGCACGCAAGGTCGTGGGAACCCGCGGTCCACCTGCCAGATATTAATTCTGGGGTGGTCGCCATCCTCCTGTCAGCACAGCACCCAATAGCCGGACATTTTTGGGATATATCCAATGAAGATACCAGGGGCTTTGATTGGGGGGACCAATAACAAACCTGGGGCTTAATTGTGTAGGAGGAGACATTTTTCCGATGATCGAGAGAGTTTGAGAATTTTCAAAAAGAACGGGAATTGAGTTTAAGATTGCAGACAGAACGGAGAATTGGTTTGTGTGCTCGAGAGAGAAGAGTCTCTCAAAAATTACGTCTGCAGCGATGTCCGGCGATTCCTCCACCGAAGTGCCCCGTATCCAGTGTCACATCCAACGATATTCGAAGGTATGAAATGCATGTATCACATATCTAGTCTGTTGACACAGTTTTAATTAACGTCTTACTCTCTCGACATCTTGTCAAATCCACACTTGAGTAAATAGTAGAGACGAATTTAATTACAAACATAAATGGAGATTTTAATTACATACATTCTTTAAGTATTCTTGATTTTTGAAAATGTCAATGGAGGGCCATCGTAATTTGTTAAGAATGTTAATTGAACCAATCAAATATGTTTTTAATATTATTATTTTTTAATTTCATTTTTATCAATAAAACCCATTGTTATTGTTTTATATCATGTCCGTTGTCCTCATTTGCCACTAGTTTAATTCTATGTATTTTTTGTTCGACACGGCCAATGTCGGAGATGAGAAACTATACTAATTTATGCGTTCTAACAGGACGTGTGGTGAAAACCCACATAACAAAAATGGTTCCGATGACCAGGATTCGAAATAAAAATAATTGTTAAAATAACTGAAAATTTTTTTTTGTGAATAAGTTAAAATTAATGTGCGCGATAGGAAAATTTAAAATAAAATGAACTTAAAATAAAATAAAATTAACTTAAAATAAAACTTAAAATAAAATTAGCTTGAAATAAAATAAAATTGTCTTGAAATAAATTTAAAATAAAAAACTTAAACTTTAAAAGTAAACTTAACGTAAGGAAATGAGGACATTTAAGAAAATAGATGTTGTCACAAGTGTTATGCCATATGTATATGATGTGTGTATTTTAAGAAATATTATGTATATTTAAGAAAAATAATTATAGGATTTAAATATATTGAGTTAGGGGAGAAAAATTGGAGAAAATAATAATGGATGGTAATATTCTTTTGGGAGATAAGAATTGCGTAGGAGTATGATTTTATGTTTAAGATTTCTGAGTATCAATAATTGTATTTTATGTTGCATGAAAAGTGTTGTATTTATGTAAACGCGCAGTGTTCGTAGGGATAGAAATTTTGGATTAGAAAATTAAGGAAAAACTTAACAATTTTTTTTTAAAAAATGACAGAAAGGGGTGATATGACGGTGACGCCTACAAGTAGGATTCCGGGGATTATTTCCTTGTTAGGAGAACTGAGCGGAAGCGACGAAAATGAGACCTCCATATTTTTCGAACAGATGGAATCTTTAAGTGAACTAACAAATTGGAATGATTTAGAGAAGTTAGCAATTGTTAAATCCCGTCTGCGCGGAAACGCAAGAAAATTCTACATCAGCTCAAAGGATCTGCGTAGCGAAACATCTTTCGACATTTTCAAGCAAAAATTCCTAGATTTTTTCACATCCGAACCTAATGTCACTACAAATCAAATTCTTTTTTCAACTGCTAAACAAACTAAGGGAGAAAATATTAAAGAATTAGCACATAGAATTACAACATTAACTTTAAACTACGTAGGTGAAACACAACTTAATGAACACACACACGCAATTATGGACAAACTCAGCCTAAGTAAATTTTTGGAGGCAGTTGAGCCCGAATATCGGAAAGAAATTATGAAAAATGACCCAAAAAGCTTTAAGGATGCGGTAAAAATTGCCCAAAATTTAGAAGCGGCCAATCTGACAACAGTTGAAGTAAATAACATATCTCAGTACAGTGATATTCAAACATTTAAAAAGGAACAACAACAGTTTAATTCTAATTTACTGGAAAAAATAACAGAAGAAATAAATCATCTTAAAATTAGAGAAAACAAAAATGATTATCAGATAACGAACACATATTCATGCGATTTTTGTGGTAAATTTGGACATTGTATGCAGGATTGCTGGCATTATATTAGAGAGAGAAATAATCAAGCGCACATATCATTACAGACCAGGCATAATTCTTCGCGCAGACCAACACATTATGCACGGAGAATATCCCCCAATCGTCACCAACAAGATTATGCGGAGAGGTTTCCCAATACGACATACAATGTACCCCCAGATAGATTTTACCCCTCACGTACTCAAGGCTATAGGGAGGAAAAGCGAACTTATGGAAACGAATATGTTAATGAAGGAAGAATGGGTAGCCAAAAATATACACATAGGAATGGCGAACGGAATTTTGAGGTTCCGCGTTACAAAAATGATTTTCAGAGACAAAACCAAGGTAAATTTAAATATATGGATAGCTCGGACAGATACGCCAATGACAGAAATGATTTTAGACAGAAAACAAATTTTAACAGAACTGATTTTAGACGAAACGCAAATTTTAACAGAAATTTAAACTAGAAGGGGAGATTGAGAATGATCGTCAACAAAGGCGTAGAATTAGGGTTCAGTCTCCGTTAAATAAAAATAAAATCCCTGTTAGTGATAGAAATTGCATAGAAAATAATTCAGGAGAGGTCCAGTGCATAGATAGAAAGAATTCCAGAGAAGATAAAAATTTAAGGCATGTTACACAAATAAATAGTGAGAACGAGGGACAAAATGTTGGAAAGTATGAAATTCAAATTGATAGAGAAAATATTGATAATAACAGAACCCAAAATAATAGAGAAAGAGAGGACTTTAAGGACAGAAAGGACAAAGTTGAACTTATCGCGTCAGTTGGAGATGAATTAAATACGGAATTACCCACGGTAGAAATTAAATTTCAAAACACTGAGACGAAAATTCTCTTAGACTCCGGCGCATCTATTTCAGTTTTGGCGAATGATATTTTCGAGAAAATTAAGGAAAATACTGCTGTAAAATATGTTTCAAGAGCGGTAACAATCACGACTCTTTCAGGACACAACATCGATTATACCAAGACGGTAGAAATTGGTTTCAAGATTAATAACCAAAAATTTAAGGATATATTTTTTATAACTAGGTCACTTTTCCCTCACTCATATAAAGGAATTCTGGGATACGATTTTATTCAAAAACATGCAGGGGTCCTAGACACACAGAGTAACGTATTAAAAATTGGTAATACAGAAATTCCCCTAAATACCCACAGTCAAAAATCACAGGAGGATCAAATTTACAATACCGTACTAAAACCTAACGTGACTAAGACAAACAGAAAAGTTAAGTTAATGCCAAACCAGACTAAATCGATTTTTGTGGTGCCAGAAATTGAAATTCAGGAAGGCACAGAAGTATTATTTGAGCCGGCGGAGAAATCATACGTAAATATGGAATATGGGGTTTACAAAATGGCAGAAACAGGCATTTGGATCAATGTAAAAAATACCACTCAATCAGACATAACGTTAAATAAAAACATGATTTTAGGGTCGCTATCTGAACAATTTGAAATTCAACGGGAGCAAAATACAGAAAATGACGAAAAATTACAGGACCATACAGAGATAATAAATTTAATACAAGCGACACCGGAAATTTTAGAACAGAGGAGGCGAGACATTAAACCTGACGATTTCAATCTACAACATATGAACGAAAACATGAAACAGGACTTCCAGGAATTTTTAGTACAGTACGCGGACATTTTTTCGAAGAGAAATTCAACAATAGGAGCTACGGACATAATCCAACCTAATATCGAGTTAACACATAACCACGCGATTAAATCCAGACCCTACGACATCCCATATTCTCTACAAAATACGGCAAAAGCCCAGTTAAAAGATTTAGAACAGGCAGGAATTATCGCAAAAACGCAATCCAAATACGCCTGTCCAATGTTACTCGTAAAAAAGAAAAACGGAGAGCATAGATTATGCTTAGACCTCAGACTAATAAATAATATCTCAACTATATTCCCTTACCATATTCCAAAAATTAACGACATCATAACAAAATTATCAGGATTCAGATATTTTTCGAAATTAGATTTTAATAGTGCATTTTCTCAGGTGGTACTAAATCCAAGCGCACAAGACATTTTTTCTTTCACTACACCTTGGGGAAATTTTAAATATAATAGGATGGTATTTGGCCACATAAGTTCGGCACCTATTTTTCAAAATATAATGGATATTGTTTTGGGAGATTTATATGAAGAAAATGTTCTGGCCTATATCGATGACATTATTATACCGGCCGATTCATACGAAGATATGAAAAGAAAATTACAAAAGGTATTTAAAAGACTCAAAGAGAACAATTTAACACTGTCACCGAATAAATGTGACTTCTTTCTACACAAAATTAATTACCTGGGATACGAAATTACAGAAAAAGGGATAAGTCCAACGGACAGCAACATTACAAAAATTACATCTTTCCCGGTCCCAAAAACCTTGAGAAAATTAAAAAGATACCTCGGAATATGCAACTTTTACAGAAATTCAATTAAGGATTACGCACAGATAACGGCAGTATTGTCAGATTTAACACAAAAAGACAAGAAATTTCATTGGAACCCAGAACACGAGAACGCATTCCAAAAACTGCAGGACTGTTTTTTTAAAAAACCCATTTTAATACAGCCGAACTTTAACCATGACTTCTTCCTGAACACTGATGCAAGTTTGGTGTCTCTGAGCGCAGTTTTGCTTCAGAAAAGAGATGGAATTTTAAAACCCATAGCCTATTATAGTAGAAAATTAAATCCACAAGAGCAGAAATACCCGGCAGTGAAAACGGAACTCCTCGCCATCCATCAGGGGATTCAATTTTTTAGAAATTTTCTTTACGGCCGAGAATTCTTCATTTTGTCCGATCACCGATCCTTAGGGGACCATTTAAAAATGCAAAATCCTCCCACAATCATGCAAAGGTGGGCTCTTGAAATCGCTGAATATGAATTTAAATTTATCCATCTCCCAGGGAAAGAGAACGTTCTGGCCGATTATTTAAGTCGGGAAGATTTTTCAAACAACCGCGATGCGAGAAGAGATGCGGAACAAGCTCGTCACACTAGCCCGACGCAGGAGAGGGGCAGCGAAGACCGGTTTTCATATGTAAACAGAGGGGAACACAGCGGATTTGAAAAGAGCGAAATTGTAAATAAACAAACCAGCGGACAGTGTATCAACAATGTTGAACACAGGACACAGGATGAAAGTAATGGATATGTCAACGCAGAAAGTATATATATAAATAATGTAAATAAAATGATAGACGTCCCCAGTATTCGGGACATTTTGAGAGAACAAGATAGAGATACAAAAATAAAAGAACTAAGAGAAAATTTGAGGAGTTATAAAAATAAAAACAACAAGAATTATGAGGCATTTTATATCGACGAAGAAACAGGCTTACTAATGCATATAGGTAGATGGAAAGATCGTCCTTGGCGAGAGGATTACAAGAAGACAATTGTTATTCCGCGAGGGTTACAAAGAAATGTTTTAGCCATGGCTCACGTCACACATTCAGGGGTTGACAAAACCTTCAAACTGTTAGAAGATCGATATTTTTGGAACGGGATGTACAGTGACACCCATAATTATGTACTTTCTTGTGAGACATGCCGTTCAAGGAAGGGAAAATTACAATTAGCAGTTATGGGCAGAAATCCTACACCGGAAGGCCCTCTTCATAAAGTATCAATTGATTTATGCGGCCCTTTCAAAACAAGTGTAAATAATAACAAATATCTGCTAACCATGATCTGTCAATTCACAAAGTACCTCACAGTATTCCCTATTCCTGACATACGGGCGGAAACTATAGCGGAGAGGCTGTTAGAATGTTTTGTAGACAAAGGTTTTCCCTGGACGATCCAAAGTGACAACGGTACCCAATTTACATCAAAAATTTTCCAAGCAATGACAAGGAGGTTACAGATAATATCAAGACTCACGTCAGTTCGGTGCCCGTTTGTAAATGGACAAGTTGAGAAATCACACCATGCCATTAAAAATACCATATACACACTCACAGAAAACTCGCCTTATTGGGATACAGCAGTCCAAATTCACACGATGACATACAACGCAACGGTACATTCATCAACAGGGGAAACACCAAATTTTCTTTTCTACGCGCGGGACATACCAACACTATTCGAGTCACAGATTTTAAATGAACAGGACACAGCATACCCCAATTACATTTCAAATAAAATCACTACCATGCAAAATACTTTTAGGGCAGTAACCAAAAATTTAAATCAGGCAAAAGACCGACAGGAAGAACAGCAGTTTTCCAGAGCCAACATGCAAGAGTTAAAAATAGGGAGTCGAGTGTTTCTAGAGGGGCAAAATGCGTTTGGTACAGCAAAGTTCTCAGGTCCATACCGAATAATAAATAGAATAAACAGGTTCATATACATTATCCAATTGTGTGAAAAACCTTTCGCTAAGACACAAAGAGTCCACATAAATCGTCTGAGAGTTATCATCGATAGGAGGGAACACTTAAAACACCCACAGGAATCAACGAAAATTATGAAGTACAAATCGCCACTATTACCCACCCCAAACATAGAACCAATTCAATCCCCTCAACCGGAAAGCAACAATTCCTTCCCGTATTTCTTATTTGACGAGTTTGAGCCACAAGTCATAAGTAAACAAAACGCACGCCAATCGCAGAATGTCAACAGCCAACACAATAACGATGAACGAACGCCCCCTCCTCCTCTCACAAACAACTGCGCACCCGTACCCCTGGCAAAGAACCTAGCCGTGCCAGAGATAGAAAATGCGACTAACACTGAACATGCCATCCCTCCTCATCACATGCCAGAGAGCACCAACAACGAGAATGCCATTATTTCGGACCGTATTCTGGACCAGCGTCAAGTGCAACTTGACGATCCCCCCCCCCCTCCCCAGTTTGGGCAAGAGGAAAACATCGAAAATAAAAAGGGGACTGATTCCGTACAAACGCAAACAGTACAAGCACAATCGCAAGAACTGGTTTCTGATACAAGGGGAAAACACAGGGATTTCTCCTTAGTCAATTCTGCGCAGGAAGGTTCCAGAATCGGGGAGAGTATACAGGATGAAGAGAAACTTAACAAGACATCAGTACATAGGCCAATGCCTTCTCACACGTATGCTTTAAGAAGTAAGGTTAGAAAAGAATAAAAATTTAAAATAAATGTAGGAATAGGTATACAAATTTTTTATATTTTAAACTCGATATTGAAATTGTAAATAAAGAAAAATAAGGTTAGGTAAGAATTTGAAGAGAAATATGGTTTAATCTTGGAAACACGACTACAACAAATTTTATATACAAATATATATATATATATATAAAAAAAAAAAAAAAAAAAAAAAGGGCGAGAGAAAGTATACATCAAGAACTGCACGAAAAGCGCGTAAAACGGGGCGCAAACTTTAAATAAATATTGAATTATAAATAAAAGAAATTTTAAATAAATATTGCATTATAAATAGAAGTAATTTTAAATAAATATTACATTAATTAGAAGAATGTTTAAATGAATATTGCATAAAATAGAATTAATTTTAAATAAATATTACATTAATTAGGAAATTTTAAATAAACATTGAATTATTAATTAGGGAATTTTAAGTAAATATTGCATAAATTAGGAAATTTTAAATAAATATTACATTAATTCGGAAATTTTAAATAAACATTGAATTATTAATTAGGGAATTTCAAATAAATATTACACTAATTAGGAAATTTTAAATAAACATTGAATTATTAATTAGGGAATTTTAAATAAATATCGCATAAATTAGGAAAGTTTAAATTAACATGAAATTTTAAAATAATATTGGAGTGCAATTAAAGGGGATTTTAGTAATTTTAAATAACTAGTGCATTATAAACAGATGGAATTCTAAATAATTATTGCAAAAATAATGAATTTAAGTAAGACTGTAACGGAAAAGACGTTGCGACATTTTAAATATTATAAGCGAGTGATTTAGAAGAAAAACGGAATAAATAAATAAAATATATAGGAATGGATATGGTGAAAATTACTTTTATGGTAATAAAAAGAATTTAAATATAAGAATAAAGGGAAATTACATTAAAATCAATGAGTAAATTTGTAAGGACACGAAATTTGGATAAAGTAAATAAATGTTTTAAAAATAAATAAATAAGTAAGGAATGAGAATAACATACATTTTTTTTAACATAAGGGATAGCAATGAATAGGAATTGACGACAATGAGACATAGGTAAAAATTTAAAAAATACTAACACAGTAATATAATAAATTTTTAAGGTTAAAAATTAAAACTTTAAGGAATATCTATACATTTTTGAGTGAAACTAGGGGAATGATCTACCATCCTAGACGTACTTATATTGCGCATTTAGCAAACCATGGTGAGGTTCCATGTTAATATTTAGCCATGCGCGATAAAGTAATTTTTCTTCTTTTTAAAAGCTAATGGTTAAATAAAAACACTTACCCCTTTCATCGGCATACAGTACACCTTGGTAATCCAAAAAGAATTCTGCATATCACACTTAAAATTCCCTTTTACACATTATAAAAATAAAAAAAAACACTCAAACATGTAGATAACACACATCTTTATCTCTCACACGAGGCCGGTCGGCCAAACACACAGGATTTATTCTGCGGGGCCACAACTGTAAGGGCACGGGATCCTTTGAAAATCCGGAATTATCCGAATATCTGAGTCTTGCCAACCCTGGGAAAACTGGTTTCATGAAAAGGGCTTGTGTACTGACGTTGACGGGAAAAGTTTATTCTGTGCATAGGTACTCACGGGTTTATATGGGTAAAAAAAAGAAAAGAAAAAGATAGCTGACGGTTTACAAGGAAGAAATTAAAGTAAATACTTACTGCTTACGGAAGGTTTAATATAAAGAAGTTACGAATGTAGACCGTGAAAGAAATATAAGGGAGTTTAAAATGTAAGATAATTACGGATTTATGGCAGATAGTATTAAAGAGAACGACGGACGCAAATTGGTAAAATTTCCAAGGAGTTTGTGATAAAAAAAAAAGGATAAGAGAATTATGAATTTTATTTGTAAATGGTTTATTGAAAAGAAAATTTGCAAAAATTTATGATAAGAATAAATGTAAGAGAAGTATGAAAATTTTTAGGAAATGGTCTATTAGATGAAAATTCTAAACGCTAAGGCGAGATTCGGAATACAGAATTTGGGATTATGTATATAAGGGATATATAAAGGAGAGTTAATTGATAATTTGAAAAAAAAATATGTTTATTGTGTTTGTACAAATTTTGAATTTATTAGGAAATGTAATATGGCATGGCAATTCGTGATAATATTGACAAAAATTTATTTGTTTGTTTTTCTTTGTATTTTCAATGAGATAGCATAATGCATTTGTAAATATTAGTAAATGGTGAGATGTTTAATCAGTGAGAAAATTTTGTGGGCAACTTAAATGTTGAAAGGAATGTGAGAAAGAGGAATAAAAAACAAAACAAAAAATGATAATAACGATAGGAGAAAGTACTGTATTTTGAAAATTGAATAATGGCGAATTAAGTAGGGAATTATTTTTTGTAAAAAAAAATAAAAAAAGCCAGGGACTTAATGTTTAATGGGTATTGTAAATTCCTGAGAGAGAATTTGTGTCATCAGACTGTATGTATATGTATGCATTGGTGTATCGATAAAGTGTGTGCCTCAACTAAGATTCGTCCATACATGAAAATTCAGTGATATGATGCAGACAGTGATGTGTTGTTCTCACAAGAAAACTTTCTTTTCACAGCGAGAAGTGATGCAGTAACGTCATCCACATACAGCGTTCCAGACTTACAATTTTCTTTGCACTTCCATCACAGTGATACGATTATGCAGTGACGTGCTTTATACGTAAACTTTCGTTTTACCTATGCTTATTTCACAGCGAAACTACACAGTGATGTGCTCCATCTGCAGATCTCCAAGTTCGCGATTTTCTTTGCACTTTCCAGGACACTGAACTAGGAAACAGTGGCGTGATATTGAGACGCAGACCCTCTGCTACAATTCTTAGTAGAATAACTTTTTCACACTCCTTACAAACTTTTGAACTTTGCACTTATCATTGTTACCATGAACATTCTTCCAACTTTTGGGCAGCCAATTTATTGGACTTCGAATCTCTATAGAACTCAAACATGTCGGACAGAAAACATTTGATACTTCCTTTTTCCATGACTTTAATGACATTGGTGTGCATTGTGACATTATTTTGTTATATATATATATATATGTGTGCGTGTAAATGCGTTTACAGTTTTTTTTAGGTGAATACTAGCCTGTGGCACGGTTCTACTACGGAGAGGGGGGTGAATGTCCCAAGGCAAATTTGGGACATTGCAAATTATGGCGGAGTGTAACCTATAAAGACGGCCCCTGTACTTCTCCGGTAATGCATATACACTTCCCTAAGAAAACACCTGCAAAAGGATGAGCAAGCCATGTTTCTGGGAAATGTGGACAACGATTCCCCAGTTACAAAGGGGCGCAGCAGAGCGCTCTTGGGGAGAGCTGACCCTTGTCCGGTTCGGGTGCACGTGCACGCAAGGTCGTGGGAACCCGCGGTCCACCTGCCAGATATTAATTCTGGGGTGGTCGCCATCCTCCTGTCAGCACAGCACCCAATAGCCGGACATTTTTGGGATATATCCAATGAAGATACCAGGGGCTTTGATTGGGGGGACCAATAACAAACCTGGGGCTTAATTGTGTAGGAGGAGACATTTTTCCGATGATCGAGAGAGTTTGAGAATTTTCAAAAAGAACGGGAATTGAGTTTAAGATTGCAGACAGAACGGAGAATTGGTTTGTGTGCTCGAGAGAGAAGAGTCTCTCAAAAATTACGTCTGCAGCGATGTCCGGCGATTCCTCCACCGAAGTGCCCCGTATCCAGTGTCACATCCAACGATATTCGAAGGTATGAAATGCATGTATCACATATCTAGTCTGTTGACACAGTTTTAATTAACGTCTTACTCTCTCGACATCTTGTCAAATCCACACTTGAGTAAATAGTAGAGACGAATTTAATTACAAACATAAATGGAGATTTTAATTACATACATTCTTTAAGTATTCTTGATTTTTGAAAATGTCAATGGAGGGCCATCGAAATTTGTTAAGAATGTTAATTGAACCAATCAAATATGTTTTTAATATTATTATTTTTTAATTTCATTTTTATCAATAAAACCCATTGTTATTGTTTTATATCATGTCCGTTGTCCTCATTTGCCACTAGTTTAATTCTATGTATTTTTTGTTCGACACGGCCAATGTCGGAGATGAGAAACTATACTAATTTATGCGTTCTAACAGGACGTGTGGTGAAAACCCACATAACAAAAATGGTTCCGATGACCAGGATTCGAAATAAAAATAATTGTTAAAATAACTGAAAATTTTTTTTTGTGAATAAGTTAAAATTAATGTGCGCGATAGGAAAATTTAAAATAAAATGAACTTAAAATAAAATAAAATTAACTTAAAATAAAACTTAAAATAAAATTAGCTTGAAATAAAATAAAATTGTCTTGAAATAAATTTAAAATAAAAAACTTAAACTTTAAAAGTAAACTTAACGTAAGGAAATGAGGACATTTAAGAAAATAGATGTTGTCACAAGTGTTATGCCATATGTATATGATGTGTGTATTTTAAGAAATATTGTGTATATTTAAGAAAAATAATTATAGGATTTAAATATATTGAGTTAGGGGAGAAAAATTGGAGAAAATAATAATGGATGGTAATATTCTTTTGGGAGATAAATTTTTGGGAGATAAGAATTGCGTAGGAGTATGATTTTATGTTTAAGATTTCTGAGTATCAATAATTGTATTTTATGTTGCATGAAAAGTGTTGTATTTATGTAGTGTTGTATTTGTTAAGAATGTTAATTGAACCAATCAAATATGTTTTTAATATTATTATTTTTTAATTTCATTTTTATCAATAAAACCCATTGTTATTGTTTTATATCATGTCCGTTGTCCTCATTTGCCACTAGTTTAATTCTATGTATTTTTTGTTCGACACGGCCAATGTCGGAGATGAGAAACTATACTAATTTATGCGTTCTAACAGGACGTGTGGTGAAAACCCACATAACAGACTGTATGGTAATAGAATATGCCTATATGTGTGTCTTTTTGTGCAGTTTGTAGCGAGAAATTTAAGAAGATATTGAATTTTCATATATTAGTCGTCATTTCCATTGATTTATTGTCATTTTCATCAATTTGGCGACATTTTTGCTAATTTGGCGACATTTAAAAACCAGGTCGGCGATATGCCGGAACGTTACGATATGAGAAATAGGTTATTCTTATAGTAGATTTTTATATTATTTCCCAGATATTGAATTTTCATCAATTTGACGTCATTTTTTTTAGTCATTTCTATCAATTTGGTGACATTTTTATGAATTGGGGTACATTTTTAATAATTTGGCGACATTTTTGTCAATTTTTATCTTATCAGACCAGCGGGCATTCTGCCTTAAACGTAATAAACTAAAAACACCCAAAAATAATATTTCATACTTTTGTTGGAAGAAGCTTAAGCTATTTTAAATGTTAAACCAAGGCTTAACTGTATTCCGCAATCCCGCATCCCCTTTGATAAGCGAACGCGGGATGAAGAAAATAGTGTAAGCCTTGGTTAAACATGTTAATGAAATGAGCGTGACACTCTTGAGTTGCGTGGTATCCCAAATGAAAAAAAATCTGATGTGGGCAACACATGACTTTCCTTATATAATGCAATGAATTTACTACTTTTATAGTTAAAAAAATGTTATTCTTATAGTAGATAATTATATTCATTCCAAGATATTGAATTTTCTTCTATTAGTCGTCATTTTCATTGATTTAGCGTCATTTTTATCCATATGGAGAGATTTTTGTTAATTTGGCAACATTTAAAAAAGTCGCCAGGTTGGCGAAATTCCGGCAAATTTGTCGCCAAAATCTCGCCAAGCGTTGTGGGCGGAGAAATAAGATATTCTTATACCAGATAAAAGACTATCGGCGTTCAAATACAAAAGTATTATTCAAAGTATCTTTTCTCATGAATGGAACGAGCTAGATCCATGAGAAGGATGTCACCAAATTTATCGCAGAATATCACATATGAAAAGTGAACATGTTTCTCAACAGTTAATATATGTTTTTAATTTATGGGATTTTTTAAAAAAATTATTTGAAAAATGTGCAATATCTCAAGAACGGATCATGCTAGCGTCCTAAAGTTTGTGTCAATCGTTTCCTAAGGAAAAATTACATAATAAATGTATATTTGTTTAACTTTATTAAAGGTTTTGATTTTTTGATGATTTTTTCAAAATTTCATTCGAAAATTTAGGGGCATTCTGAACATTCGATTGCGTTTAAAAACAATAAGCTTCCAGTATTCACGGATTGTGACTCTTGTACCAAATTTCATTCGAATCGCTCCATTCGTTCGTGAGATATCGTCTCCACAGACTCACTCACACACACACACAGACACCACTTCAAAAATGTTCGATTCTTGATCAGAGATGATTGAAACGTGCTCTTCCGTCGAAAACTCGAATTCGAATTTTCGACCCCGTCACAATACTTTCCTTATACATTATGTATATAAGGAAAGTAATATATAAAATGATAAGAAATAAAATAACATCAGGGTCTTACTTTCAGTATCTGAAGTCATACGCAACGTAAAGCTTTATGGTTTCATCATAATTTCACTGTGAAAAAAGAATAGTTATTGCATTATGTAGGGAAGTGGCTGCCCATAACATGGCCTTACTTTCAGTATCTGATGTCATACCCTACTCAAAACTCCATGGTTACATCATAATTTCGCTGTGAAAGAAGTATAGTCACTACATTACGTAAGAAACAGATCGTCCACATCAAGGCCTCACTTTCAGTATATGATGTCATACACTACGTAAAGCTCCACGTTAATATCATAAAAATTGAAATGTTTGCCCGTGATGGAAACACGTTTGGCAACATTTTGTAGCAGCGTTACCCAGATGTAGATAAGCAGATAAATCAAGGTTTTTAACACTTTACAACACAGTTGAAAAGTGTTTATGACTTTGTTCATTCTGTTTGTCTGTCCATTAGCACGATAACTGCCGTAAAAATGACTTTAATCAAAATGAAATTTTTGTATGTTGTTCAGACGGTCTGTGGGACCTATGGGAATATAAATAACATACATTGAACTCTTTGAGACCTAATTTTTCAAGTATTTTTTAAGCGAACTTAAAATTCACAAATTGTTCGAAAGTTTTAGCAAATATTCATATTATCCCATAAAATATATAAAAAAAAATTCAGCAAAATATATTCAGTGGTTTTTTAAATAAAAATTAAAATAATAATTACACCTTTTATGTGAAGAGATCATTTGACCATTATATGAAGAGATCACATGACCCACTTTAAAATAAAATATCGCATCCATCTGGTGTCAAAATCGTGATTTTTAAAGTTCTTTTTAATTCATATTTAGTGTTATATCCGTCGTAAAATCGCTGTATTTTTGCTTAAATTCTGTGCATCTACATATTGAAACAACGCAATAACAATATATTTGAGTTTAAATGATCATCAAACTTTGATTATATCTACAACGAAGCCTAATTTTCAGTTATGTATAATGTAAACACCAAAAGATGTAGATTGAGTTGTAAAAGAATTGCGGCATTTTTTTAACGCAAAATTATTTATCTCATGGAGTCTGCAATATTGCTGATATGAATGAAATATACATTGATTTTACACAGAGAACCAAACGTCCTTCCCGGCCGTCCAACTAGTTACTCTAAGTCCTCTGGACGAGTCGGACGGTCTGGGTCTTCAACAGAGAACCAAACGATTTTTTCGATGAAGTTTTAAGCATAGAGTTAAATTACTTGTACCGCCATGGTCTTAAGTTTTTAAATAAAATAAATTATTATAGTATTGTGCTGAGTGAAAGGAATGAAAAAATGTTTATGAATGAAATGTTGATTTTATAAAGAGGCGATATAAAAAGGTCATGTGGAACATAAAAAGGCCATGGAAAATATTTTATACGTGGTCGCCTTTTTGGTGAATCTGTCTAACTTGTCTTAAATATCTAAATTTATGTATACGACATACTTTAAAGCAAAGGAGAATTTCTTTGTAAGAGTGTGCATTATTATTAGCACTTTTTAGGCGTATGTAATATTTCATATGTTAAGCAACGAATTACTAAAACTTAAAAAGTTTTGATGTGAATAACATCTATCGTCAGAGAATCCGACTGAAATTTGGCTTCAAAAAATGTAAGCATTTTAGACACTTATTTCAGAACATAAAAGAAAAAAAAATTAACTTATTCACACGCGTTTAGTCGAAAATAGTATATCATTTATTAATAGACAAGAATAATTTCAATATTTTTTGTCTATTAATTAATCAATTTTTTTCATTTTAAATTATTTTGTTCGAAAAAATAAAAAAAAAAATTCCGAGGGGAATTTTTGCTTCGCTTTGCTTAATTCCACTCGAAATATTTTCAAAACTATAAAATATGGATTTAAACATCAGGCAATAATAATGGTCAACAGAAAAGCCAGTTTCAAAATAACCAATAATTTATTTTACAGCAATTTATTGTTTACAGTAATTTATTTTTTAATCTTTCCATTCAGTCAAATTTTCCATTTTCAAAGATTTTAAGGTTTGTATCTCGAAAACTAAAACTGTTAGCTATAAATAGTGCGAGAGTAATTTGTATCCCTCCAAAAGCCCTAAATGGATATATAATTGAATTTTGGCTAAAGTTGTTATTATATTTTTAAATATCATGGTTACTAACAAACAGACGGAATTTGAATGAACTCGCGCATATCAAATATGAGAGCTTTCGAAATAACCATTGAATGCGTATTACAACTATCTTCAAACCGAGTCCATGGAACAATTTCTTTATATTTAAAAAAAGTTTGAATTAATTTGAAAATAATTCATTTTTTATTTCTTGCATCGGGGAATTGAAGATACCCACCGTTCTAACATTTGCGTGAATATTGAGAAATATCTATACATTCTAATAGCGAACAATTATTCTATTTCTGATTTTTTATATACGAGGGTAATCCAGAAAGTAAGTTCCGTTTAGCAATACAAAAAAAGGAAACAATCATTTGGAACTAAACTTTATTAAATAATGGACTACAATGGTCAGACTATTTTTAGACATAGGTACCACCATTGTTTAGGCATTTATCGTAGCGGGGCACGAGTGTTTGGATGCCCTCGTCAAAGAACGATGCCGCCTGCGAATGCGACCACTGTTTAACAACGGATCTGACCTCGTTGTCGACCCGGAACTGCTTGTCAGAAAGAAAGGAATTCAGATGCTGGAAAAGATGAAAGTCACTGGGTGCGAGATCCGGGCTGTAGGGGGGGGTCAAAAACTCCCATCGCAACTCAGTAAGGCATTGTTGCGTGTTACGCGCAGTGTGTGGTCGTGCATTGTCATGAATGAGCAAAATTCCGTCCCGAAGCATGCCACGACGCTTATTCTGTATTGCGCGACGCAATTTTCTAAGAGTCTCGCAATAATGTGCCGCGTCGACTGTTTCTCCGCGTGCCATGAAATCCACCCGCAAAACGCCGTGTCGAGCCCAAAACACTGTACACATCAATTTGCGACACGTGATTAGTGGCTTGGCTTTCGTCTGTGGTGGCGATGGCTTGTGCCTCCATTCCATCGATTGCAGTTTGGATTCAAACTCAGGTCTCATCACCAGTGACGATCCGGCTTATCACCCTCTTCGTTGTACCGTGTCAGGAAGTCTAGAGCACTGCCCTGACGTTTCAATCCCTGCTGCTCTGTCAGATTGTGAAGTACCCACCGAGCACACAGTTTTCGGAATTTCAGTTTTTCGGACATAATCTTGTGCAGAAATGACCTGGAAAGCTAAGGAAATTCCAGGGGAAATGTCGTTATGGTGAAACGTCTGTTCTCCATAATCTTCGCATTAACTGCTGCAAGCAAATCATCATTAATCACAGATGGCTGACCACTACGTTCGTTATCGTGAACATTTTCACGTCCTTCATTGAATGACCAACGGCCCTACCGTGTTGAAAATTCCTGTTTTCGTTAGATCACCGAAGTCAAGCAGCATCGGGCGCGGTTAGTACTTTGGTGGGTGACCACCTGGGAACACCGCGTGCTGTTGGCAAGTTTCGGATGCGGTAGCCCGGTGGTTTGCGCGCTGGATTTGCACGCTGCCACAACTGCCGTCGTGTTCATGCGAAGTACGATCAAGTTAAACATGTGGGTTCGTAAGTCCTTCCGAGAGGTAGGTGGTAGGGGAAGGAGGGTACGATCCCTGTGGATGCTTCCCCCACTGGGTACCGGTCTAAATTGGGTGGCACTTCCCGGCCGTCCAAACCGTTACCTTACACCTTTCTGGTAGGTCGGACGGTCTGGGTCTCAACAACAACAACAACGTCTTTCATTGAGTTGCCGTACCCACCTGACCATGGAATCGCTCATCGCATCGGGTCCGTACACTTTACAAATTTGTCTGTGAATTTTACAAGCTTTGGTATTCCTCGCATTGAGAAATCGGATGACCGACCGTTTCTCGCATGCGGCGGGATGCTCGATTGTTTTAAACATTTTACACTCTCACCAATAGCGATCTCACGCGATCTGAAAATGCCTTTCCTCGGTTGCCAATGGCTCAGCAGAAAGAACGCGCATGCTTGAACTAAGGAAGGCAGCTATTCAGCGGCGAAAATGGAAAACGGAACTTACTTTCTGGATTATCCTGGTATAAATTTTAAGTGGGTCTGTTGTATATGTTACGATACTTTTTTTCGAATGTTCGCACTCAGAAGAAATATCTTTCCCGCATTCACGAAGTGACAACTAGGGATGTGTTTGATGCTATAAAGATATCATACTTTAAATACGGAGTGCAGAGAATTTTCAGCGTGCAGTGACGTATTTAGTTAGCACAGCTTTCTGTGCATATGGAAAAAACTAGAGCTTGGAAAGGATTTTCGTTCAAAACAGGCTTTTCGGAAATTGAGTGCTGTTATCTGTATTTGTACTCATTGTACCATATTCAGGACCCGGGTGACATTATAGTGTTATAGTGTTATTAACGAAGTATTCTTATTGAAGATAGCTTTTATATACGGATGTCTAGTGCTATCGGTGCCCAATGGCTATTTTCTCAATCGTTAGTCACAGAGATATACATCCAATTGCAAAAATGTTTTACATTTTAAAATCTATTATCTTAGAAACAGTTTAAATCAATAAATGTATTTCTAAAAGAAATACCAAATATAAATTTATACGGCCCTCCGGTCCTTCCAATTATATTTAGGAAAATCATCCTCATACAATATCATGCAAAATAAAAAAAAATCATCCTTTTACGACCAAAATTCACCCAGATATGAAGCATTAAACTTTACGACTTAAGTCGCTTTTCCGTGCGCAAAAATGTCCCGTTTCAGGCAACCTTCAAGGGACCATATAAATATTGAAATTTCCTTATGTCATTTAACACAAGTTGTATTTTTTTACTTCTATTGTCAGTACAAGCTGTATTTTTATATTTTGTTTTATGTGTTACAAATAATTATAACTTTAATAGTGTTTAGTGTAATGTATTTTGCTGCAAAAAATAATGAAATTTCTGCGAAATATTTGTCTTTCCAATTATTTTGTGTATAACCCCCATGTATCAGCACAAAAAGTGCTCCAACTTTAAGCAGATATAACTTGGTGAATTTTGGTCGTAAAAGGATGATTTTTTTTTTTTTGCATGTAATTATATGAGGATGATTTTCCTAAATATAACTGGTAGGACCGGGGGGCTGTATAAAAATTTATATTTCGTATTTTTTTTACTTTCCTTATATACATAATGTATAAGGAAAGTATGACGGGGTCGAAAATTCGAATTCGAGTGTTCGACGGAAGAGCACGTTTCAAGCATTCCTGATAACGAATCAAACATTTTTGAAGTGATGTGTGTGTGTGTGTGTGTGTGTGTCAGTGAGACTGTGGAGACGATAACTGACGAACGAATGGACTGATTCAAACCAAATTTGGTACAAATATCCCAATCATTAAACACTGGAAGCCTATTGTTTTTATACGCAATCGAATGTTCAGAATCCCCCTTAATTTTCGAATGAAATTTTGAAAAAATCGCCAAAAAATCAAAATCACTAATAAAGTTACGCAAATAGACATTTCTTATGTAATGTTTCATTAGAAAACGATTAGCATAAATTTTAGAACGCTAACATGAACCGTTCTTGAGATATTGCCCATTTTTCAAAAAATTTATCAAAAAGTCACATAAAATGAAAAAAAATATTTCCTATTGAGAAACATGTTCACTTTTCATATGCAATATCATGCGATAAATTGGGTGACATCATTCTCGTGGATGTAGCTCGTTCCATTCATGAAAAAAGATATTTGGGTAATACTTTTGTATTTGAACATCAATAGTCATTTATCTGCTGTAAGAATATCTTATTTCTCTGTCCATAACGCTTGGCGAGATTTTGGCGACGAATTTGGCGGAATGTCGCCAACTTGTTGCCAAATTAACGAAAATCTCGCCAAATGGATAAAAATGACGCTAAATCAATGAAAATGACGACTAATTGCCGAAAATTCAATATCTTGGAAAAAATATTAGCATCTACTATAAGAAAAACCTATTTCTTTTACTGTAAAAGTAGTAAATTCATCACATTATATAAGAAAAGTCATGTGTTGCCCACATCAGATTTTTTATAAATAGATTTATTGATTTAAACTGTTTCTAAGATAATAGATTTTAAAATTTAAAACATTTTTGCAATTAGAATTATATCTCTGCGACTAACGGTTAAGGAAATAGCCATAGCGAACCGATAGCACTGGATACCCTGTATAATGTATTTTATATTTTTTTAAATAAAATCATTGAAAGGGATTTATGTATATTATGTATACGATCACTAACGTGAACAGCATAACAGTTTTTTTTATTCTAACGTATGAATGTATGCACTTGCAACGTGACTTGAAGCTTATATCGACTTATAAATATTCATAAAGTGTATCAGGTATCGAGCTTCGCTATTTTCTAAATATTACTCGAAGAGATAATGGGGAGCATATATATTATTCACACAGAGATATGTCACGTCCTATGACTACAAAAAGCAAGCATATCAAGAAGACTGGTGTAATTTAGACACCATCTAATTTTTTATAGTGTCGTACAAAATTGGCATCAAAGTACAGAAAATATTTTAACTTTTTAGTGAAGGCGACCAAACTGGTGTTACTAAAAATAATTAATAGAAAATTTCATTATTTTTTCCAGTTGTCACAGCAAAAGTTTCTTCTATATTTAAGTGCACAAAAATTTTGTTGATCGCTATTGATATTTTTTTACGTTGATTTGCATCGCAGTCGGTATCAGAGTAAAAAATTATCTGTTTATGAGCTCCACATACAAGATGCTCATTTAAAAATGTCATAATTTCATGAAAAATATACAAGTTGGCAGCAGTCAAGTTGATACATTTGATGCATTCAGTGAATTCTTGTTATTAGATACAATTACCTTTTACTATAATAAAGAACTGAAAACTATTAGTTTCCTGTTTTAACTATGATACTACCATTGTTAATGAATTCGTCGGGTATTTTTGAACAAAGCACACTAAGGCCATGTTTTATTTCGAATTATTGGTGTTTTAGTTATAGAATTACAGAAATTACGAAAACTCTACTCTCAGTTCTAGTTTTCTATCTCATTTATACAGACATAATAGTGATAAGTTCGTTCTAGTCCATAAAAACTATGATAATATATGAGCCACCAAATTGTATTGTTTCTTTCATATCTGTTTTTCACTTTTATTCCTATTTTCCTTATTGTTCTGTCGTCGTTTTCAATGTTTTTTCCATTTATTTTTCTTGTTTGTATTTTTCTATAGCTGGTTTTAACGTCTCATATTCTTTCGTTTCCGTTTCAGTGGATTTACTATTGTGCTATTTCTATTTCATCTGCTGTCCGTTCTCTCTCTCTAAAGAAAAAATACATTATATTTTATCCACATTCCCCCGAGGAAAAAGAGATTAGGTTTTGTTTCAGCGAAAAATACTATAAATGTGCAAATATTCATCTTTCTGGGCCTCCGTGGACTTCTGGAGTACCTGGAAAGACTTTTCAAGATCGCTCATAAATTTATGCCCTTCTTCCGTGGGGGAAAAATGAAAATATGACTTTATTTTCACTAGTGATCGATTCTATAAGCGTTAAAGACCCAGGCTACCCGACCCACCCTAAGGTATGAGCAAGATGATAAGTGGATTCTATAAGCGTGTAAAGATTCAGCCTTCTTGATCATCGCTGGGCTTCTAGAGGATATGGAATGACCAACCAGTCAAAATTTACGCCACTCCCCCTTCTCCAAGGGGGGGGGGGCAAAAATCCAGCTAAGTTTTCACCTGACGTCGATACTATAAATGTGCAGGGGCGCCCAGTGGTTAGAGTGTGGGAATTGCCCTCGGTAGGCCTGGGTTCGATTCCCTCCGCTGCTGAAACTGCCGCCGTGTTCACGCGGAGTACGATCACGTTAAACATGTGGTTCCGTAAGTCCTTCCGAGAGGTTGATGGTAGAGGAAGGAAAGTACAGTCCCTGTGAATGCCTCCCCCACTGGGTTCCGGCCTAAATTGGGTGGCTCTTCCCGGCCGTCCAAGCAGTTATCTTACACCTTTCTGGTAGATCGGACAGTCTGGGTCTCAACAACAACTATAAATGTACAAATATTTGGCCTTTTTGGTCATCAGGAATACTTTTGGAGGATCTGAAAAACCTTTAGAAAAAACCATTTTCTTAATTGCATGAGATAAAAATATAAAAAGAAGATCCGTAAAGTTATTTTTCGTGTTCAATTCTTTGCGTGTGCAAGCGCAAAGCTTTAAACCTCTGGGTACAGTGGCTAGAATAGTTCTAGACACTGTACTCTGGGTCTACTTTGGGAACCTATGCGGTCTGGGAAGACACTAATACGTTGCACAACCAGTGTTTCTTTCAGAGCTTTTTAGCTGGAGGTGGGGGGAGAGGGCAAATGAAGCGTTAGGGAGGCAAGTTTTCTAAATGCGCTATGAATATAGCTAAATGTTCTCACATAAATAGGAACTAGGTAAACATAAAATGTCTCCGGGGAAGACTTCGCCCCCCTCCCCGTATGTATGCCTAACAGAAACAATGTGCACAATTATTATATAGATGACTACAACCCTATACACTTGGTTGAGGAAAGGAATATGAAAGTTCACAAAACAGAGCTAGCTATATAAAAGTTAAAAAAATATATTTTTAATTAAGAGTACGAAACATAAAATGGACGGGAAAATATTCTATTAAAAAAATTAATCAAAATACTCACTGGATAATGTAAGCTACCTGCCAGGGTCAAAGACCTTATTTATCGACCCATTTCCTGTGCTCCCCTTTGTTTATATCGATTTTTCAATTAATTACTTCATGCGTAAGGAAACAGACTACCAAAATATTGCGCCTGAGCTCACCCATTAGTGTAAATTTTAATAATGTTTTTATAAAATATTTTATGCCAATTATATATGGCAATGCTAACAAAGTTCTTCAAGAATTCTAAATTTTTAGCCACTTAATTTTGAGGTAATTGCAATGATATTTCACTATGAGTTTTGGCCGTAAAATTACTAGTTTATTTCTCAATCATTTAGTGGTTAAATAATTATCATGTAGACAGTAATATTACATATTCATAATTAACTCTTTCTCAGACTGTAGTATAGATAGTGTTTTCCCTGACAGTTTTAGAATCACTATAAATAATAACACGTCATAATAGGAATTATATTCCTCCCCCTTTTTTCCTAAAATATTATTTATTTACATAAATCAGCCCAATACATCAGTTCATAAGTGTAGGCCAACCTGTAGCCAACATGAAAAAAAATATTTAAAAATTTATATTCGTTTTTTGTACGGAATTTATAATATAAAGAAACTAAAAATTCACACTTATGTGCAAATTACTGTAGTATTCTGAATTACATTGTTATTCAAAACTTTCTATTAAAATATTTACTTTTTTTCCTCGTAATAAGAAGTTTAAAAATATCTGTTTTTGCTATACAAAACTATTCTCAAGCAGATTTGAAGAATAAAACAACTTGGTCTCGTTTGTAAACAGATATACAGAAATATTTTTAATTCCGACAAAACGACAGATATTATCAAGGGAATTGGACATAATTTATCTAAATATTGAACTTTCACCAATTAGGCGTCATTTTCATTAATTTCCTCTGGATGAGACCTTGCTATTCTCTTTTGCTTCATACCGATAGCACAGTTCTAATGAGCGGTAGTGTAGAGGGGGAGGGGGAGGGTTGTTTTTAAAGAATTCGCTGTCGGTTCGGGTGTAATTTTAATCAGACGGCAGACGGTTCTTTAGCAATCGAAAATATTATCACAAGATTTGCAAGTATTTTATTTAAGAAACGTGATGTTGATTTTAATGAACATTCGGTTTGTATCAAAAGGAGATTATTTAGGATGTACCTAAAGATATTTTTAGGGAGTATTATGCCCGCGTAGAGGTCGAAAGGCGTATCAAAAGCGTATCAAAGGAGCTCGTTTCGGGAATATGAAAGGAGCTTATTCATGGTGTAGCAAAAGAGTTTTTCAAACAGTATTACGCTGGCGCAGAAAGTGAAAAGTATTTAAGGCCTAATATTCAGCTGATTTAGAGCGTAGAGTTTGATACGTCCAGCGCCCGATATTACGTTCCCACGCAGTGGGGTAATATGTGCTTAGGTGTTTATTTAGTTCGAATAACGTCTGCATAGCAGACGACAATCTCTTTTGATAAAACTGAATAAATTAATTCAATTAATCCCTGCTTTAATTTCCAAGCAACACCGGATACATTTTTTAGTATATATATACTTAATGATGAATAAATATATATTTACATGCAAGCTTGTATGCATAAATACATATATGCATACTTAAAAGTTCGGATGAATTAAATTTGCCTTTCAACGAAAGTGTGAACCAGAAAAAAAATATATGCCATTATTCACTGACATCAAATTAAATACGGAATATAAACTTAACTTACCGAAATCATATTTCAAAATCCTGCTCATAGTGAAGCAAAAAGCATCAGAGGGTCGAGACTGAAATTAAAGTTCATCTTCTGTTAATTGTTATTAACTATGGTAAAATGGAAATATATATATTGCAAAATATCACCAATCGTCTGATTTTTATACTTTCTGTGTAGTTATCACAGACACTGTTATCTAGCAAATTATTGCAGTAAAACCAACAGTTAGTTATTCGCTGGTGAGAAGCTATGGTAAATTAAAATACTACAATATCAGTTCTATAGCTTCACTGAGAATATGATCTCAAACTTTCAAATGCCTAGTCTAGGAACATCTCTGAACAATAAAATGAAACTGCTCTGATTTCATATTACATAAAAACATTTTTCCTATTTTAAAATCAAATTTTTCTTTATTCCCTGAATTATTTAAACATTAAAATTATTTTTATACAATTTATATGTCTAAAATTGTGTAAATGGCCACGCCCACAATTGATCCCACCCAATTATAGTATTTTGAGATATATCGGGTCATTAAAATATTGTTAATTTGCAATAAATATAAAAGAGGGGATTAAATTTTTAAATTGATAGTTTCAACATAAATCAATATATTTCCGATACAATAAACAAAAAATATATATTATGTTGTCTTTTCACAGAGTATGGGATTTCGAAAAATTAAAGTAAAATATTTTTAGTAGATCCTATATATTCCGCTAATATTTAAAAAGTATGATTTACATAGAAAAATGATTTCACTGAGGTTTAACTCCAAATAATTTGAATTAATTCTATATCCAGAAAGCAGCGGCAAATACGGCCACCGCGAATTAATATAAGTAAAACAAACAACACTTTACTAAGACTAAATATAAAACTCCTCTGATATACTTTTATATTTATGTATTTTCCTATTTTAAATTCAAATTTTTCTTTATTCCCTTATTTATTTAAAAATTATTATTATTTTTAATGCATTTAAATTCTAATTTTTCTTTATACCCCTATTTATGTAAAAATTATGATTATTTTTAATGCAGTTTACATATCTAAAATTGTATATATCGCCCCTCCCACAATTTTCCCCGCCCATTTTTAGTATTCTGAGATTTATTGGAGCACTGAAACTGTGTTTATTTACAATAAATATAAAAGAGGGGATTAAATTTTTTAAATAGATGGTTTCATTCAATACTTTTGAAAGTACTAAAATGATCAAGGAAAAATAAAAAAATTGAAATAGCTTTTCGGTGTAGATTTCATATTGGCATTAAATCTGCCTTTTTACTTTCCTTATATACAATAATATGTATAAGGAAAGTATTGTGACGGGGTCGAAAATTCGAATTCGAGTTTTCGACGGGACATCAAGCATCCCTGATCACGAATCGAACATTTTTGAAGTGATGTCTGTGTGTGTGTGTGTGTGTGTGTGTGTGTGTGTGTCAGTGAGTCTGTGGAGACGATAACTGACGGACGAATGCACCGATTCGAACGAAATTTGGTACAAAAATTACAATCCGTAAATACTGGAAGCCTATTGTTTTTATAAGTAGTCGAATGTTCAGACACCCCCCCCCCTAAATTTTCGAGAGAAATTTTGAAAAAATCGTCAAAACATCAAAACCAATAATAAAGTTACGCAAATAGACATTTCTTATGTAATTTTTCATTAGAAAACGAGTGACATAAATTCTAGAACGCTAACACGAACCGTTCTCGAGATATTGCACATTTTTCAAAAAAATTATCAAAAAGTCATGTAAAATAAAAAAAGTATTTCCTATTGAGAAACATGTTCACTTTTCATATGTAATACCACGCGATAAATTGTGTGACATAATTCTCGTGGATCTAGCTCGTTCCATTCATGAAAAAGATTCTTTGCGTAATGCTTTTGTATTTGAACGCCAATAGTCATTTATTTGCTGTAAGAATAACTGATTTCTCTGTCCATAACACTTGGCGAGATTTTGGCGACGAATTTGGTGAAATATCGCCAACTTGGCGACTTTTTTAAATGTTGCTAAATTAACGAAAATTTCGCCAAATGGATAAAAATGACGCTAAATCAATGGAAATAACCACTCATAGACGAAAATTCAGTATCTTGGAAAGAATATAAGTATCTACTATAAGAATAACCTACTTTTTTCTGTAAATGTACTACATTCATTGCATTATATAAGGAAAGTCATGTGCTGTCCACATCAGATTTTTATGTTTAAATTTCATTTCAATTAATTCATAGCCCGAAATGTCGCTGGTAAGTCTTTTCATTGGCATTTATACAGCCCTCAGTAAAACTCAACATAAATATAGCATTATTTTGTCTTTCCACAGTGTACTGGTGGATACTTCTAGGCACTGTAGCACTGGTTTACGAGGAATTAAAATAACATATTTTTAACATTTCCTATATATTTCGCTAATATTTAATAAGAAAGTTCAATCGTGCATACAGCACTGATTATAAAACACTTTCCTACTGGAAATGTAATTTTATTTAAGCGTCTCTAATTGTGATACATTCAGTGCTGAAATTTTTTAGAATGTCACAGTAATTTATTATATTTGAAAATTTAAAACTTCAAAAAATACAATGCCAGTAACCATAGAGGTAAAAGTAAGGAGTTAAAACTTCACATTAAGAAAACGCCAATATCGTGTAAGACAATAATTTAGGAGGCGCTGGGATAAGCTGCATTGCATGAATTTCTATGGCAAAAGACCTAAAATATTTTTTAAACTATCTGTTTTCTAAAAATATATAAATAACGCAATGCAAGTTAAAACTGAAACAATAACGAATATCCCTACTCATTCAAAATTATTTTACCTTTCAATTTATTTTTATCTCCATAGATTCTGTACTCTATCCTATTACTATGAAAAAATACTGGTTAATTATACTAATAATTAGTTAACTCTTAATTTAAAACTAATCAAAAATACATATACTAGATACTACGCCTTTCTGTTGTGTCAATTAGCAATAGCATCCACTTTACTAGCACTAGGTACACCTGCATGTAATTCTCAAAACATTATGGCATTTTTAAGCATTTCTTCCACAGGAGTTTTATCTCCTTCTTTCTAACTCCATGCTAATTATATGAAATGAACTTTATCCAAATAACGCCATTGTAATATAAATCGTCTGTCTCTTTATGTAAAATCAATGAATATTTTATCATTTAAAATAAAAAATATTGTAATTGCGTTGGCTCAGAATTTAGATAAACCGATAATGCGTGAAATAAATCTGATGTGGGCAGCATATGACTTTCCATATATAGTGTAATGAATTTACTACTTTTACAGTAAAAAAAATAGATTATTTTTATAATAGATATTTATATTCCTTCCAAGATATTGAATTTTCGTCAATGAGTCGTCATTTTCATTGATTTAGCGTCATTTTTATCCATTTGGCGAGTTTATCGTTAATTTAGCAACATTTAAAAGAGCCGCCAAGTAGGCGACATTCCACCAAATTAGTCTCTAAAATCTCGCCAAGCGTTATGGACGGAAAAGTAAGTTATTCTTACAGCAGGTAAATGACTATTGGCGTTCAAATACAAAAGTATTACTCAAAGTATCTTTTTTCATGAATGGAACGAGCTAGATCCACGAGAATGATGCCACCAAATTTATCGCATAGTATTACAATATGAAAAGTGAACATGTTTCTCAATAGGAAATATTGTTTTTTTTATTGTTTCTCTCGGTGAACTATATCATTTACTGTAGTTGCTGAAAAAGAGCCTGCGCAGCTAATAAATATGAAAACATGTTTAAAATATAGATTATAAAATAAATTTAATAACATTTAAAGTTTAAATACATTTTACAAACATTTGAAATATAGGAATACTAATTAAATGCATGCCATTACGCCTCCCATGTGAAAAATTACACTTAAACATAAACATTTTTAATTTGTGCTAGGATTTCATTCAGAAATAGTAGAAAATTAAAATATACAAAATATATCTCGTTATATTAAAAGCTTGCTGAGTTTGCTGATGGCAAAATTATTTCTGATTGCAGCCCAGAATTTGACAGTCCAGCAGAAGTGAATAACTACTTTATGTAATATCTTAACGTTATTACAAAATAGCGCTCATTTGCGTCAAATTAACATTGGCGACAAACTCCCTAACTCTACACAGCCTGATTAGAATCCTCGAATTCGAGAAAAGTGTTATTCACCCATTTCTACTTATAACTGTATCGATTCTATCTTTCGTACTATATCACCTACTTGGTTATGATTTTTGAAAATAATTTACTGATGTGCATGATAAAAAAAATAATTCAACTCTTGGAAAGATATTTATTACAAAATATATCTCACTTTTCTTTCTGGAGAATATAGCAAGAGTCAGAATTTAATTGAATTTGTTTTTCTCCCTATGTTAAACAATTTTTATTTAAAAAACTACCTAATATATTTTACTGAAATTTTTTTTATATATTTTATGATAACTTGAATATGTTCTAAAACTGTTTAAGCAATTTGTGAATTTTAAATCCACTTAAAAAATGTTTGACAAATTAGATTCCATAGGGTTCTCAATGTATTTCTCTTTTTCAACTCGGGTTTAATCCAAAACTAATTGGGTGATATTATTCATTTATATTCCCATAGACCGTCTGAAAAATATACTAAAATTTCATTTTGATGAAGTCATTTTCACGGCAGTTATCGTGCTAAAGGACAGACAGACAGAATGAACAAAGTCATAAACACTTTTCAACTATGTTGTAAAGTGTTAAAAAGTGTACTTTATATAAAAATGATTTCGCAGTTAGAATTAATGGTTTGGAATTAATGGAATTTGTTAGAATTAATGGTCGTCTATGCCAAGAAAGCTGCACTAAATACGTCTGTGGCGAGTTAAAATAAGGCACACGGACAACGATGGACCAAAGAATCTGGATGGACTGACTATCCATCATCTCCAAACCACATTGGCCATCTGTAAGGAAACATGTTAAGCTGCATGAAAATTCAATGACAAAAGTCACTTAACATTCTTCGCTATATTGTACGGCTTTTTAAATATTATATGCTTATATTATGTGTCAGTACTTTTGTGGAGCTGCGTTTTAAGACGTGAACGCAGCAAAATTTTAAAAATAGCATAATATTTTAAACACATTTAATCATTTTATTTTCCCACAATTTCTGAAAGATGTTCTAATATAAATTAACAACATTTAAGCCTTAAATTTGATATTTTTATTTAATTTTCCTTCTAATCAATATTTAAAACATGTTTTTAAAATCTATATTTTTAACATCTATATTTAACCATTTTAACATCTATTTTAAACATCTATATTTAAAACATGTGACTTTTCAGCAGATATCTTTTAGCAGCCACAGCTAGCGATAGACACGCCCGTTGCGCAGGCGTAAGAAACCCGTGAACAATAAATGAACAATTTATTCACAAAAAGGAAGTTCGTATTATCAATAGAGCCGTTTTTATCATAGGCAAAGTGTTCAAATACTGGAGGCCCGCAACCATCAAATTATGTATTTTTACTTTTCCTGCAATACATGGTAATGTATAGGGAAAGTATTGGAATCAATTCGAAAATCGCAACTCGAGTTTTCGACGGATCTACACGTTTCGAGACTTCTAGAATACGAAAAAACTATTTTTAGCGTGACGTCTGTGTGTCTGTGCAGATTTTGTATCCACTCTAACTAAAGAACTAATAGACCGAATTTCACAAAATTTGGTAAATAAGTGGGTGGTGAGTCATCTTGGTGCTGATTAGATTTTGGTACGATTCAGAAAAAATATAACCTGCCTTTTTTGCAAAATGGCCATCAAAAATCAACAAAATCTGAAATAAAAAACTACGTATGCTGAAATATATCCATTAAATGCTTGTTTTATACGTAATGTTTAATGAAGAAAAGAATAAGACCAACACCATTGCACTAGGACTAGCCGTTCTCGATATATTTTCGTTTTTTCGTTTCTTCGTTTTTTCTCTATGCCACCTTTGAAAATGAGTCCAGTTACCAAATGAGAACGAAAATTGAATTAACAGTGAATTAAATTTAACTAAAATAAAGAGAGTGTGTATATAAGTCTGCAGGGAAAGTCATGTGCTGCCCACATCAGATTTTTCTTATCCTATCCAGATTCCGTACAATATTTCATAGCGCTTTTATTCTTTCCTAACTGCACTTTTGGACTTGAGAAGAAAGACATCTATGCAACTTTAGCCTGTTTGCTTCACAGTATTAAACTCATTTTACTTTCCCTGCAATGCATGGTACCGTATAGGGAAAGTATTGGAATAATACCAAAAATCGCAACTCGAGTTTACGACTGATCTGCACGTTTTGGGACCTCTCGAATACACAATAAAACTATTTTTAGCGTGACGTCTGTGTGTGTGACTCTCTGTGGAATGCATGCATCCCCTCTAACTCGAATACTAATGAACCAAATTTTATAAAATTTGGTAGTTAAGTCACTGGTGGGTGACCCTGGTGCTGATTAATTTTTGGTACGATTCGGGATAAAATAACTTGCCTTTTTTGCGAAATGGCCCGCAAAAATTGCTTCTATCCACTCTAGCTAAAAGACTAATCTACAAAATTTCACAAAATTTGGTGGATAAGTCACTTGTGGGTAAGCCTGGTGCTGATTAGATTTTAGTACAATTCAGAAAAAAGGAACCTGCCTTTTTTAATGGAATGGCCAGCAAAAGTCATCAAAATGTAAAATAAAAGATTATGTATGCTCAAATATGCTTGTTTTATACGTAATTTTTGACGATTAAAGAATGAGATATAAGACATATCCCATTGTTCTAGGTCTCACCGTTCTAGAGAAATTCTATTTTTTTTGCATGTTGGCCAGACACATTTGAATATAGGTTTAGTTACCAAATGTAAACGAAAGTGGAAGTAAAAGTGCAAATTCAATATAATTTAAATTATTAATTTATTATTTTAAAATCAATTTTTTTTTATTACCTTACTTATTAAAAAATTATGATTAATTGTATGTGACCACGCCCACATTTGTTCCCTCCCATTTTCAGTATTCTGAGATTTATCGGTGTATTGAAATAGTGTTTATTTACAATAAATATAGAAGATGGGGTTCAATTTTTAAATAGATGGTTACATTCCAAATCAATAATTCGGAAGGTGCTACAATGATAAAAGAAAATTGAATAAGATTTTCAACGTGGATTACATATTGGCATTAAACTACCTTTTCATGTTTAAATTTCATTTCATTTTATTTATAGCCCGAAAGGTCGTAGATAATTTCTTCTTTTTTTTTTTTTTTTGCAATGACATTTATACAGCCCTTTGTTAAACCCAAAACATAAATATAAGATTATTTTGTATTTCCACAGAATATTGGATTGCGAAGAATTAAAAGTAAAATATTTTTAATAGTTCTTATTTATTTCGCCAATATTCATAAAGTATAATTTACTCGTATATGAAACTTGATTTCGCCTAATTATTATACCTTTAAAACGACCACGAGCAATCCTTTTCGACCTTTCAAAAATTTTTTATTTATATTTTACTTTCATATCCTCTTCTAAAACATTCTAATACCTCTTTCTATTTTTACTCTGTGGTTGCCAGTTCGGTCACCCCATTTTACTACTCATTTCTACTGTCGCTCCAACTTGACGCAGAACTGAGAGCAACGGAGCTTCGGAGGGTGGACATTCTGTCTCCCCCGCTGTCCCTGCGTTCATCTGCTCATATCTCATTTATTTTAGCTCCTATCTCAAAAACTCTTCGAGATACCTTAACTTTAAACCTCGATTGAATTTTCTATATCTTTTTTGCACAAGGGGAATAATTTATTATAATTTTTAAAATTAACTCTATTCCGCTGATATGATGTCATGGGTTCAAATATTAGCACACATCGGGGGTTAAAGCAATTCCATGCTAGGAACTCCTTAACTGGAACACACTGAACCGGAATTATTATATTTTTGTGATTAATAAATGTCTATAAACCTAGGCCAAATACAGCCGTGGGAATTCAAATAGTTAAACAAATAACACGTGGGCTATCCATCCTCTCCAGACAACAGTGACCGGCTGTAAGGAAACATGTTACACGACATGAAAATTCACTGTTACTTAACATATCGCTTCGCTACATTTAATATCTTTTTAAATATTATATATATATATGATACAGAAATTTTAAGCCCTTCCCAATAACGCGTCCTTTTCTTTCACAATTATTATTCCAAATTTCTATTTCATGTCCAGCACATATTGCAACTACATTAACTTCTATCCCACGCAACTAATATTAACAAAGTCTGCCAACACTTCCTCTTTTCCTTGACCATACCATATATGGCCAATAATCTTAACCTCTGTGTAAACTTTCGCATATGAAACTGCATTCCCAATCACATTTTAAAAGCCTGAAACGCGAAGACGGCATGTGCTCCATGCCTCATATCCCTTCCCCTCCGATGTAAATGTATTTTTGTACTTGTGAAGAACTAAGCAGACTACACTGAGATTTGATGAGGGATGGTCGACGATCAGGAGTCGTCCAGGATATGTAACTATCTATTTCTAGTGTCATCTAATAAAGTAGATTTTTGATAGCATAATACGTCTCTTCCCTGGACTATTTCCACCAATATTATATATATATATACTTTTGTAGAGCTGTTCCGTTTCGAGCAGCATCTGAACAATTAAATAATTTTGTATCATGTGAACGCAGCACAATTTTAAATATATCATAATATTTTAAACAATTTTAATCATTTTAATTTTCTACAATTTCAAAAGAGGTTCTAACAACGTTTAAGCAAAAACGTCACTTAAATTTAATATTCCTATTTCATTTTCTTTCTAATCTATATATATATATATTTTAAATGGTCAGGCACTTGACTTTCGTCATTCGCCTTTCGTCAGAAGCCAGAACGTGAACCATTTAGCTGTCCTAAGACGTTGCCCCAGGCGCACCAGAGGGGTGCGGAACACACTACGCCCACAACACAAGCATCCATGCCTTACGGGGGACTCGAACCCACAACGCGGCGGTCGAGCGATTGCTGTGGAAATGCTCGCCTTGACCACTCGACCACTTCGTCGGCTTCTAATCTATATTTAAAACATGTTTTAAAAATCAATATTTATCTTAATATTATCTATATTTAAAACACGTAACTTTTTAGTAGCCACAGCTAGTAACAGATACACCCGATACAAGAAATCCACGAACAATAAATATTCAATTTATTCACAAAAAGGAAGATAGTATTGGTATTGTTACTAACAGGTAATATTCTCTTACTGGCGCCTTCTTTCTCGTCGGATCTCGAAAACCAGACAGTGAATACACAGTATAGAGCACCTCTACTACAGGCTGACTTATCAAGCATATTGAAGCCCATAGGGTTCCATACTACAGTTACAGAAATTATAAAATAAGTCTTTAAAATACATACTTCATATAAAAAAGAAGTATCAATTAGAATATTGTAGAACTTAGCTTGCACAAGTATGCTCCAGTACAGGGTATCCAATTATTTATTAGCCATTGTTTTCTTCTTTCTTCGTTTCTAGGAAAGCGAAATAGCCTAGAACCCTTTCTAGAATGATTAGAGCAGTTCGGTGCAGAACAACCACCCATAATTATTTCAATTATACTTCCTAAAGTGAAAATAGGAATAGACCTAATGCTAATGGATTGCGCTTCCAGCTATCGTGGGCTTCAATATGTTTGATGAGTCAGCTCGTATATAGACACTGCCTCCTTTATACTCTGCCTGCGCAGTCAGCGTCTGGAGCTGAGTTATGACAAATTGTACCGCGTGAGGGCGCCCCTTGCGTTGAATGTTTTTAGCAGGTTATCCATATGTTTAGATTGGTTTACGGTACAATAACTCTGAAATTTAAATTTTTAGTTGTTGTTTTTTCTACTTTTATCATTAGATTTTATCCTTAAGTTTATTGTTAATTTGATTTTAAAGCTAATTTTATTGCTGATTTCATTTTATTATTGGATGTTCTTATATATATTTTAACATTGAAATCAAGGGAAAATTAAGGTATGTGTATTTTATTTTATTATGAATTTGTTTCATTTTATTGAAAAAAATTGTCAAAAATTATAGATTTTCCATATAAAGGATTTATTATATATATTTTTTATGTAACAATAGTGTTGTCAAATACAAATTCTGGATGCTTTTATACACACAAATTTTGAATGCTATTTAATTTTGCTATTTGAATGACACTTTTTATTTTATAAAAAAATATAGTAAAACTTGTTTTCTCCACTCTCATTTCTGGGCTATATCTTAGGCGGGTGATCAATATACAAAGGGCTGTGATCTAAAGATTTTAATATTGTAGAGTCATAAAATATTTATCATGGTTATGTTACTAATAAAAAATACACAAGTACATACTTTAAAAGTGTATGAACTTAAAAGTGTACTTATGTGTCTGAAGGGAAGCGGGTGTAACTTTTTATGCACTAAAATATAGATATTGAATAAAATAAAAACAATTTAGAGCACAATTCTATTTAATGTAGCCTAAATAAAAAATTTTAACTAACATAAATGACCAGCCTATTATCACTTAAATTAGGCAATCAGTTATATTGAAAGTACTATATTGTTGTATATTTGTATTGTTGATTTTTTTTTTTTTTTTTTTTGATAAATCGCCACTTCTGGTAGAATTGCACTTGATCTGGAGAATCATTCCAAAAACAAAACATAAGCAGTTCCAGCGAGTACAGTTAAGACAACTGGAGTTCCAGAATTTACCTGGTGTTGCAACGGGTTAACCTACTAGTTTTTAATTACTTTCTAATTGTTTTTTTCATTAGAGTTAGTAGTGATAATATTTTTTGATTTTTAATTTATGTCATTTAGTACTTTTAAACTGAATTTTATTGTTTTTAACCTTATTTGCTTTTCCTTAATTGCAATCATCTTATTTAGGTTTGTGCTGTACTTTCTTTGTTTGTGTACTTCTTTAGTTTGCTTAGCATTAAAAAATAGTTTTCTTTGCTTAAATGTTGTATGAAATCATGGAAACAAGATCTAAAAGCAAAATGCTTTGGGTTCCAAGCATTTTTGGGTTCAGGTGCTTAAATCTCACAATTTTAACCTGTATCCCTCACACTGTATATAGATATAATAAACGGTAGATAAGAGAAAAATAAATAAAATGTAAATTGATTGTACTTGAATGGAAATATTATATAATAATAGTTTATTATTTCGCATATCTGTTTCTTCCTTTATATAAGTTGTTTACATATGGTATCTTCAGTATAAATTTCCCCATGACTACTTCGATTTCCTGGGAACCTCGTTTCCACATTCCTACATATTTTACATCCCTGGGAGGGGAGGGGGGTCATACATAATCTATACTCATGTCCTAAAGCTAAGAATAATTATATACATTTCAATAGGAGAAATACACATTTTGCTCTGCCACTCTTAATGTACTTTACATAGAAAAATACTCTCTGCAGGAAATAAAAGAACTTAGAACACTTAGCAGGTACAAAACAAATTGAAATATTGCATATGTATTTCATGAAGTGTATATCCATGATTAAAAATTGAAATAGAAAATTCATTGAAAAATGATTTGGAATAATAAATTTCTTCATATAAAAACATGAAAATTCATTAAAGAATAACTTTTCACTTTATCACAAATTTATTATCTAAAGTCATTTTTCTATGAATTTTATAATTTAACTTATATATAAATTTTTGATGAAGGATTCACATATTAAATGCATGTAAAATTTCAATTTATTGTGGTTTTGTTAAATTTTTGAAGCCCTTTAATTTCAAGTAAGTATTTTTTCTTTAATTACAAAGTGGGTTTATGAGATATTATATGGATTATAATTCTTTCTTCAAGTCTTCTGGCTTGTGGTGTTTGGAATTTTTTCTCATAAAGAAATTATTATCAAAAGAATTGTAAGGAAAGAAAAACCATAAAACTAAATTTAAAAAAAAAAATTCGATCATAAAAATATATATTTTTTTTTTGTGTGTAACCAATAAAAAACGGGGCTTATCCTAGTTTCACTATGCCCTCGTGTTTTTATACCTTGGCTTTCGCATATATCATGTTTGTCCAAAATCCTATTTCAAGCATTTTTATATCCCTTTTCAGTATTAAGCTGCACCACTGTATTCAACTGAAGTAGCGCCGTCTACCGCAGAACGTTGTCCCTACGCAAATCACCGTTTACTATGGAGAGACGGCTGATTGCACAGGCAGAGTTTAAAGGAGGCGGTGATATAAAGGAGCCTTAACACAGTACATGACGTAAACATGGCATGAGCCAAGGGTTGCCATAACTTCCACAGTTCGAAAGAAAGGTGCCCAACTTTGGCGATTTATCGCCAATTTGGCGACATTTAACGACTTCCGTTATGTTCGAAAAACTCCATGAAATAACGATTAGTCTAAGAGATATGGAGAGATTTCCAGAAGTTTCTATAGATATATTATAAAAAGGACTCATCACTTCGTTGGGAGTTCAATTAATAAGTTGACAAAATACGAAGTAGTGTGAATTGTGACTTTCGTCAATGTTTTGAGATTAGTAGCCGCTGTTTTATGAAAGTACTTTCGTCCGTATTTCGAGAGTAATATCACTTATTTTGTGAAATTCGTGGATCATTTAAGTGCTGTTTGATTGTATAGTATTCCTGTTTACTTTGTGCTTGTGAATAAACGTGCTTAGTTATCCATAAATTTGGACTTATTCTTGTATTCTGCGTGCTAACCCATGTTTCCAGATGATACGTTTTTAACAATATTGTCGATAGAGACGTTTTTATCATAGACAAAAATATGCAAATACTGGAGGCAATTATCAAATTACGTACTTCCCTTATCCTATCCACATTCTGTATAATATTTTATACCGCTTTTATTCTTTCCTAACAGCCCTTTTGGACATGAGCAGTGGCGACTCGTAGATAAAATTAGTGAGGGGTGCTCAGGGCCGACGAGAGGGGGGGGGGGGGGACCCGGGGCAAATTCCCGGGGCCCGTGCAGCTTGGGGGGCCCGGGCGGACCTGGAATTTTTTTTTTCTTCATGTCGGTAATAACAATACTGGAAAGAAAAGTATTTTTAAGCCCGGGACCCTAAACCGGATGCTAAAAAAACATTTAACTTTAGTTTATATTCCACCACATAGATGGCTCCACCAGCACCAGAAGGGGGTTATTGCTGTAATGTGTATTAGCAATGTTTTATTTTCCTGTGGTCTTTGCACAGAAGTCAGTTGAGAAAATTAAAACACGATCATCGTTTCTTCTTAAATTCATATATTATAGCCGCTTCTTTCAGATTCAAGAAAAAGGTAGGAGCCTTTCATGCTATTTTCAATAACCAGCAACCAAAACAATTCATAATTTTAAGTTACCAGATTTGACGGTATACTTTGTTTATAAATTGTAACTGTTGTTCTGTTATCTTCGGCTTCGGCCATTTTATTTTTGTTGTGTAGTTGCTATGTGTGTAAAAATGTATTAAAAATGTGAATATCATACAAAATTAAAGCTAGCACATGTTAATAGATAAAATGATGTAGAAGCAGAAAATTTACATAGAAATAATGATCGTTCTCTGATGACCGCAATGTGGAAACAGTTATTTGTGCAATTTGGATATTTACACTTGTATTTCTATGAAAAGTTCTGGATTTCATTAAACCAGGTACTGTGTTTTGTTTTTGATTTAAGCATGGCTTCTGGTTTGTTTTAGAGGGTAATTTAAATTTAATTTCTTGACTGTATTCAATTTTATGATTTTCATGTTATGTCCACGTAAGTTGTCACACAAACAGCTATTGCTACGTGAGACGTATAAATATCGTTTCTTTTAAATTTCTGCAAAATACAAACTTTTTTCTAAGTATCGCTTATTAAAATTTTGTTAAAGAGTAATGTTTTTGCTAAGTATCATTCTTTTGAAATTTCGTTAAAGTACAATCATTTTTCTAAGTATCGACTTTCCTTAATACTTTAACATTATTTTATACTTATTTATGTATTAGCTTTTTATGCATTTTTAATTATATATGTTAATATTTGTTATGCATAAAGCCCAAGATGGAGTCCGTCAGGGCTTTTCAAACACCGTACGCGTTGGCGCCATTCTTGGCGACAAAAAATGGCGGATTTCGCCAAATTCTTTATATCCAATCTGTTCCTAAATTTATAAATATGCGATATTATAACTATTACTGAAATAACGTTTTTTAAACCTTAGGTTGCGTTTATTCTTGTTCATTATGAATTACCATCATTAATCCGGAGCACAAAAAAGAAGAGAACGAGATGCAAAAAAGAAAGAATCTGTTAAAGGTCGAATAACTCTTCAAAGTTTGGGGGTTACAATCTCTCCTCGTTTACCTGAAAATCAAACTGGAAATATTTCAATTGAAGAAGACAGTAATAATAATGAAAGTAGTTCTTGTGCATCAAGTACATTTGACTATGGAATTGAACACTCTGCTGAATCTGAACCACCGAAACCAAGCTCATCTGCAGCTGCAAGAGGAAGTAAATCTGATGCAACTCAACTGTGTTATGCTTCTTGCTTAAAGGGAATAACATCGTCAGCGTCCGAAAATGAACAAAATAATGAGAGATTAAATTTTGATATTGGTCTTCGAAAATCATACTTCACTACCGACGAAATAGAAGACGCAGTTCGACAAGGGCCAGAACGATACCCAGCAATTTTCCCTCCCGACCATGACGGAATGAAATTTCCCGTTTATGTGCTGAATTGTCGTTTAAGGAACGATGAAGTAGTTCCTCGGGACTGGTTAGTTTGGAGTGAAACCAAACAAGCTTTATTTTGCTTCCCATGTCGTCTATTTTGCAAATTATCTGAATTGCAGCGATCTATTTTTGCTACAGAAATTGGCTGGGGACCTTCCAAAAGCTATAGACAGCTATATGACAGAATACCTGATCATGAAAGCAGCAACAATCACAAAGAGTGTTATGTACAATGGCGAAATTTACAGAACAATTTAAATAAAAACACGACTGTGAATTGTTTGTTATTGCACAGAATAAAAAGTGAAATGCAAGTATGAAAAGATTTACTACGGCGCTTTCTGGACGCAATTCTGTTTATTTCATAACGTGGATTAGCTTTCAGAGGGAGCAACAACTTAATTGGTGATCCAAGAAATGGAAATTTCTTAGGGATGCTGGAAATCATAAGTCATTATGATCCTCTCCTTGACGAGCACTTGAAAAAAGTGAAGGAATCACAAATTCAAGGCAAAAGAATGCAGGTTCATTATTTGTCAGCCGAAATTCAAAATGAATTTATTTCATGTTGCGCTGAAAATGTCCTAAACTGCATTTTAAAGGAAAGAAAAGTTACCAAATACTTTTCTATAATTGTAGACGCAACGCCAGATTCCGCACATATGGAGCAAACGACATTCATTTTGCGTTATGTCCTTACAAACAGAGAAACGAATGAATATGAAATATTTGAAAGATTCATAGAATTTGTAGATTACAATAAGAAAACAGGAGATGCTATTGCAAGTTTGATTCTTCAAACACTTAAACACAATATCCCAATAAGTGAGTGCCGTGCACAAGGATACGACAATGGCCCTAACATGAGTGGTACATACAAGGGCGTTCAAGCTCGAATTTTGGAAATTAACCCCTTGGCCATTTTTTCTCCTTGTACTTGTCACTCTCTGAATCTCTGTGGTGTTCATGCGGCAGAATGTTGTCCCAAAGTAATAACGCTTTTTGGTGTTGTACAGAGGCTGTATAATATATTTAGTAACAGTCCTCAGAGATGGGAAATTTTGCAAAAAAACACGGACTGATCGCTTCATTCCCTGTCCAACACACGTTGGTGTGCTCGAACTGAGAGTGTTGTTGTTGTTGTTGAGACCCAGACTGTCCGACCTACCAGAAAGGTGTAAGGTAACTGTTTGGACGGCCGGGAAGTGCCACCCAATTTAGACCGGAACCCAGTGGGGGAGGCATCCACAGGGACCGTACCCTCCTTCCCCTACCACCAACCTCTCGGAAGGACTTACGGACCCACATGTTTAACGTGATCGTACTCCGCATGAACACGGCGGCAGTTCTGGCAGCGGCGAGAATCGCGCGCTAACCACTGGGCTGCCGCGCCCGAAAAGAGCCAACAACACGCGGTGTTCCCAGGTGGTCACCCACCCAAGCACTAACCGCGCCCGATGCTGCCTGACTTCGGTGATCTAACGAGAACCGGTGTTTTCACCACGGTACGGTCGTTGGCCTCGAACTGAGAGTGTGAAACCATTTGCACAAAAGCTTCCTTCGATAAAGGAGTCAATCGACATGGTGCTAGAATTTAATCTAACTGCAGACACTCAAACAGATTTAAATGGTATAAAGACATATATGGAATCATTTGAATGTCTCGTGATGACAACAGTTTGGTTCAAAGTTTTGTCATCCATAAACTGCCGAAGCACGGTCTTACAAGCTCGAAATTCCACCATCGATATCGAAGTAGCAAATCTTTCCAGTCTCCTTATAGATTTGAAAAAAAGATTAGAAATAGTTGGGAGGCAATCCTAAATGAATGTAAGCTTGTAGCTGTAAATTTAAATATGCAAGCTGAATTTTCAGATCGACGACAAAGAAAGAGGAAAGGAAATGCTGAAGAATTGACAATGACACCAACCGAAGTATTCAAGTTTGATGTGTTTAATGTTCTTTTGTTGTTGTTGTTGCTTATGACCCCTGTTTCTGCATTAGCACGAATACAGGTCCAGTGACACCAGAAGAAGGACAGGGAGAATGACACACAAGAGAAGAATACAAAGTTTATTAATACATGCAAGCATCACTGACTAAGGTCTGAAGGGTGCAGCTTCTCATAATGTTCTTTTAGACAGTGTTATTGGTGGCATTACAACTCGATTTGATGCAGCGAAAAACATAAACACTTTATTCAATGTGCTGTGGTTATTTCACGACTTAAATGAAGTACAAATTCGGGAAAATGCAAGAAAACTACAAAACAAATATAAAGATGATGTCAGCGAGCAGCTCTCTGAAGAACTAATACATCTGAAATCGATATATGATGCAAACATACAGGAAAGAAATCTTTCACCTATACAGTTGCTCAACAAAATAAATCATCTGAATCTTAAACCACTGTTTTCTAACATCGTTATTGCTTTGAGGTTGTTTTGTACAATTCCTGTGACTGTGGCTCAAGCAGAACGATCTTTTAGTTGCCTATCAAGGATAAAAAGTGTGTTACGGTCAACTATGGGTCAAAGCCGACTTTCGTCTTTGGGCTTATTATCCATTGAGACTGAGCTAGCCAGACATTGTGATTTTTCCCAAATTATAGATACATTTGCAAGTCGTAAGGCTCGCAAAGCGCCTTTGTGAATTAACTTAAATCCGAGACTCAATAAATTCTGCTATCGTCCTTGCTTGTTAAACAACTATTATTTTCTATTTACCAAATATTGCATCGCTCTAACTCAATTTTCTCATTATATTAGAGAAAATAAAAAACCATTTCTATCAGTACGCACGTGTTTGTTAGTTTGTTTTTCATTGGGCCCGGAATTATTATTGTCCCGGGGCCCGGGCTGGGGGTGCTGCTCCAGAAAATTTTTAGCCTTTGTATTTTTTTCATAAACAACTGGAGGATGGCTACTGACATTAAGCTTAAGGATTATATATTGTACAAGTATAAAGAAAAAAGGACTAAATATCGATAATATCAAGTGGAAATAGGGGGTGCTGCAGTTCCACAGTGCCTATACGTGATCCGACATCTCGCAACAATGAGAAGACATCTGTGCATCTTTAAGCTGTTTATTTCGCAATATTTAACTCGTTTTAACATTCCATATGCAAAACATATTACACAATATGCTATGCATTAGAAAAGTACTGTTACAACGTATGCCCCGGAATCATGAGAGTGCACGCAGGTTACAAGTATGAGTGCAGGTTTCTGCATACATAACACGATTATTCACAAGCAGGAAAACATTCGTAGACAGGAACAATATTCACAACTTTCACAACATTCGTAAACAGGAACAATATACAGTCAAACAGTACTCACAGTCAAACAGAACAATGTACAGTCAAACTGAACAATATACAGTCAAACTCCAGTGATTCCACACGCTAAACATATTAATATCAAAACATAGACAAAAGTAATTTCGAAAAACAGCCGCTACTATTCTCGAAATTTTGACAAAAATCACAGTCCAATGTAGCTCGCATCATGTCAACTGAACACCAACGGAATGATGATTCCTTTTATTGTTTATCTATAAAAACTTCTGGAATTCTCCTTACCTCCTAAACTAATCGTTATTTCGCGGTCTTTCTCGAAGCTTCGGAAAGTTGCCAAATATCACCATTTGGAAATAAATCGCCAAAGCTGGAAACCCTTCTCCGGACTCCGAAATTCTGGAAACTCTAGGCTTACGTCATGGTGTTTTCTATATCTGGACTTCGAAAGAGACGAAAGGAAAGACGCCAGTGAGGGAATATTACAGTGCTCGAAAATAGTATAAGAACAACATATAATTGAATGGAAATATACTTTATCTTCACTTCATCAAAATGAAATTTTGATATTTCTGACCTCTAATACGAAATTATACAATAACATTTACAACACACAAACCAACAAATATGAACCTTACAAAAGTTGACCTTATAAAGATTATCACTAAAGAAAATATAGAAAAAGTATAAGGACATGTTCTAAATTACTTAATATTTCTTAATAATCAAGAAAACAAACTTTTTTTAACACTTTACAACATAGTTGAAAAGTGTTTATGACTTTGTTCATTCTGTCTGTCTGTCCGTTAGCACGATAACTACCGTAAAAATTACTTTTAATGAAATTTTAGTATGTTGTTCACACGAACTGTAGGACCTATGGGAATAAAAATGAATAATATCACCCAATTAGTTTTGGATTGAACCCGGGTTGAAAAAATGAAATACATTGAACCCTATGGGACCTAATTATTCAAACATTTTTTTACCGGATTTAAAATTCGCAAATTTTAGGAAATATTCAAATTATCCCATAAAATATACAAAAAAAAAATTCAGAAAATATATTCAGTAGTTTTTAAAATAAAAATTAAAATAATAATTACACCCTTTATATAAGGAGATCACGTGGCCATTATATAAAGAGATCACGGGATCCACTTCAAGATAAAATATGGCATCCATCTTGTATCAAAATCGTGATTTTTAAAGTTCTCTTTAATTCATATTTAGTGTTATATCCGTTCTAAAACCGCTTCATTTTTGCTTAAATTCTGTGCATCTACATACTGAAACAACGCAATTACAATATATTTGAGTTTAAATGATTATCAAACTTTGATTATTTCTACAACGATGCCTAATTTTCACTTATGAAAAATGTAAACACAAAAAGATGTAGAATGAGTTGAATAAGAATTGCTGAATTTCTTTAACGCAAAATTATTTAGCTCATGGAGTTTGCAATATAGCTGATGTGAATGAAACATTCATTGATTTTACAGAGAGAACCCAGACAATATTTTCAATGGAGTTTTAAACATAGAGTTAAATTACTTGTAATTCCATGGTTTTAAGTTTTTAAATAAAATAAATTATTATAGTATTGTGATGAATGAAAGGATTGGAAAAATGTTTATAAATGAAATATTGCTTTCATATAGAGGCGATTTATATTTCGATGACGTCATTTGAATAAAGTTCATTTGTTTCCGATGAAGTTTTCAAATGTAATAAATTATTGAAGTATTATGATAGTTTTTAAAATATTACCGAGGAAAGTATCGCATTTTAGAGATGTTTAAACTAGGCAATTTATACTTCAATGCCGTCATTTGAATGAAGGTCATTTTTTCCATGAAGTCCCAAAAGATTGCATCAGGATTGATTTGGACCAAGAGAAATGTATTTCTTTTAAAACTCCTGTCTTCTTTCCTTATAGTTCTTTTTATAAGGAGGACGTGACATTAACTTTCCATACCAAATATTTGGATGTTTATTCAAAACATTTTGAACTGTTCGTGTGGAACATGGTAAGTCCAAATTTCTTCTAACTTCATTTGCAGTTTCTTTTTTCTCGCAAGCTCTTCTTACAACCATTCTTTTCTGTTGATGCATTAGAATTTCTGGTCTTCCAGTTCGTTTTTTCATTCTATACATTCCAGGTTCTTTTAGAAAATTATAAACTACAATTTTAAATCTTTTAATTTTTATTTAATTTCATGCCCACTCAATCCACATTCTTTAAAAAGCAAGAATTTTTAAAGGTCAGACAGATGAGTTAGTTCTCTTTGGCATCGTACAAAAATCGTGAAGAAATGAGGCAAGTGTGAATTTTGTTTAGAAACCCAGTCTTTATATTTGTAATGGTCACTTTCTGCTTTCAAATATGCAAATTTTACTATAATTTTAGGTGAAAAAACAGTTGTCGGCATATTTTTTTCCAAAATTACATGGGTTTAAAATTTCTAAAGTAAATTTATACACATTTAGTTTTGGAAAATTTAACTAATTTACATGAAAAAGAACTTAATTTTATCAATATTTTTACTTAAGAAATTTGTACATTCCCGTCATAAGATTTCTAGATTTGGCGAGTTTTCGCTTGTCTTTATATTTTTTTCGCGCACTATGCACGTTTACAATAGTACTGTAACTAGAGTCGCAAAAAATCGGAGAATTTTAAGAAACGGGAATAAACTCGGAATCTTTGATGGAAATAAACAAGTCTCTTATATGTCTGGCTAATCCAGCGCCTTATGCAATTTAAACCTCGATGGATCACCATATAGATAAATTTACTAAACCTTGTAATAGTTTAAAGGTAAAGTCAATTAAAATAACATTTACACAAATTTAAAGTCCAATGCTATGTCAAAATTGTGAAAATTATTTTAAATGTAAAATTATTAAAATATTATTGGTTATAATATATATTCCTTATTATCGTCCAATATTAACTGAATAACAGTGAATTAATCATTTTGTATTAAGTATTTCAATATTCAGAGTGTTTGTTTCTTTAAAAATGTTTGCAAATTCAAGCAAAATTTATTTGTTGAATTAATTTTAATTTTTACTTAAACATAATAAGAAAGTCACAAAATTCAAATATTATTCTTGGTTCTAACAAATATCTCTCGATTTTCCATGCTTCAGCTATTTGCAATTCTGGATATAAAAAATATATATTAGTTTTGGATAATACACATTCCTTTCACAATGAAAATTGCTATGACTGAAAATTCCCACTGTTTGCAAACTTTCAAAATTCTCAGTTTTTTCAAAATTTCCTTCACAAAAAAACTCGGTTTTTTCCCGGGAATAAATTGGGTTTTTTTTGTTTGTGTTTTTCATTTTGAAACTATAACTATAACAAAATCGAGTATTCAAATTCGAGTTTCTATTAGATTTTCAAATTTTATTGATGTTATAACACGATTTAACTATTTTCGGAGAAACGGTTGTTTATATATATATATAAGCAAATATAACACGTGTCACCTACAAGTTAAGAACTGATCAGGAATTGTCATGATATTTACACTTGGTGATGTAGTTCATTAGATTTTCTAAAAAATTTGAAAGTGAAACTAGTTTCTTTTCCACATCACTGCCAGAGAAAATTTTAAAAATGGAAATAAAAAGATAAAATATCCACATCTATATTTAGCAGATGAGTATTTTCTACGAAAATTTTCATGAGTAATCCCACCCAATCAGTTCCGACATGCTAAGGTTAACCGTTTTATCGGCGTTTCCAGTTTATGAGAATTTCAGCAATTTGACGTCAGGATACTGACGTCAAATTATAGCAGTGGCGTAGTGTCCATTGAGGCTAAAAAGCTGAGCCTCCCCAGCTTAAAATCTAATTTAAATAATTATTTAAACATACTTTTATTTATTATAATTTTTAAATGAATTTTGCGGAGATATATGTATTATTTAGAAAATTGTTACATTTTACTTGCTTAAAGTGACAAGATTAAAAGTATTTTTGCCGTTATAACACATATTTTAAAGTTTTAGAAGCTAAAATCACCCAGGCTTCGTTTTCTATAAGGAGAAACATGGCATTAAGCCCACCCATTTGTTAAACTCCTCCTTAGCCTATTAACTAATAAGAGAAGCTAGCTTGTAGAAGGCGTGGCTATTGCTTCTCCATTTTCAACCCTTTATAAACAATCAATGATTGGATGCGGGACATGAGGTTTTTCAATGATGGGTAGGTGAGGTTGGGTAATGCAAGCCAAATGGATCCCCTCCATTTTTGGTCAAACATGATTCTATTAATTACTATTTGTAGAAAATAATCATTGTTTGTAATACTAAAGAATTTGCGTCATTTTTTCACGAATAAACTAGGATTTACCTAACTTTAAACAATATCAAGACGAAAAATATACTAATAATGACTACTATTAAACTTCAGTACTTTGCAAAGTAGACTTAGCTCTTTATATAGACATCAATATGGCGAAACATCCGTTTGTGTATTTAGTAGTGTTAGAAAGAATACGTTTCATTTCCCTTTAAAATCTCTTGTTAGACGAGAATCTCAGTTAAAGCATAGGCACCACCGTAAATAAACAACCTGCGTAGTGGAATACGCAGAAACGTAAGGGCAAAAGGACATTACTTTTACCATAGAGTATCAAGGTAAACTGACGATGATAGCAAATAAAAATTAAAACTAAACCCATTAAACATCAAAATGTATATTTGTGATGAAAATAACTTATTTAAAATACCTGAATAACAATATATATTTAAAATTTTCATTTGAAAAGTGCAGTTTAAGCAATTTTAAGTGAATGTACGCTACTACTCATCTTTACCGGAGTCACTAACTAGCATTCTAAAGATGTATACATTTATTAGCACATTCTGCAATGTATATATGAGAGTGAGAAGGAAGGGATACATAATGATATTTCTTAAAAAACTCGCGTATATATTTTAATGAAAGTGAATATTTTATTTTCCGGTTAGTTAAAAACATCCATCAAAAAAAGATAAATTTAGATATACCCTAGTAAAATTAGAGGTTAAACGTTTATAAGTTTCTAAAAACCGTTTTTAACACAGAAATAATGAAAATTTCCATACTGCTAAAAAAACGAGTATTACTTTCCTTATATACATAACGTATAAGGAAAGTATTGTGACGGGGTCGAAAATTCGAATTCGAGTTTTCGATGGGAGAGCACGTGTCAAGCATCCCAGATCACGAATCAAACATTTTTGAGGTGATGACTGTGTGTGTGTGTGAAAGTACGGGTGTGGGTGGGTATGTCAGTGAGTCTGTGGAGACGATATCTCACGAACGAATGGGGCGATTCTAATGAAATTTGGTGCAAAAATCCCAATCCGTGAATACTGGAAGTCTATTGTTTTTAAATCGAATGTTCAGAACCCCCTAAATTTTCGAGTGAAATTTTGAAAAAATCATCAAAAAATCAAAACCTTTAATAAAGTTACGCAAATAAACATTTTCTTATGTAATTTTTCCTTAGAAAACGATTGACATAAACTTTATAACGCTAGCATGATCCGTTCTCGAGATATTGCACATTTTTCAAATAAATTTATCAAAAAATTCCATAATTTAAAAATATATATTAACTGTTCAGAAACATGTTCACTTTCCATATGTTATATCCTGCGATAAATTGGGTGACATCATTCTCGTGGATCTAGCTCGTTCAATTCATGAGAAAGGTACTTTGAGTAATACTTTTGTATTTGAACGCCAATAGTCATTTATCTGGTATAAGGATATCTTATTTCTTCGTCCATAACGCTTGGCGAGATTTTGGCGATAAATTTGGCGGAATGTCGCCAACTTGGCGACTTTTTAAATGTTGCCAAAATAACGAAAATCTCGGCAAATAGATAAAAATAACGCTAAATCAATGAAAATGACGACTCATTGAAGAAAATTCAATATCTTGGAAAGAATATAAGTATCTACTAAAAGAATAACATTTTTCTTTAACTGTATAAGTATTAAATTCATTGCATTATATAAGGAAAGTCATGTGTTGCCCACATCAGATTTTTTTGTTTTGGAAACGTAAGAGCAAAATTGCCCGTGTGACGTCAGGTGCCCATGCTCTATGCATTTATTATTAGGTGCCCATGCTCTATGCATTTATTATTAGGTGCCCATGCTCTATGCATTTATCTCGCATATACTATGCAAATTCTGCAATGTATATGCGAGCGTGAAGAAAAAATATATAACGATTTTTCTTTAAAAAAAAAAACAAAAAAAAAACTCGTGTATATATTTTAATTAAAGTGAATATTTTATTTTCCAGTTAATTAAAAATATCCAACAAAAAAGATAAATTTAATAAAATTAGAGGTTAAACGATTGTAAGATTTTAAAGTAACCGTTTTTAATACAGACATAATGAAAATTTTCATACTGCTAAGCAAATGAGTATTACTTTCCTTATATACATAATGTATAAGGTAAGTATTGTGACGGGGTCGAAAATTCGAATTCTAATTTTCGACGGGGGAGCACGTTTCAAGTATCCCTGATCACGAATCGAACATTTTTAAAGTGATGTCTGTGTGTGTGTGTGTGTGTGTGTCAGTGAGTCTGTGGAGACGATAACTGACGAACGAACGGACCGATTCGAACCAAATTTGGTACCAAAATCACAATCCTTAAACACTGCAAGCTTATTGTTTTTATACGCGATCGAATGTTCAGAACCCCCTAAATTTTCGACTGAAATTTTGAAAAAATCGTCAAAAAATCAAAACCACTAATAAAGTTACGCAAATAGACATTTTTATATGTAATGTTTCATTAGAAAACGATTGACATAAATTTTAGAACGCCAACATGAACCGTTCTTGAGATATTGTACATTTTTCAAAAAAATTATCAAAAAGTCATATAAAATTAAAAAAAAAAATTTCTATTGAGAAACATGTTCACTTTTCATATCTAATACCATGCGATAAATTGGGTGACGTCATTCTCGTGGATCTAGCTCGTTCCATTCTTGAAAATAGATACTTTGAATAATACTTTTGTATTTGAACGCCAATAGTCATTTATCTGTTGTAAGATTAACTTATTTCTTAGTGCATAATGCTTGGCGAGATTTTGGCGACGAATTTGGCGGAATGTCGCCAACTTGGCGACTTTTTGAAATGTTGTCAAATTAACGAAAATCTGGCCAAATGGATAAAAATGACGCTAAATCAATGAAAAGGACGACTAATTGTCGAAAATTCAATAACTTGGAAAGAATATTAATATCTACTATAAGAAAACCTATTTTTTTTTACTGCAAAAGTAGTAAATTCATTACATTATATAAAGGAAAGTCATGTGTTGCCCCCATCAGACTTTTTCGTTTTGGAAACGTTACGAAACGTAAGGGCAAAATTGTCTGCGTGACATCACGTGCACATGCTCTATAAAAGTGGTTGATAATTTTTTAGCGGATTCTTGTCATATTGTAATTATAAGATATTGAGTTTCATAGTACAGTATTTGTAAATAATTAATAATTAATAATTAATAAGGACATTGTGGACTACAGTGATTTTCAACTAAGCTTATGTTTCAGATTTTTCACAAATTTTTAGTGCACTTTTTCATACATGGGCACATGTAGAACGTTTTGAGAAAAGGGGGGGGGTTGTTGTTGAGACCCAGACCGTGCCACCTACCTGAAATGTGTAAGGTAATTTGGACGGCCTGGAAGTGCCACCCAATTTTGACCGGAACCTAGTGGGGGAGGCATCCACAGGGACCGTACCCCCCTTCCCCTACCACCATCCTCTCGGAAGGACTTACGGACCCACATGTCTAAGCAAAAATCATCCTCAAATTGCCCATGTAACTCCTTTGGAGACGTAGACCATTATGTATTTTCCTGTCCCTTTTCAAAAAACTTCCACTTAAAAAAACCCTTACCTAAATTTACAGCAGCTTGGTTATCCAAAGTATGTACTAATTCACTCCTTCTTAACAAATTGAAGAACTGTATCCTTGTGGCAAGAGATGTCTCTAACAGCGTTAAATGACCGGTCTGTGGGTTTCTGTCTGCTGTCAATGTCTGGTGATCAATGAACTTTGCTACTGTTCCGGGGTATTTTTCTTGTTTGTTTTGTTCATTTTGAATGTCCTTGTCCCTTGCTCTGACGTATTCTGTCCGGACCTCTTGTCCTTGTCCCTTGTTTCATTTTATGGACCAGTGTCTTGTGTTGTCTGTCCCTGTATGGTCCTTGCACAGTTTATGTTTACTGATAACAATCAGATATTGTCATAAATTTATTGTCATTGGAAATTATGTAAATATATAGATAATGTACAAACCACAGATACAAATTCTAATATTTAAGATTAACCAAGTAAATGTTATAACTACTTGCCATAAAATATTATTGTCTACTTGTCCTTCATCATAAATACTGTTTATCTAGTCAATATTGTATCAAAAGTTAAAAATGTTAACAAGAAGAATCTTATGTCAAAAATATAGCCTTGAATTGTTCCCTATAAGGCATTTTGTTAAAACTTGTCCCTTTCCAATGTAACCTCCCTTTTTGAATTTCAATAAACGCTCCGCGGCTGCTCGGTGTCCGTGGGAGACGGTCTCCGTTAACAAAAATTTTTCCCGGCCATCCACCCAGCTGCTCTAAGTCCTCGGACGAGTCGGATGGTCAGGGCTTTCGGACCCACATGTCTAACGTGATCGTACTCCGCATGAACACGGCGGAAGTTGTGGCAGTGCGCAAACCACCGGGCTACCGCGCCCGAAACGTGCCAACAGCACGCGGTGTTCCCAGGTAGTCACCCGCCCAAGAACTAACCGCGCCCGATGCTGGTTGACTTCGGTGATCTAACGAGAACCGGTGTTATCAGCACTGTAGGGCAAGGGGGGGGGGGTGTAAACTCAAGAAAAAAAATGTATAACATCGTTTAGATTCATGCTCGCCTTTGTTATCTCGTATATCCAAGGGGTAGAATGTCCTCCCTTAAGAGCGACCATAACTTCATATTTAATAAAATGGTTTAAAAGTTCAACTAATTTAGAAATAAGCAAATAGTTAAAATGTTATACTTTGTATGTATGTATCTTACATAGGTAATATATTTTAAAATATTGTGCATTTCATTCACTCTTAGCATTTTTATGTTAAAATATTTTATTTTACTCACATAGAAAATAAAACTTATTGAAAGTGTGAATTCCAATATAAATTCACTCATTATGCAGAAAACCCTTTCCAAGTTAAAATGACAATCGCTTAGTCTTCCCAGTAAAGAATATCACGCTACGCTGCTAAACTATACTACGTTACTATAGTGATTAATAGCAATTCGACGTCAAACAAATCACCAAGTAGAAGTTAAATATTTGGAAACTAGAAATTTGATGCAATCCCATTGATGTACTCCCATTTTATATAGTAAAGGGAATATATACTAATACAATAATTATAAATATCAAAAGAGGAAGGGACCAAATTAATGTAAGGAAGCATTTAGATTTTATTTATTTATTACATACATTATTTCAAAAAACTTGCAATACCTCAAAATTAATACAGCTCAACGTTTTGAAAGTTTTAATCATTTTACAGAGTAAAATTAAATATATAAAATTATTGTTTATTGAATGTAAAGGATTATCATTATTACTTTCCTTATATACATATAATGTATAAGGAAGGTATTGTGACGGGGTCCAAAATTCGAATTCGAGTTTTTGACGGGAGAGAACGTTTCAAACATCCCTGAATACGAATTAAGCGTTTTTGAGATGATGTCTGTGTATGTGTATATGTGTGTGGGGGTGAAAGTATATGTGTATATGTCAGTGCATCTGTGGAAACGATAACTGACGAACGAATGGAACGATTCGAATGAAATTTGGAACAAAAATTACAATCCGAGAATACTGGAAGCCTATTGTTTCTAAACAGAATCGAATGTTCAGACCCCCCCCCCCCCCTAAATTTTTGAGTGAAATTTTGAAAAAATCGTGAAAAAATCAAAACCTTTAATAAAGCTACGCAATTAAGCATTTCTTATGTAATTTTTCCTTAGAATACGGGTCACATAAATTTTAGAAAACTATCATGAACCGTTTCCGGGATATTGCACATTTTTCAAATAAATTTATCAAAAAATCCCATAAATTAAAAAGAAATATTAACTGTTGAGAAACATGTTCACTTTTCATATCACACACAATTTCACTCCACATCAAATTTTTACTTTCCTTATATACATAATGTATAAGGAAAGTATTGTGACGGGGTCGAAAATTCGAATTCGAGTTTTCGACGGGAGAGCACGTTTCAAGCATCCCTGATCACGAATCAAACATTTTTGGAGTGATGTCTGTGTATGTGTATGTGTGTGTGTGTGTGTGTGTGTGTGAAAGTATGTGTGTGTGTGTGTGTCAGTGAGTCTGTGGAGACGATAACTGACGAACGAATGGACCGATTCGAACCAAATTTGGTACAAAAATCACAATCCGTAAACACTGGAAGCCTATTGTTTTTATATGTAATCGAATGTTCAGAACCCCCCTAAATTTTCGAATAAAATTTTGAAAAAATCGTCAAAAAATCAAAACCGCTAATAAAGTTACGTAATTAGACATTTCTTATGTAATTTTTCATTAGAAAACGATTGGCATAAATTTTAGAACGCTAACATGAACCGTTCTCGAGATATTGTACATTTTTCAAAAAAATTATGAAAAAGTCACATAAAAAAAAATTCCTATTGAGAAACATGTTCACTTTTCATATGTACGAGTAATACCATGCGATAAATTGAGTGACATCATTCTCGTGGATCTAGCTCGTTCCATTTATGAAAAAATATACTTTGAATAATACTTTTGTATTTAAACGCCAATAGTCATTTATCTGCTGTAAGAATAACTTTTTTCTTAGTGCACAACGCTTGGCGAGATTTTGGCGACGAATTTGGCGGAATGTCGCCAACTTGGCGACTTTTTAGAAATGTTGCCAAATTGATGAAAATCTCGCCAAATGGATAAAAATGATGCTAAATCAATGAAAATGACGACTAATTGTCGAAAATTCAATATCTTGGAAAGAATATTAGTATCTACTAGAAGAAAAACCTATTTTTTTACTGTAAAAGTAGTAAATTCATTACATTATATAAGGAAAGTCATGTGTTGCCCACATCAGATTTTTTTATATATTACTTTATAAAGAAGTGTTAGTCCTTACATTTTACATTTACTATAACTGTAATAATTAAAATAAATTTTTCTCTGAACAGCTTAACTTGTATCGGGACTAATATTGCTCACACACTAACCTACACACTTTATCGCCTCAAAAAATTTCTATTTTTCGCTGAGGAGTCCACTAAATATATTTAATTGTCAATATCTAAAAGTATAACTTTTGACCACGTTGAAACCTACTTTTTACTTCTGTTATATACATAATGTATAAGGAAATTATTGTGACGGGGTCGAAATTTCGAATTCGAGTTTTCGACGGGAGGGCATGTTTCAAGCATCCCTGATCACGAATCCAACATTTTTGAAGTGATGTCAGTGTGTGTGTGTGTGTGTGCGTGTGTGTGTGTGTGTGTGTGTGTGTGTGTGTGTGTGTGTGTGTGTCCGTCAGTGAGTCTGTGGAGACGATATCTCAAGAACGAATGGAGCGATTTGAATGAAATTCGTTACAAAAATCACAATCCATGTATACTGGAAGCCTATTACATAATCGACTTTTCACAATCCTCCTAAATTTTCGAGTGAAATTTTGAAAAAATCATCAAAAAATTAAAACATTTAATAAAGTTATGCAAATGGACATTTCTTGTGTAATGTTTCCTTACAAAACGATTGACATAAATTTTAGAACGCTAGGATGAACCGTTCTCGAGATATTGTACATTTTTCAAATAAATTTATCAAAAAGTCCCATAAATTAAAAAAAAATATTGACTGTTAAGAAACATGTTCACTTTTCATATGTAATATCATGCGATAAATTTGGTGACATCATTCTTGTGAATCTACGAAAAATCTGATGTGGGCAGCACATGACTTTCCTTATATAATGCAATGAATTTACTACTTTTACACTAAAAGAAAATAGGTTATTCTTATAGTGGATACTTATATTCTTTCCGAGATATTGAATTTTCTTCAATTAGTCGTCATTTTCATTGATTAAGCGTCATTTTTATCCATTTGGCGAGATTTTCCTTAATTTAGCAACATTTAAAAAAGTCGCCAAGTTGGCGATATTTCGTCAAATTCGTCGCCAAAATTTCGCCAAGCGTTATGGACGGAGAAATAAGTTATTCTTACGGCAGGTAAATGACTATTTGCGTCCAAATACAAAAGAATTACTTAAAGTATCTTTTCTAATGAAAGGAACGAGCTAGGTTCACGAGAATGATATCACCAAATTCATCGCATGATATTACATATGAAAAGTGAACATGTTTTTAACAGTTAATATTTTCTTTTAATTTATAGAATTTTTTGATAAATTTATTTGAAAAATGTGCAGTATCTTGAGAACGGTTAATGCTAACATTCTAAAATTACAGATGAAATTAAGAATTTAATAAGTTTAATTAAGAAAAAAAAATAAGAAATGACCGTTTGCGTAACTTTATTAAAGGTTTTGATTTTTTTATGATTTTTTTCAAATTTCACTCGACAATTTAGGGGGTTTCGGAACATTCGATTGTGTTTACAAACAATAGGCTTCCAGTATTCATGGATTGTGATTTTTGTGCCAAATTTCATTCAAATCGTTTCATTCGTTCGTAAGATATCGTCTCCACAGACTCACTGACACACACACACACACACACACAGACATCAACTCAAAAATGTTCGATTCGTGATATGAGATGTTTGAAACGTGCTCTCCCGTCGAAAACTCGAATTCGCATTTTCGATCCCCGTCACAACACTTTCCTTATACATTATGTATGTAAATAAATAAGTATCTACTATTAGAATATAAGTATCTACTATAAGAATAACATTTTTTAACTGTAAAAGTAGTAAATTCATTGCATTATATAAGGAAAGTCATGTGTTGCCCACATCATATTTTTATACATATATTCTGTGCATTTGTATGGAAGGTTAAAATTACTGTTTTCATTGAAATTTTTATTTTCCAATGACACTTCTGATAATAATGTCCTTATAAGCCAATGATAATTCTCAACATCTTTACAGTACAACTAACCGAGTTTATTATACATTGCGATATAACGTATGCTATTTAAAGGGCAAGGTCATAATACTTGTCGTGTGGTTCCCCTACTGGGTTTCGGTCTAAATTGGGTGGCTCTTCCCGGCCGTAGTTACCTTACACCTCTTTGGTAGGTCGGACGGCCTGGATCTCAACAGTACAACTGACCATGTGAACAATATATTCTTATCTGATTTCCATTTTTATCAGAAAGAAGTCAATTGCCATATATTTCTTTGAAAATAAGTCGCACCTCACATGCATATTATTCATATCTTCCCTAAGAAAAAAATCTGATGTGGGCAGCACATGACTTTCCTTATATGATTGCAATGAATTTACTACTTTTACAGTAAAAAAAATAGATTATTTGTATAGTAGTTTATATTCTTTCCCAGACTTTTAATTTTCGTCAATGAGTCGTCATTTTCCATGTCGTCAGCATCAATGAGTCGTCATTAATTTAGCGTCATTTTTACCCATTTGGCGAGTTTTCGTTAATTTAGCAACATTAAAAAAGTCGCCAAGTTGGCGACATTCCACCAAATCTCGGCAAGCGTTATGGACGAAGAAATACGTTATTCTTACAGCAGATAAATAACTATTGGCGTTCAAATACAAAAGTATTACTCAAAGTATCTGTTTTCATGAATGGAACGAGCTAGATCCATGAGAATGATGTCACCAAATTTATCGCAGGGTATTACATATGAAAAGTGAACATGTTTCTCAATAGGAAATATTTGTTTTTTATTTTATATGACCTTTTGATAATTTTTTTGAAAAATGTTCAATATCTGGAGAACGGTTCATGTTAGGGTTCTAAAATGTATGCGAATCGTTTTCTAATGAAAAATTACATACAAAATGTCTATTTGCGTAACTTTATTAGCTGTTTTGATTTTTTGACGATTTTTTCAAAATTTCACTCGAAAATTTAGAGGGTTCTGAACATTTGATTGCGTATAAAAACAATAAGTTTCCAGTGTTTACGGATTGGGATTTTTGTACCAAATTTCGTTCGAATCGGCCCGTTCGTTCGTCAGTTATCGTCTCCACAGACTCACTGACACACACACACACACACGCACATACTTTCACACACACACACACACAGACATCACTTCAAAAATGTTTGATTCATGATCAGGGATGCTTGAAACGTGCTATCCCGTCGAAAACTGGAATTCAAATTTTTGACCCCGTCACAATACGTTCCTTATACATTATGTATATAAGGAAAGTAATAATGGGTTTTTTCGAAATGACTCCAAAAGTCCCCCAGTGACTAAGAAGTCTGAAACGTTGCCCACTTATATTATTGCTTCGGGACAGAACCTATCTGAGCGAATTTTTGATTGCGACAAATTTTCAACCCTAAACAGCGTAAATTCTTAAACAATATAAGACTAAATGATCCAACCAAAATTATTAACAGTGTTAAGTTGCCTGTCTTTAACAGGCTTAAATACTAGTATAATTAAAGAGGAAAAACATACTTCAGTTTTCTGAAATATGGTAGATTAATTAGACAAAAACAGCATAGTTAGTACTTACAAATTATACATAGTTTCATCGTATAATTCAAATAAGAAACAGGTAATTTTACGGTAAGTAATGAGTATTAACACCGCATTAATTATCTCCAAAACCGAAAGTTCCTTGTCTTAATTTTGACACCTATCAATTGTGCTATAGGACTCAGTAGTTTATTGGTGGCGGTCAAAGTTGGCATTTATGTATTTACTAGAAAAATTTATTGAAGAACATATTTCTCAGAATCTACAATAAAAAGAGCTTAGATGATTACTGATATGGATTCAGTATCAAATTCCGGAGTAAGTAGGGTGGCATACTAACTATTTCCATTTTCGGTTCCTTTACCATTTCCGGTTTAAAAATTTTCTTGAAGCATCTATTTTCAAAAATTGACTATAATAATGCTCAGATTATAGCTGATATGGATTCAATATCAAATTCTGAAGTGGGTACGGTGGCTCACTAAGTATTTTCATTGCCGATTCCTTTTCCACTTCAGATTAAAAAAAAATAAACATCTAATTTCAGAATTGGCTATGAAAAGAACTTACATAATATGTGATATGAATTTCGCAATAAATTTTGGATTGGTAGAATGAATCTCTAAGGATTTCCATTTTCGATGACGTTTTCGATTCAAAATTTATATTTCGGTATTAATGTTCGTATGGGTTTGGGAGTTCACTAAGGATTTCCACCTCCGGTTTTCTTTCCAACTGGAGGTTCAAAAGTTTTCCGTAAAACATCTATTTCTCAGGATTGGCTGTAGAGCTTAGATGGTGACTAATATGGAATCATTATCACATTACAGATGGGGTGGGGGTGGGGGTGACTAACATGGAATCAGTATCAAATTACAGAGGGGGTAGACAGATTTCTACTTCTGGTATATTCCCAACTAGAAATTTTTGCTTCTTGAAATATCTATTTCCCAGAATTAGCTATAGATAGAGTCTACATAATGACCGATATAAGTTTAGTATCTCAAGTTTTGGGGAGATTGAGGAATTCATTGAGGATTTCAGCTTCCGTTTCTTTTCTACTTCCGGTACAAAAATTTCCATTAAACATCTATTTTTTTTTCAAAATCCGCTATAGATAGAAGTTGTATGATGTTTTGATATGGATATAGCATTGAATTCGAGTGTGGAATAAGGATCTCACTAAGGATTTTCCAGTTCCGGTTCTAGTAATGTCAGTTCCGATTACAAATTTTACATTTCCTTTACAACTATTTCTGTTGAATGGCAATAAATAGAGCTTAGATGATACCTTATAAGGATTCAGTATCGGATTTCGGAGAAAGTTGGAGCTTCACTATAATGACTTCCTCTTCCGTTTCTGAAGATGTTAAACTGAAGATGACGAAAATGAAGCGTGCTCACCAAGTGCCACCAAATAAATGCTCTTTTATAAATTTCTTGTTCAAAATTTCATTGGCAGATATATTCGAATAATATATTCATTTTAACTCATTAGTATGCGCATTTTAATTAACTCTACACATACACCTAAAGAAGAAAAAGAAAGTAAAATAGTTTTAGTACATCCTATATGTTTCGCTAATATTCTAAAAATGCAATTTATATGAAAAATTATTTTGCTTTATGATTAGATATACATAGCAATACATGTACCTGTCAATCTTAATGGATAAGAAGGCCATAATCATCCGGACATGTCTCATTACCAAAGGAGACAAAGCCTAATGACAATATCTTAAAGATATGTTTCATGTTGCTTAGCAATGTTCCATTTATTCCTTGTATAATCAGGTTGAAACTAAATGAGTTATATATATATATGCATGATTTCTGTTTCGATAGATTGGTGTGTTGCATCATGTAAAAGTATTATCAGACTCTGAATGAGTGGTTTTGGAAAAATTTGACTATGAAACATTTCATGGATCACCTTTTGTTCAACTCAACATTTATACTTTTGTTCACTGTGTTGTCACACATTGCAGTATTAATTCTTCAATGTGTTAGTTTACATAATTTATATAATAAGTGTCTAACGTGTTGCTGTCTTTCCAGACCCTACAGAAACTTCCCTGAAAAATCTAGCAGAGTGAATGCCTGCCCCGTTATAATAGTGACCACAGGACAGAACCTTACGAAGTCGGATTTTCGATTTCGTCCACGGGGCAGAGAAAATGTTTTTTTAATTCTTTCAGGAGTTTTCTATCCCGAGTCATCTCTTCTTCTTTCCGGAGTTTCAAATTAAAACTTAATTTAACAAAAAGTTATGAAATTAGAAATATAAAAAATAATTTGGCTAAATCCCAGAGACCGGTACGGTCGTTTTTTTTTTATCGCGCCAAAGCCGCGATAATCGAAGTGCTATGTTGCGACCTTGGTAACTATTTAACTCTTCATAATCGTAGTAACCTTGCGAGTTGGTTGGATGCCATGGCAAATGTCTCAACACCGGGCGCCAGAAAAATCGCCAAATTCAAGACCGTACCGATCTTAGGAATAATGCCAATAATTTCAATATTTGAAAATCATAATAATAAAGAGCATTTAAGTTATTAGAAGTTGAATATAAAATTAAACAAATTAGAATACAGAAAAACAATGCAATCAAAGTAACACATTTAAATAGCAAAAATGTACGTATTTAAATTACAGATACACGTTTAATTCACAATGCATGCGAATGTACACGCTTTGATTAGCTGTCTAAAAGTTATTGCTTACTTGTTATTTATAGGAAGCGTAGTGAGCATGCGCAGTTTAAAAATACGAGTTTCGCCCAGTTACATTTCTTTTTAACACTTTCCAACATAGTTGAAAAGTGTTTATGACTTTGTTCATTCTGCATGATAACTGCCCTAAAAATGCCTTTATCAAAATGAAATTTTAGTATGTTATTGAGACGGTCTGTGGAACATATGGGAATGGAAATGAATAATATCACTCAATTAGTTTTGAATTGGACCCGGGTCGAAAATATAAAATGCAGTGAACCCTATGGAACCTAATTTTTCAAACATTTAGGCAAAGTTGAAATTCACAAATTGCTTCGAAATTTTTAGGAAATATTCAAATTATTCCATAAAATATATAAAAAAAATTCAACAAATTATGTTCGTAGTTTTTTAAGTAAAAATTAAAATAATAATTACAACCATATTATATGAAGAGATCGCGTGATCCACTTCAAAATAAAGTATGGCATCCATATTTTTTCCCAGTGTAGAAATTGTGATGTTTAAAGTTCTTTTAAATTTATATTTAGTGTTGCATCCGTCCTAAAACCGCTTTATTTTTGTGTATTTTCTGTGCAACTATATTATGTGCCAACGCAGCTACTACAATGTTTATGAGTTTAAATGATCATCAGACTTTCATTATTTCTACAACGAAGACTAATTTTAATGGATGCAGAATATAAATAAGTGATTGTAAGATGAATTGTATAAGAATTGCTGAATTTTTTTCAAGCAAAATTATTTAGCTCTGGAGTCCGGAATAAAATTGATGTGAGGAACCCAGTTATTTTCGAGGCATTTCCATAGAATTCAGAGAGGTCGTAGACCTCGGGACCGTAGGCATCGCCAGTTTTCGAAAACAAGGCTATAAAATCCATCATCGCATCCTGATTTCGGCGAAATATAACCATTTTAGCCGTCATCAGAGCGGGGAGAAGATAATCTCAGAGAGAAGGTGGTCTGTGACGAGAGGAGTCTGGGAAAATTCCAGAGGGACTTAGCATAGGGTGTTCCTGGAATAGAAAAACGGAATATATATGCAAAAAATCTGATGTGGGCAACACATGACTTTCCTTATATAATGCAATGAATTTACTACTTTTACAGTAACAAAATAGGTCATTCTTATAGTAGATACTTATATTCTTTCCAAGATACTGAATTTTCGTCAATGAGTCGTTATTTTCATTGATTTAGCGTCATTTTTATCCATTTAACGAGATTTTCATTAATTTGGTAACATTTTAAAAAGTCGCCGAGTTGGCGACATTCCGCCAAATTCGTCGCCATAATCTGGCCAAGTGTTATGGAGGAAGAAATAAGTTATTCTTATAACAGATAAATGACTATTGGCGTGCAAATACAAAAGTATTACTCAAAGTATATTTTCTTATGAATGGAACGAGCTAGATCCACGGAAATGATGTCACCCAATTTATCACATGATATTACATTTGAAAAGTGAACATGTTTCTCAACGGTTAATATATTTTTTCTGTTTATGTGATTTTTTGATAAATTTATTTGAAAAATGTGCAATATCTCGAGAACGGTTAATGCTAGCGTTCTGAAGTTTATGACAATCATTTAAGAAAAATTACATAAGAAATGTCTATTTGCGTAACCTTATTAAAGGTTTTGATTTTTTGATGATTCATTTTTTAATTTTACTCGAAAATTTAGGGGGATTCTGAATATTCGATTGCGTTTAAAAACAATATGCAAACTTTGCCTGTCTTATTCAAGCTTATTGAGGTTCATCTACTTTAGTAACATCTCACTGATACGAACTAATGCATCTTGGAAGGAACTGATCTGTTACTATACCGTCACCGGCATTGTACATACCGGTGCACCAACACGCACCTAAAAACCAAAACGCTACTTAAATAACAACTAACGATGATGCAGAGAGGAGATTCCATCACAAATGATATGGATAAAATATTCATTGCTTCTACATAGAGAGACAGACGATTTCGATGACATCATTTGAATAAAGTTTATTTTTTTCGATAAAGTTTTAAGTTTTCAAATATAATAAATTATTGTAGTACTGCGATAATTTAAAATATATCACCGCTGAATGTATCGCATTTTAGAGATGTTTAAATAAAATTGCATTTCAGTTGAAAAGTGTTTCATAATCAATGATTTTTGCATGATTGATCTTTCTTGTTACTAATTAGAATTGTAATTCTGCAAATCTGCGTGCAGTTTCAAGTATGTATTCAAAATTTCATCTTTTTATATATTGTAGTTTTTGAGAGAAAGTCTTCACTCGTCCATAATAATTGCGAATTCGTTAGATTTGTTTGAAAATAGAGCTCTTTCGAGTTAGCTGGCCTAACAAGCACGGCTGAATTTCCGAAAACGTTCAAGAAATAAAATAAGATCCTATATTTTCTCCCCTTGAGATTACTTATATACGGTCCCTACGATGATTTATTTATTTTTAAGCAATACCTCTCTCTGGAAGAGAAAATATTAATCAACTTTTGTGAATTCGCAAACATTGAAAAAAAAAAAAATCCGTTGCGTAACAATACATTATCCCATTTTCATCAGATTTACAACCCTTTGGATTTTACTATCTATACGAGAATATTTATCACTTTTATTTCACTTCATCATTTTCCCCGCTTTTTTTTCCCTAACAATGCTGAGATTAATGCATGTTTGTTACATGTCACCTTGAGGAAAACTTATTACTGAGCATATTTGATAAATAAGGGCACAGCTCATTTACAACCACTTCATATTGGCCGATGGGGGTTGTTAGGCTGTTGATATTAATACGCCATGTCCGAGTTCGAGGTCACGTGGGTTGTGGATAATCTCCGCATTTTCCTCACACGAGAAATTGGGACAAATAATTGTATTAAAAATAGTATTACGTTTATTCATAACTATATATATATATATATATATATATATATATATATATATATATATATATATATATATATATATATATATATATAATAAAAGGCAATGTCTGTGTGTCTGTGTGTCTGTCTTATACACTATACGTTTCGCGACCGCGCGTCGGAGAGCTACGAAATTTGGCAATCGGAGACCTGGGGGGGAGGGAAGGGGACACGTGAAAACCGATTTTTAAAATTTTAATTATTTTTTTATTTATTTAATGTTTTACGCGATTTCGACCGTTTTTTGCCCTTTTTGCCCTTTTTTCTCCACGATCCAGACGTCGTAGAAAAAAACAAATCACACCATCGGAAAGAGCACACAATTGCGAGTAAAAATATATCAATTTGAAATCTGAATTTCGATTTCTAATATTTTTTAAAGATTTTAAAACAAAAGTCACTTTTGGCTCAAAAAAACGATTTTTGGTTTTTAAATTCTCGCATAGTAAAAAGTACTCATAATTTCGACTAATAATTTACATTTTTAGAAAGGTCAAACATCTGGCATTCTTACAAGTCCAATCTGGTCAGGAAATATTCTGTATTGCCCACAGGATCGGGATTTTAAAAGTTTCCGAATTTCAATTTCTCGGCGTGCCGCTTCTTAACCGGCGTTTCTCCCCCGCAGAAGGAGGGAAGGTGGTGGGTGGGTACCCCAAGGTGGAGGTGACGTCACGGTTCTGAATAGAGCTCCGATTTATATTTCGATGACGTCATTTGAATAAAGTTCCTTTGTTTTCGATGAAGTTTTCAAATATAATAAATTATTGTAGTGTTATGATAATTTTAAAAATATTACCGAGGAATGTAACGCCTTTTAGAGATGTTTAAACCAGGCAATTTATATTTCAATGCCATCATTTGAATGAAGTTCATTTTCTTCGATGAAGTTTTCAAATTTAATAAATACTCTCGGTAGGTCCGGGTTCGATTCCCGCCACTGCCAAAACTGCCGCTGTGTTCAGGCGGAGTACGATCACGTTAAACATGTGGGACCGTAAGTCCTTCCGAAAGGTTGGTGGTAGGGGAAGGAGGGTACGGTCCCTGTGGATGTCTCCCCCACTGAGTTCCGGTCTAAATTGGGTGGCACTTCCTGGCCGTCAAACAGTTACCTTACACCTTCTGGTAGGTCGCGCCAGCGAGTGTGCCACGGTTAGAATTTGCCACGGTCAGAATTTTCAAGGGTAGCGAACAGGCTGGTCGCCAAAGGCGGCTAGTCTATATAATAAGAGGCAATGTCTGTGTGTGTGTGTGTGTGTGTGTGTCTTATACACTATACGTTTCGCGACCGCGCGTCGGAGAGTTACGAAATTTGGCAATCGGAGACCCTGGGGGGTGGGAAGGGGACACGTGAAAACCGATTTTCAAAATTCTAATTATTTTTTTATTTATTTAATGTTTTATGCGATTTCGACCTTTTTTTGATCTTTTTGCCCTTTTTTCTCCTCGATCCAGACATCGTAGAAAAAAACAAATCACACCATCGGAAAGAGCAGAGAATTTCGAGTAAAAATATATCAATTTCAAATCTCAGAGATAAATTCTAATATTTTTTTATGATTTTAAAGCAAAAGTCACTTTTGACTCAAAAAAACGAGTTTTGGTTTTTAAATTCTCGCATAGTAAAAAGTACTCATAATTTCGACTAATAATTTACATTTTTAGAAAGCTGAAATATCTGGCATTCTTACAAGTCTAATCTGGTCCAGAAATGAAAATTGCCTTCAGGATCGCAATTTTAAAGACGTCATGATTTTAAATTTCTCAGCGTTCCGTTCGTTTCTCCCCCGCTGAAGCAGGGAAGGTGGTGGGTGGGGACGTCAAGGTGGAGGTGACGTCACGGTTCTGTATATGCATAGCGATGCTTTGCTCTATATAAATTATTATATTTATATTTTAAATGATGGGACGATCTGGATTTTTTAAATGTATATTTTAACTTTTGGATATTTTAAATGGATATTTTAATTTTATGGATATTTTAAATGATGGAACAATGAAACAATGGAATGAGGATGATGGAATTAAGCATATGGTCATTTTAAATTGCAAATTAGCGCGCGGGAAGTTAGCGGTAGGCCCGGGTTCGATTCCCGCCACTGCCAAAACTGCCGCCGTGTTTACGTGGAATACGATCACGTTAAATATGTGGGTCCGTAAGTCCTTCCGAGAGGTTGGTGGTAGGGGAAGGAGGATACGGCCCCTGTGGATGCCTCCCCCACTGGGTTCCCGTCTAAATTGGGTGAATATGTAGAAAGTTATGGAGATTGTCGCGGAGGGCGCGGCAGCCCAGTGGTTAGCGCGCGGGAATTGCACTCAGTAGGCCCGGGTTCGATTCCCGGCCACTGCCAAAACTTACGCCACGTTCACGCAGAGTACGATCACGTTAAACATGTGGGTTCGTGAGTCCTTCCGAGAGGTTGGTGGTAGGGGAAGGAGGGTACGGTCTAAATTGGGTGAATAAAAAGAAAGTTATGGAGATTGTCGCGGAGGGCGAAGTAGCCCAGTGGTTAGCGCGCGGGAATTGCACGCGGTAGGCCCGGGTTCGATTTCCGCCACTGACATGGAGTACGATCACGTTAAACATATGGGTCCGAATGTTTTTCCGAGAGGTTGGTGGTAGGGGAAGGAGGGTACGTTCCCTGTGGATGCCTCCAACACTGGGTTCCGGTCTAAATTGGGTGGCACATCCTGGCCGTCCAACCAGTTACCAGGCCCGGGTTCGATTCCCAAAATTGCCGCCGTGTTTACGCGGAGTACGAGCACGTTAAACATGTGGGTCCGTGAGTCCTTCCGAGAAGTTGGTGGTAGGGGAAGGAGGGTACGGTCTAAATTGGATGAATAAAAAGAAAGTTATGGAGATTGTCGCGTAGGGCAAAGTAGCCCAATGGTTAGCGCGCGGAAATTGCACTCGGTAGGCCCGGGTTCGATTCCCAAAATTGCCGCCGTGTTTACGCGGAGTACGATCACGTTAAACATGTGGGTCTGTAAGTCCTTCCGAGAGGTTGGTGGTAGGGGAAGAAGGGTACGGTCCCTGTGGATGCTTCTCCCACTTGGTTCCGGTCTAAATTGGGTGAATAAAAAATAAGTTATGAAGAATATCGCGGAGGGTGAAGTACCCCAGTGGTTAGTGCGCGGGATTTGCACTTGGTAGGCCCGGGTTCGATTCCCAAAATTGCCGAATAAAAATAAAGTTATGGAGATTGTCGCGGATGGCACGGTAGCCCAGTGGTTAGCGCGCGGGAATTTCACTCGGTAGGCCCGAGTTCGATTCCCGCCATTGCCAAAACTGCAGCCGTGTTCACGCGGAGTACGATCACGTTAAACGTGTGGGACTGCAAGTCCTTCCGAGAGGTTTGTGGTAGGGGAAGTAGGGGAAGTAGCCCAATGGTTAGCGCGCGTTAATTGCACTCGGTAGGCCCGGGTTCGATTCCCAAAATTGCCGCCGTGTTTACGCGGAGTACGAGCACGTTAAACATGTGGGTCCGTGAGTCCTTCCGAGAAGTTAGTGGTAGGGGAAGGAGGGTACGGTCTAAATTGGATGAATAAAAAGAAAGTTATGGAGATTGTCGCGTAGGGCAAAGTAGCCCAATGGTTAGCGCGCGGAAATTGCACTCGGTAGGCCCGGGTTCGATTCCCAAAATTGCCGCCGTGTTTACGCGGAGTACGATCACGTTAAACATGTGGGTCTGTAAGTCCTTCCGAGAGGTTGGTGGTAGGGGAAGAAGGGTACGGTCCCTGTGGATGCTTCTCCCACTTGGTTCCGGTCTAAATTGGGTGAATAAAAAGAAAGTTATGAAGAATATCGCGGAGGGTGAAGTACCCCAGTGGTTAGTGCGCGGGATTTGCAATTGGTAGGCCCGGGTTCGATTCCCAAAATTGCCGAATAAAAATAAAGTTATGGAGATTGTCGCGGATGGCACGGTAGCCCAGTGGTTAGCGCGCGGGAATTTCACTCGGTAGGCCCGGGTTCGATTCCCGCCATTGCCAAAACTGCAGCCGTGTTCACGCGGAGTACGATCACGTTAAACGTGTGGGACTGCAAGTCCTTCCGAGAGGTTTGTGGTAGGGGAAGGAGGGTACGGTCTCTTTGGATGCCTCCCCCATTGGGTTCCGGTCTAAATTGTGTGGCACTTCCTGGCCTTCCAAGCAGTTACCTTACACCTTTCTGGTAGGTCGCGCCAACGAGTTTGCCACGGTCAGAATTTTCAAGGGTAGCGAACAGGCTGGTCGCCAAAGGCGGCTAGTATATAAATAATTGAAAGTCTCCATACATATTATGTATCGTTCAAATGCATTCATTCCGGTGCCCACTCGCATTGACGAAGTGAGGTGAAATGCTCAGTAGCTTGTTCAACTTACACGCGGTAGCAATGCTTGTGAGTTCATATTTCTGTTCGAGGAGGTATTATTATTCTGATTTATAATTCAATTGATTTATTTTTATCCTTCCACTAGCCAGTAGACAGTTCCAATGGTGTCTATAGTTAAATACTATCGCGATTGTCAGAAACTGACTATTCTTTCGGTTTTAATTCGAATTGCATGGCTGTTCTGCTGAGAATGCAATTTCGAACTAACCGCCATTTTTTTGTGTAGTTTCAATTGATTGTTCTCTATGTATTAATATTTTATCTTGAGCTATTTATTATTGCCTTTTCTCATTTTTGCCGTGTTTTCTTTTTAATTTTTATTTATATTTATATACTTTTAATTGTGATCTTTGTATCTTAATATTCTTCTCATTCCCCTTTCCATTGTAGAGATATGTTACCTTCTATCTTTATCCTTAGTCTTGGTCTATAGTTACTCATTTGTAAGAGATATGCTAGGGATGGGGTTTTCTGTACATACAGTAGTTTATGCATAATTTTCGATTAAAATCTTTCAATTTATATATATATATATATATATATATATATATATATATATATATATATATATATATATATATATATATATATACAACCCTGATGAAAGTCTTAATTTTCTTGATTTGTCTCTGTACAAACTTCCTGATAGATCAACTGGATTTCGCCTCTACGATAAACGTAGAGATTTTAAATTTGTTATAAATTTCATTGTTCCTTGGTATTCATGCTTACATAGGAATGTATACAGAAACATAATTTTGAACCAACTTTTGCGAAGCAAAAGAATCAACAGTAATGTTAATGATCGTTACAATAGCGATATTAACTTCCTCCATGGTGCAATTGCACAAGGCTTTCCGAAGCGTTTTCTGTGTAACATTATATGCAAATTTTATGATATAACCGTAACTGAGAGCTACCACATATATTTGGATGCCGAACCTCCCGTGTGTTGATCACGTTAGGGAGTCAGTACCATCTTTACACAAGTTAAGAATGAGTACATTCTTATATAATAGATAATGTCTAGCAGATGTATTGGTGCTGGATTCGTCATTGTGGATAGTGGTTATGGTATGGTATCTGCTTTGATCATTAAAATCTATATGTTTGGTTTCTTATTGCCTTTAGTTTAGTGAGAGTAGACATAGTACAGTTTTTTTAAAATACGTGCCTTCTGGGTACTCCACACTTACATGATCTGTAACCTACTTTTTAAAATTCTTTTTTTTTTAATCCTTTTTATAATCCTTTTGAAATTTTGATACTTCGGTATTCATCTTTGTGCAATATATCGGCTACCGGGAGTGTTGTCTAGACGCTAGCTGGCTTAACCGGGGAGTGGGGGTCACAACCCCCCGGCCAATCTTTGATATATTACTTTCTTTCATTTTTATACTTTTCTGGTATGATATATATATATATATATTCCTGATGCTGTCTAGTAGTTTAGTTAAAGCAGGGATGAAAAGTATTAAAATAGTATGCATAGTTCCTAGGAAAGTCCTTATGCACTCCAATAACTTTGCAAGGAAAGGTCTATCAACTAACACGTTACGGCTATCTATAATAAAATGACACCTCGCCCGATCAAATAAAATTGATTACAGCGCCCCTAGTGGAGAATATAAACATTTAGGATTACGAACTCGGCAATAAAGGGCGATAGACAAAAAATCAATTACAAAGTTGTAGAGCATTATCATCGACACCAGAAACGAACGAAACGCGTACGCGAAAGGCAATAAACAGCGGTCAAAATTGTAACATCAGGGCTTTAAACATCTGCAGTGCATGCCAAAGTACGAGAAAATACTCTTTCTGGAATTATTTCGGTTGCACTGTCTCTGGCAAAGGACATTTTAAACCAATAGTACACTAGATTTCTATCCATGCAAGAGTTGCTTATTGTATCCTTACAGAACAGGGTAGCCTTTCACCGATAACAATATTGTTACGAATATGTTAAAAGTTTCACTTTGCCTCTATTCAAATACTGCACAGCGAACCTTAGCTTTGCTTTTATTCAAAACCTTTGCTCTATTCAAAGAAAAAACACCTTTACAGGTAGTCATTCCAATTAAGTGAATATAGGGCTCCCATATTTGGCGATTTATAGCCAATCTATTTAAGAAAATTATAATAATAATTAATACAATTAATATATTTAACATTTAAAGCATATTTAATTTCACTTTCCTCATATTAACTAGGTTATGTCTAAAACATAAAAGTATAACGGATTTACTGATATTGTTACGTAAGTATGCAAAAATGCTTTCGCGGCTTTTTGAGCTAGCTATTACATGAGCTTTTTTGGCCAATACGTAAAAGTAGAGTTTCCGTATGTTGAATTTTCGGAGAAAAGCTGCCAGATTTGTCGAATCATTGTCAACATGGCGACTTTATGACGCGTTTTTTAATATACTAGAACTTTCTCGTATCGACTATTCTTGGAGTTACGAACCCTTTCTACAGAATTCTATGGAGAGTATATAAGTGAGTCATCGCTCAGTTGAAGAGGAGTTGGCGTGATACGAGCTAAATTAAACTGTGAAATATGTCAGTGTTTTGAGAACAGTATCAGATATTTTGTGAATTAAATGAGCATCTAATTATTGTTTTCTTGTATCTGATAGTTATTTAGCGATTCTGTAAGAGAGTAATCAAGCTATTCGCTGCATATTGCTCCTGTTTACGCTTATTAGTGCTTTAAATAGGAGTGTTAGTTATCCAGAATTTTAGACTCATTCTTATATACTGAGAGTACTCACTTTGTTGTCGAGTTCGTAATTCTAACGTTTTAAATAATCGATTAAGGGAGATTTAATCACTTTCTATCGATCGGGCAGGGTCACTTTACCATAGTAGAATTAATATGTACACTCATGATCCTTTCCTTACAAAGTTATTGGAGTGTTTGATGACTTTCCCAGGACTTAAATATTAGCACAAAAGAACCAATTGCATTGGATTTATTGGTCTTATAGAGTTTTTATCAATTGAAAAAGATTTTACAGAATTTTGTGATAATATTTAGAAAGGTAACTTTTTCATAAAAATGCATGCATATTCATTCCAATACTGATTGCAACACAAGTAGACAATAATAATGTATGAAATATATATATACTAGCAGCGATTACCCGCCGTTGCTCGGGATGCAAAACTGTGATAAAAAGTACACCTGAACATATAGGGCCGTGAATCTTATACATTGTTTTTTCACTATGAAAGAAGTAAATTCGTTGCATTATGTAAGAAAAAAAAAGAATCATACATACTACTTTTCTTCTTTATATATATAGATAGATAGATATATTTATATTCATTTATTTATTATTCAAATTAATAAAATTTTTTGAGTAAGCTTGTGAAAAATAAACCATGGTGATGGAGTTTCCATTTAAATTCATATTTTAAACCAGTGATTTTCAAAAGTGACTAATGCGTTCAATAAACTCCCAGACAACTCAGAAATTTAATTGGATTTCACGTTTTAAACCAACGATTTCCAACCTTTTTCGTTGGGAATCATAGAGTTAGAGAGTAGAACTCTCAGGAAAAAGTTTCATTTTCCAATAATATCTCGACATCCCCTGGCCTTAGAAACCCGAAACTTGGACAAAATATATGGGGTGCTATTTCAAAGCTACTCACAAAATTCCATTAAATTCGGTGAAGCTGTTCTCCCATGATGATGAGACAAACGTAAGTTTCGTCTTTCATTAATATCGCAACAACCCCTGGAGTTAGAAAATCGAAACATGGACAAAATTTTAAGTGGGACTGTTTTAAGACTACCCACCAAATTTCATCAAATTCGGTTCAGTCGTTCTCCCATGATGATGGATCATACATACATACATACATACATACATACTTTTCTTCTTTATACAGGGTGCATATAAACTGTCTTGACAAAATAAGAGGGGTGATAGTCCCATCAGGACGAACAATATTTACAATGGAACCTAGGGTCGCATATCCACTCTAAGTGTCAGAAAAGCGTAAAGTTAAAGTTGAACTTTCAACAGTGAAAATAAGGAGAATTAGCGTAATCATAAGTTGAACACTCCTATTTATTTACACCAAAGAAAGACTTAACGTAGATGCTCAAGGTGACGGGCAAGAGTGCCGTTGCATAATTCACGATGGCGAATGAATGACTGACGCACCCTATCGAAGACACCTAGTGTCGTGTTTATCCTGCCCCCTGCAACAACAATTCTTGTGACGAAATTTTCTACGGAGTCCACAGGCGTCTCGTACACCAATAATTTTATGTGCCCCCAGAAGAAGTCCAGTGAGTTGATGTCCGGTGAGCGTGGAAGACAAGCCACAGGTCCACTACGTCCAATCCACAGTCCGGGATATGTGGCATTCAAGAAGTGTCGGATGACTAAAAGTGACAGTGATGTTCTAGAAATGTGATACTTCTGCGGCACGACAGCTTTGTCGTCCGAAGTGGAGACTTGTGCTTGTTGGACGTGTTTCGAAGTTATTCTTTTCTGACACTCAGAGAGGAATGCCACCCTAGGTTCCATAGTACATATTGTTCGTCTTGATGGGTGCTATCACCCCTCTTATTTTGTCAAAACAGTTTATACACACCCTGTATATATAGATGACAAAATCAAGTCGAGTCTCCACATTATTTCGATTTAAAATGCTTTGAAAGAATAAAAACAATCTGTTTTCGTTACTAAGCAAACCGATGCAATTATTTTATTCGAATCAACGTTTTTGAAAAAAGCCGTTGCCTTGAACCTCAGCTCCTTTCGGAATTTATTATGCGACCAAATTTAAAAAAAAATCGGCCCAAACATACCAAAAAGCATTAAAAACAGACACAGAAACATGCTGTCGAATTCACACTTTAAGAATTCTCATTACATCGGCTCAATTTCAGAGCACTTTCAGAAATTGCAATTTATTCTATCCAAACTATATATTTAAAAAGCAATGTTTCGGTCTTCATAATTAAGAAACTCAAGCATTATGCAAATATCAAGTGTGATAAGAGTATCATGTCTCTCATTTCATACTTGGGATATTTAGTAACATGCAGCGTAATTTAGCCAACTAATGTTTTCCAGGTAATTAAGCTATAAGCATCTTATTTTATTCATATTATATTCGGATTTTGGCATCGTTTTATTTGAAATAAATTTAACTTCAAGGATTTCCAAGGAATTATTATTTAATTTAAACAATATTTTTACTTTCCTTATATACATAATGTATAAGGAAAATGTTGTGACGGGGTCGAAAATTCGAAACGGGAGAGCTCGTTTCAAGCATCACTGATCCTGAATCAAACATTTTTGAGGTGATATCTGTGTGTGTGTGTGTGTGTGTGTGTGTCAGTGAGCCTGTGGAGACAATATCTCACGAATGAATGGTGCGATTCGAATAAAATTTGGCACAAAAATCACAATCCGTAAATACTGGAAGCCTATTGTTTTTAAACGTAATCGAATGTTCAGAACCTCCCTAAATTTTCGAGTGAAATTTTGAAAAAATCATCAAAAAATCAAAAACCTTTAATAAAGTTACGCAAATAGACATTTCTTACGTAATTTTTCCTTAGAAAACGATTGACATAGACTTTAAAACGCTAGTTCTCAAGGTATTTCTCATTTTTCAAATAAATTTATCAAAAAATCCCATAAATTAAAAAAAATATATTAACTGTTGAGAAACATGTTCACTTTTCATATGTAATATCGTACGATAAATTTGGTCACATCATTCTCGTGGATCTAGTTCGTTCCACTCATGGAAAAAGATACTTTGAGTATTACTTTTGTATTTGAACGACAATAGTCATTTATCTGCTGTAAGAATAACTTATTTCTCCGTCCATAACGCTTGGCGAGATTTTGACGACGAATTTGGCGGAATGTCGCCAACTTGGCGACTTTTTTAAATGCAACCAAATTAACGAAACTCTAGCCAAATGGATAAAAATGACGCTAAATCAATGAAAATGACGACTAATTGACGAAAATTCAATATCTTGGAAAGAATATATATGTATCTACTTTAAGAATAACCTATTTTTTTGGCTGTAAAAGTAGTAAATTCATTGCATTATATAAGGAAAGTCATGTGCTGCCCACATCAGATTTTTCTTAGATTCACAAGAATGATGTTACCAAATTTATCGCATGATATTACATATGAAAAGTTAACATGTTTCTTAACAGTCAATACTTTTTTGTACTATTGTGACACATCAGCAGTATATTTAAAAATGAATACAAAATATTTTTAATACTGTCACCAAAATCAGTTATATCTATTAAGTTTACTTTATGTTAATTAAGTATAAATAGGTAGAATACTTTGTGCAAAGGATAAGGAAAACTACAGCAAGGTATATAAGCACAAATAACACAATAATGCATCATACAGTTGTTTGGAGGATACGCTGGACCCCCCTTCGTCAGTGCAATAGAACCAACAAAACCAAAGTCCAAAAGAGGAATACGCGCAAATAAAAGAACCAGAGGGGGGTTATATACCCAAGACCTGGCTTAAGAGCTAATTGAGAGACAGAGCAATCGGAAAGCAGAATGAAGAGCAGTCCCGCCAATCCGAAACAAGAAGTGACACACGTCATTGACGTGCTGCTCTTATGTGTCGTTTTAACCTATTTTTCGCATTCTTGGATCTCATTTATTGTTGTTCAGACTTTATTTGTCTTGTCGGATTATTTCTGTCTTCCTTTGGCGCACGCCAATCTTGTGTTGTTGAGACCCAGACCGTCCGACCTACCAGACAGGTGTAAGGTAACTGTTTGGGCGGCCGGGAAGTGCCACCCAATTTAGACCGGAACCCAGTGAGGGAGGCACCCACAGGGACCGTACCCTCCTTCCCCTACCACCAACCTCTCGGAAGGACTTACAGACCCACATGTTTAACGTGATCGTTTTACGCGTGAACACGGCGGCAGTTTTGGCAGTGACGAGAATCGAACCCGGGCCTACCGAGTGCAATTCCAGCGCACTGACCACTGGGCTACCGCGCCCTCACGCCAATCTTATGTTGTTGAAACCCAGACCGTCCGACCTACCAGAAAGGTGTAAGGTAACTGTCTGGACGACCGGGAAGTGCCACCCAATTTGAACCGGAACCCAGTGGGGGAGGCATCCACAGGGACCGTACCCTCCTCCCCCTACCACCAACCTCTCGGAAGGACTTACGGACCCACATGTTTAACGTGATCGTACTCCGCGTGAACACGGCGGCAGTTTTGGCAGTGGCTGGAATCGAACCCGGGCCTACCGAGTGCAACTCCAGCGCGGTAACCAATGGGCTACCGCGCCCCACGCCAATCTTATGTGTCACTTCTCATTTCCTATTGGCTGGACTGTTTTTCATTCTGCTTTCTGATTGGTGTCCTCTCTTAACTGAGATCTTTATCCAGTCTTGGAAATATACCCCCATATGTTTCTTCTATTTGCGCCAATTCCTCTTTTGGAATTCGGCTTTGTTGGATTTCTTGCACTGGCGATAGGGATGCAGCGCATTCTTCAAACAGCTGCATGCTGCACTCTTAACAAAACTCTTAGAACTCTTAACAAAATAATAAATAAGAGCAAGTAGCAAGAAACTCAACTATACAGCAACCACCTTAGAACTCTCACAGTAAAATCAAGCAAGGAGGTCACACTTCACTTCATTTTATCGCTTTATCTTAAGATCTACAAAACGAGCTAATAAATTTGTAACCGCATACTTTTATGACTATAATTAGCAAATCTTAAAAGTCTATTGGTTATATTGAGTAGAATTACAGTTGACAAAAAATGTACCCAGATACCACATAATTCGAGCTATACAGAGAAACTAAAAATACCATTTGACTGAGAACAGTTTTCACTATAAATAAATATGCATCTTATTTTTAGAAGAAGCCGTTTTCATATTGCTTCATATTCAAGTGTCTCAGTGCGGAATTAATACTATAATTACTTTCCTTATATACATAATGCATAAGGAAAGTATTGTGACGGGGTCGAAAATTCGAATTCGAGTTTTCGACGGGAGGGCACTTTTCAGGCATCCCTGATCACGAATCAAACATTTTTGAAGTGATGTCTGTGTGTGTGTGTGTGTGTCAGTGAGTCTGTGGAGACGATAACTGACGAACGTATGGACCGATTCGAACGAAATTTCGTACAAAAATTACAATCCGTAAACACTGGAAGCCTATTGTTTTTATAAGCAATCAAATGTTCAGAACCTCCCTAAATTTTCGAATGAAATTTTGAAAAAAGCGTTAAAAAATCAAAACCTCTAATAAAGTTACGCAAATAGACATTTCTTATGTAAATTTTCATTAGAAAACGATTGACATAAACTTTAGAACGCTAACATGAACCGTTCTCGAGATATTGCACATTTTTCAAAAAATTATCAAAAAATCATATAAAATAAAAAAAAGAATTTTTTATTAAGAAACATGTTCACTTTTCATATGTGCGATAAATTGGGTGACATCATTCTCGTGGACCTAGCTCGTTCCACTCATGAAAAAAAATACTTTGAATAATACTTTTGTATTTGAACGCGAATAGTCATTTAACTGCTGTAAGAATAACTTATTTTTCCATCCATAACGTTTGGCGAGATTTTGGCGACGAATTTGGTGGAATGTCGCCAACTTGGCGACTTTTTTAAATGTTGCTAAATTAACGAAAAACTCGCCAAAATATCGCCCCGCAAAGGCTGGCATCCAGTTACTCGATGCTGTACGTCTTATTATTGACTCATTTCTCATTGGAAGTCCTTGCCCATGGCTCCAAATCACTACTTTCTGCGATCCAGCTATGTATGCTCTTGAAACAGGCAGAGATCAGCTATATTGCCGAAGTAGTCTAGAATACAATGATGCAGATGTTTATATCATTTTTACTTTCTTTATATGTGTGTATAAGGAAAGTATTGTGACGGGGTCGAAAATTCAAATTCGAGTTTTCGACGGCAGAGCACGTTTCAAGCATCCCAGATCACGAATCGAACATTTCTAAAGTGGTGTGTGTGTGTGTGTGTCAGTGAGTCTGTGGAAAGGATAACTGACGAACGAGTGAACCGATTTGAACGAAATTTGGTACAAAAATTACAATCCGTAAACACTAGAAGCCTATTGTTTTTATAAGCAATCGAATATTCAGAACTGCCCTAAATTTTCGAGTGAAATTTTGAAAAAATCGTCAAAAAATCAAGACCTCTAATAAAGTACACAAATAGACATTTCGTATGTAAAGTTTCATTAGAAAACGATTGAGATAAATTTTAGAACGCTAACATGAACCGTTCTCGAGATATTGCGCATTTTTCGAAAAAATTATCAAAAAATCATATAAAATAAAAAAAAAATATTTTCTATTGAGAAACATGTTCACTTTTCATATGTAATACCATGCGACAAATTTGGTGACATCATTCTCATGGATCTAGCTCGTTGCATTCATGAGAAAAGATACTTTGAGTAATACTTTTGTATTTGAACGCCAATAGTCATTTATCTGCTGTAAGAATAACTTATTTTTTCGTCCATAACCTTTGGCGAGATTTTGACGACAAATTTGGGGGAATGTCGCCAACTTGGCGACTTTTTAAATGTTGCCAAATTAACGAAAATCTCGCCAAATGGATAAAAATGACGCTAAATCAATGAAAATGGTTACTCATTGACGAAAATTCAGTATTTTGGAAAGAATATAAGTATCAACTATAAGAATAGCATTTTTTTAACTATAAAAGTAGTAAATTCATTGCATTATATAAGGAAAGTCATGTGCTGCCCACATCAGATTTTTTCAGTGGCATTGCTGCAAGACTGAATGCAGTTTCTTTCTGTGAATATAACTGACACCATTCAGCTATACAGTCCTGTCTACATGTGCTTCATCAAATTATTCTTGACTAATTTGTTAAAAATACAGCGTGTTTCTTATTATTTAATTATTTTATTTAATTAATTATATTATTTAATATTATTATTCTTATTAGTAAATTTATTAGCAGAAAATGAATAAGTTTTAAATTTATTCATCTTTCACTCAAGATACATCGTTATATTCTATAGGGGTCACAAATAAATATCCTTCATGCAATCTTCGAATAAGATTTACTTCTTTTGCAGGAATTTCAACTCAACTCATGATTAGAATTAATATCTAATTTGGACTAAATGTAAATTGTAGAGTTTGATTCCCTCAGTTCCAGCGTTAGAAATATAATCATCTTTTAAAATCCCTTTTCAAAATTATAATTCCAAATCTGAGGAAATAAAATTTATGTAACTCGCATCGTATCAATTTTATGTTATTTTGAAATATTTCTGGTTAATTTAATTAATTTTGAAAAAGATTGCAGCTTATTCTAATACTTTATATTTCCATTACGATTTATGTTACAAATTTTACTTTCAGAACAAAAAATTATCTGATGTGAGTTTTTGGGAATTTGGTGAAAAAAACTATGTAGAACTAAAACTTAACGATGATATTTAGAATACTGGCAATTATTAACCTGCATTCTTAACTTTTTTACTTATAAATATATATGGCATTATAATCTAGTGTAAGTAATTATGTTAATTACTCAGATTTAAACATTTTACGTATTTACTAATGAACTCGATATCGTATTTTATTTAATTTTATTTTTACTGTGTTGGTCCAAGGTTACACTTTAACATTTCATAGTATATAACTTTAATTGCAATCTTTGATTAATTGGACTCCTGAAAAGTCCTTTTCAGTGATTGCAATTCATTTCATTCTCTAATTTTGTACCCATGTAAGCTATTGCGTTCATTACATCCATGATACAATTTCTACTTTTTTTTTCCTTTATATTTCTTATTTCTATCTTCATTAGTTATTTTGCATACATTGTTGTTTTCGTTCTTTCTGACATACTTACATTTCTCATTATCGTCCTATATGTACTTATTTTTTAAGCTATTCATCATTCTTTAGTCATGTTTTGTCTTGAAATCCATATATTTATTATTTGTGACAGATTTAACTGTATTTAATTTGTATTGTGCAATCTTTGTATAGCGTTCTTGATCCTCCACTATTAACATCATTAACAAATATTATCGTCTTTAAAATTAAAAATGGAAAAAAGACAGATCAATCACACTAAAAAAAATCATAACTATATCTGTCGATGGATATAATGTCTATTTTTCTTTTAAATTATATTTTCTATGGTCTGAAATAAATTGAAAATAATACCAATTCCATCGTACTCAGACATCTTCATGCTTTTACTGGTGTGATTGCTCTGTTATTTTATCCTGAAAAAGGATATTATTTTGTACCCACAAAACCACTTCATAACGATACAAATTTGTTGCATGCTGTGAACGTATTAACGAAACTTTCACTTTGTAACTATATTTCACTTACTAACAGTTTCATCCACGGATTATTTAAATTCCTTCAATTTCCTGTTCTGATTGGTAATTTGTTTTTGCCTAAAAAATTCGTGCCACTGTAAAGCCAGAAGGAATTATATCTTTTCCAAATTACTTATTTCATTTGATACAAAATAAATTGAAAAGATATCAATTTCAAAGCAATTAACTTGTTTACTCCCTGTTGCTACTTCGGCTTACATTATATAGATTGGATTTTCTTTTTATTTAATAAAAGTTAAAAGATTGTGAAACTTTCCAAACACATGTTTAATTTATCTGAGGACTCACAAAGTAAACTAAGGAATTATCAAAAGAAAGCTTTGATTACGGGAAAAATTAATTTTTATTTTATTCCTATCGAAAATAGGGGCTCTATCCCAAGCTTTATAGTTCAGAGTCCCGCATTGATCGATAGAGGGCGCATCTTTTGAATCACCGATATAAGAGCGCCCTCTACCGGTTGACAAGTAAGTTTGGAATGGAACTAATGATAATTTTCATGTAAAATATACGTATGAGATCGAGCATTTGATTGTGCATATTCTGTAGACTTAGAACAGATCAATATTTTAGTAGACGATATTTGTTCAACATTAAATAAAAAAATCTGATGTGGGCAACACATGACTTTCCTTATATAATGCAATGAATTTACTACTTTTACAGTTAAAAAAATGTTATTCTTATAGTAGATACTTATATTATTTCCAAGATATTGAATTTTCTTCAATTAGTCGTCATTTTCAGTGATTCAGCGTCATTTTTATCCATATAGCGAGAATTTCATTAATTTGGCAACATTTAAAAATATCGCCAAGTTGGCGACGTTCTGCTAAATTCGTCGCCAAAATCTCGCTAAGCGTTATGGATAAAAATAAGTTATTCTTACAGCAGATAAATGATTATTGGCGTTCAAATACAATAGTATTACTCAAAGTATCTTTTCTCGTGAATGAAGCGAGTTAGATCCATGAGAATGATGTCACCTAATTTATCGCATGATATTACATATAAAAAGTAAACATGTTTCTCAACAGTTAATATTTTTTTTAATTTATGGGACTTTTTGATAAATTTATTTGAAAAATGTGCAATATCTCGAAAACGGTTCATGCTAGTGTTCTAAAGTTTATGTCAATCGTTTTCAAAAGAAAATTTACATAATAAATGTCTATTTGCGTAGCTTTATTAAAGGTTTTGATTTTTTGATGATTTTTTCAAAATTTCACTCGAAAATTTAGGGGGGTTCCGTACATTCGATTATATTTTAAAACTATAGGCTTCCATTATTCATGGGTGAGATTTTTGTACCAAATTTCATTTAAATCGCTCCATTCATTTGTGAGATATCGTATCCACAGACTCACTGACACACACATACACATACTTTCACCCACACACAGACATCACTTCAAAAATGTTCAATTTGTGATCAGGAATGCTTGAAACGTGCTCTCCCGTCGAAAACTCGAATTCGAATTTTCGACCCCGTCACAATACTTTCCTTATACATTATGTATATAAGGAAAGTAATACTGTCTAAAACATACGATGAAAATTTAATCAACTACTTAAATGTTGTGTTAGAGATTATGAAATTATGCATTTTAATGGCGAATTTAGAATAAAAAGTATGATGCCGGCAGCACATGACTTTCCCTGCATACTCAAATAAATTTTTCTCATATATTCCGTAATGTATTTAATTAAGTTTTATCACACAGAATAATGCATAAAGTGGATACTTATTTGAAATTACACCCCCATTTGCAATTTTAAAACATTTGAATATAACGTAACGTTAGCTGGCCAAAATTCTAAACACTGAAATATCTCGAAAAAAAATTTAACCTAGAGTAACAGGATTGATGCCTTTGTTTTATCTCCGAAATTTACATTTGAAGCAAGTAATTAATTAAAACATTATTTTTTATATCAAGGATGTCCATTTATAACAAACGAAGGATTCAAAACCACGATCTCTCTTCATAGAACCCACAATCTCTCTTCACAGAACCCACAATCTCTCTCTCACAGAATCCACAATTTTCACAATGATTTGAACCCATAATTTCTCAAAATTCAGTGTAAGCTATCTATGATATCAAATGTGTGATATCAAATGTGTGATATCAAATCCACGTATCTTGAGAACCGTCATTCTGAGATAAAAGATGTAAAAATTTTTTCAAATAGGCTAACTGCCATGGAAATATTTTCATTCACATTCTCTCATCTGCTTTCTATTTTCCCTATATACATAGTGATGTATAAGGAAAGTATTGTGATGGAGTCGAAAATTCGAGTTTGAGTTTTCAACCGAAGAGCAAGTTTCAAGCATCCCTGAACTCGAGTCGAATGTTTTCGAAGTGATGTCTATCTCTCTGTGTGTATGTATGTTAGTGCGCAGATGCGATATCTCACAAACAAGTGGACAGCTTCGAACATAGTTTGGTACAATTATTACTAACCGCGAATACTGGAACACTAAAAACATTACACGCGCTCAAATGTTCGAAAGACCCACAAATTTTCAAATCATTTTTTGACAAAAATCATAAAAATATTAGGACATTCAATAATGTTAAATAACTAATAATTTTATAGATTAATTATTATTCTAAAACGAATGACATGAAATTTAGATCTCTGGCTTGAACTGCTCAAGAGATATTGCTCGTTTTGCAAATGATTGCATCTAAAAGTTACATAAAAATGAGTACCATCAAATATGTAAAATCAAATATGTTGTCAATTCTATTGATGACCTTGGTGCCTAATTTGGCGAAATATCGACAAATTGGCAACATTTTAATATGGTGGCAAATTACCAAAAATTACTCTAAAGTTTCGGAAATGACGCCAAATTGATGAATAAACATAATTAACATATTTTAATGTAATGGATTATATTGCTTAGTAGATGTTAGCAATGTCTTCAATGGTCAAATTATATTTACGCGAAATATAAATGAATTAAGTACTTCAAAATAATTTTACATGTTGTGATTCAGAAAAGTGCTAAATGTCAGCGTACTTCTAAATGCTAAAAACACTGTTCTGTGGATCTTGTCCATCATTATTACTTTCCTTATATACATAATGTATAAGGAAAGTATTGTGACGGGGTCGAAAATTCGAATTCGAGTTTTCGACCGGAGAGCACGTTTCAAGCATCCTTGATCACGAATCAAACATTTTTGAAGTGATGTCTGTGTGTGTATACGTGTGAAAGTATGCGTGCACGCTCGCGCGCGCGCGCGTGTGTGTGTGTGTGTGTGTGTGTGTGTGTAAGTGTGGAGACGATAACTGACGAACGAATGGACCGATTCGAAAGAAATTTGGTACAAAAATCACAATCTGTAAACACTGGAAGCCTATTATTTTTATGCGCAATCGAATGTTCAGAACCCCTAAATTTTCGAGTGAAATTTTGAAAAAATCGTCAAAAAATCAAAACCGCTTATAAAGTTACGCAAATAGACATTTATTTAAATTTTCATTAGTAAACGATTGACATAAATTTTAGAACGCTAACATGAACCGTTCTCGAGATATTCCACATTTTTCAAAGAAATTATCAAAAAGTCATATAAAATTTAAAAAAAATATTTCCTATTGAGAAACATGTTCATTTTTCATATGTAATACCATGCGATAAATTTGGTGACATCATTCTCGTGGATCTAGCTCGTTCCATTCATGAAAAAAGATACTTTGAGTAATACTTTTACCAATAGTCATTTATCTGCTGTTAGAATAATTCATTTCTTCGTCCATAACGCTTGGCGAGATTTTGACGACAAATTTGGTTTAATTTCGCCAACTTGGCGACTTTTTTAAATGTTGCTAAATTAATAAAAAACTCGTCAAATGGATAAAAATCACGCTAAATCAATTGATAACTCATTGATGATAACGACATGGAAAATGACGACTCATTGACGAAAATTCAATATCTTGGAAAGAATAAAAATAATCTATTTTTTTTTTACTGTAAAAGTAGTAAATTCATTGCATTATATAAGGAAAGTCATGTGCTGCCCACATCAGATTTTTTTGCATTGAAAAAATAACGTCATTGCATTATGTAAAGAAAGTCAGGAGCTGCCCACATCAGATTTTTTTATTTAGATATGCATTCAACAAAAGTATCATTGTAAGAAAGCCAAACTGTCTTATAAAGGAAAACAACGTATCATGAGATTCGCCTTTCTACCATCACAAGACAGTACTGTCAACGATAGTATTCACCGTTTCGGAATGTGTTCATCAATTACTCTTTATTTGTCACTTGTTAAAAAACTTTGCAGCTTATTTAATTGCTAATTTTATTTCTATTCCTGTCCATTACTACGGTAAATAATTATTTGCTTGTTAATAAAGCTGCAGAAATCATCAGACTTGTGCAATAATCACCTCAAGTCAACCTGAAAATTTCGACTCAAAATTACATTTTTTTTTCATCTTCGCATTCCTTGCATATTCCCTTAGTTTTAACCAAGAAATTACTTTTAATCATCAAGAAGGTCGGAAAACGTTTCTTATAATCCTATTAAAGTGTTTGTTCATGCTGCATTAGATATCTGAGTAGCATATGCAGAATTCCATCGTATAAAAGAATTTTTTTTACATGAAGGAGAAGTACAAAGTTTGAGTTTTAATTAAATTGAAAGGATTTGTAGATTTTTTTTTCTTTGTATTCAGCTGGTTAAAGATTAAATAGAATTACCCTGGTTATTATAAAGTAAAATATTTGTTAGAAAATATGGCATAAAAGAAATTAAATATGTTTTCAGGCGGTTTCGGAAGGCAAAAAACAGTCTCTTAAAGATGCAAGTAGGCTTATAGAGGTAGGTGGGCGTTTGTTATAGTTTGTTGTCTTTTGATGCGTTTACGTTGTGATATCTCTATAACCTTTAATTATAATGGTCCCATTTTAAGTTTTAAATTATATGTTATTTCGCACTAACATAAGTTTTATTATTAGTTTTGGTAAAATAGACCAATCCTGAGCTGGCCAACCGAGTTTCTGCGATCTTGTTGGTAAGGCAAGAAATATGCTTTCGGCTTGGTTTTAGATGAGGGGGGAATCAATGTATCACACACACAGACACAATCTTTCGGATTGTGATCAGGACGAGGTTGAATCGAAATGCTTGAATAGAGTGTGCGAAGCGAGATGAGATAAAAAGATGCGTCTACAAATCCTGCCGAGAACCCAGGATTGAGAGTGTTCAATCAATCCTGGGTTCTCGGCAGTGGTGAGAATCATCCTGGGTTCTCGGCAGAAGTATCCTGGGTTCTCGGCATGAGTTTGACCTTGGTAAGAAAATCTTAAAAATATTTTAAGCTGTTGCGACAGAGCGCCGTTACAAAGTCCAATATAAGTATTTTAATTCGGTCAGTTTAACACACCAGTGCAATACCATGTATTTTAATTGTACAGAAATATTGTTTGACAGTTAGTAGTTGTATATGTTTTTGCATTCAGTAAACACTTTTAATGTATGAATCCTTGTCTCAGTGTGTTTTTCTTGTCGGTCAGTACTTTGAGGTTTATTTCATACTTGAATGCGAGTTTTGTCACTTTAGCATCAAATTTCAGAAATCCGCTCAGGATAGTTAGTATTTTGACAATTATCGCTTGAGCAATAAAGGAAAACTTTTACTAACTTTACTATTCATTGTTGCTCTGTCTTTCTATTCTGTAGGCTGTTACTAAGGGGTATATTTTCAGCCATCGAAATCAGGTCATGCCAAAGTTGATGAATATTGGTCTCGAGCCGTGAGGCGGAGACTAAAATTTTGGAAATGGCATGACAAATTTCTAAACCAAACACCATTAGAGAGAGTGGATTTTTAGCGGTATCTCAGTTTTTTTGAAGTTTAAACAAGAAAGATCAATCATGCTTAAAACATTGATTATGAAACACTTTCCAACTTCAATGCAATTTTATTTAAACATCTCTAAAATGCAATACATTCCTCGGTAATATTTTAAAATTTATCACAATACTACATTAATTTATTATATTTGAAAACTTAAACCTTCATCGAAAAAAATTAACTTCATTCAAATGACGTCATTGAAATATAAATTGCCTGGTTTAAACATCTCTAAAATGTGATACATCCCTCGGTAATAATTTTAGAATTATCATAATACTACGATAATTGATTATATTTGAAAACTTCATCGAAAACAACTGAAATTTATTCAAATGACGTCATAGAAAAAATAACACGCCTGGCTCTCTCGATAAAAGCAACATTTCATTCATAAATAATTTCCCATTCATGTCATTCATCAAAATACTATAATAATTTATTTTATTTAAAAATTAAGACCATGGAGCTACAAGTAATTAAACTCAAAGCTTAAAACTTCATCGAAAAAAATCGTCCATCTCTTTGTAAAATTAGTGAATGTTTCATTCATATCAGCTATGCAGACTCCATGGACTAAATGAATTTGTGTTAAAGAAATACAGCAATTCTAATACAACTCATTCTACATATTTCGCTGTTTACATTTTACATAGGTAAAGAATAGGCTTCGTTGTAGAAATAATCAAATTTGGATGAGAATTTAAACTCGAATATATTGTAATTGAGTTGTTTCAGTATGTAGATGCACAGAATTTAAGCAAAAATAAAGTAGTTTTAGGACGGATACAACACTCAATATGAATTAAAAAGAACTTTAAAAATCACGATTTTGAGACAAGATGGATGCCATATATCATTTTGAAGTGGGTCACGTGATCGTTTCATATCATGGTCACGTGATCGCTTCATATAAGAGGTGTTATTATTATTTTAATTTTTATTTAAAAAACTACTGAATATATTTCGCTGAATTTTTGTTATATATTTTATGGAACAATTTGAATATTACCTAAAATTTTCAAAGCAATTTATGAATTTTAAATCCGCTTAAAATATGTTTGAAAAATTAGGTCCCATAGGGTTCAATGTATTTCATTTTTTCACCCCGGGTTCAATCCAAAACTAATTGGGTGATACTATTCATTTATATTCCCATAGGTCCTACAGAGCGTCTCAACAACATACTTAAATTTCATCTTGATTAAGTCATTTTTACGGCAGTTATCGTGCTAACGGACAGACAGACAGACAGAAAGAACAAAGTCATAAACACTTTTCAACTTTGTTGTAAAGTGTTAATTAAAAGTGAGACTGATCTTCGTCAACACGTCCAAACGAAAGTAAACGTGACGTAAATGATAATTCTGACAGTAAAGGCAGATATTTTAGTTACACACGTTATCTGCATAATCATGTACATCCAGGAGGTGTCCACTCCTATACATATTATCCATTTTTCTTTTCAATTTATATTCATATATATTTTATAAATAATTTTGTCGTGAGGAAATAAGTTTCTCGTTTTGCACAAGGTATCATCACAGTACTTTTTTGGCAAAAAAAGATTGCCCCTTGCCATACAAATCGTAATGGCCAGGGATTCACTTCAAAAGTATTTTAGCAGATCTTGACATTGGAAAACCTCATTAGATAGCGGGGCCCTCAACAGAACTAATGGATTGGATGGCTGATCGTGAATCCGACAGCAGCACAGCATTTTCAAATCTGTAGAGGAGGCAAGTTAGCTGTTTAAGTGCAATGCGGATTGCCTCCACCTCATCCTCAAAGGCTGTTCCAAATTCTCCCACTGGTGCATAGAAAGACAATAATAATAATAGAAGAACATTAAGTTTAGCATGCATAGCATGTCCATACGTATGTATCTTAGTATTTAACATGTTAGCAATATATTACTTTTCCTACACACATAGTATAATGCATAGGGAAAGTATTGTAACGCAGTCGAAAATTTGAATTTGAGTTTTTGACCGAAGAGCGCTTTTCAAACATCCCTGAGCACGAATCGAACGTTTTTATGTCTGCGTGTATTTGTGTATACATGTTAATATGCATGCGTATGCTAGTGTGTATATATGTATATGTCAGTGTGTGTGTATGTATATGATAGTGTATCAGTGTGTGTGTATCTGCAAGAATGTGGATGCAATATCTCAAGAAGGAATGGTACGTTTTGTTCGAAAGTTGGTTTAGTTATCAGAATCGATAAATAATAGAACCCTATTGATTTTAATTCCAATCGAAGTTCTGAAGACAAACTCGCTTTTTGAATGAAAATTTCCTTTAAAAATGCATGACCTTTAATACAATTACATAAATAATTAGTTCTTATGTAATTTTTTTATTAGAGAAAGAATGATATAAACTTTAGTCTGCTATCTGGAACCGTTCTCAAGATATCGCACACTTTTGCAATACATTTAAAAAACAACTTACATAAAATTATAAAAGCATTAACATGTTCATTTTCCATATGCAGTATTATGCGACAAATTTGTTAACATTATTATCATGAATCTAGTTTAATCCATTCATTAGAGAAGATAATCTGTGTAATAGTTTTGCTTTTTATTGTTGAACAATTTGCCAATAGACATTTATTTATAATTAAAAAACGCCCTCTACCCGTCTCACTGTATCGCTTGGCAATAAATTTTATTTGTTTCTGGAATAAATTTGAATCTTTTACAGAAATGAAAATATAAAGTATTTTCAGAACAAAAAGAATATATAATACAAATACAGCTATTATCAAAGGAATCAGATAAAATTATATATATTTGCTAAATATTTTCATTAATTCTTATGTAATTTGAAATTAATGTTTGAACTGGTGTTAATATTTGATTCATAATTAAGCCAAAAATACTTTTTACCATTGGTTACATTTTATAACATCTCTAGGCACGTTTTAAAGTAAATGCATAATTTTTATAAACACTTGTAAATAACTCGGAAATAAATAAATCGGTCTTTTTTAAAAGATACTTTTCAAGATAAATAGTTAAAAATACAAACTTATTGAATATTTAAAAATAACTTTGAGTAAATAACTTTAAAAGAATAACTTTGAGAAAAAGATACTTTGAGTAATACTTTAGTATTTGAACGCCAATAGTCATTTAACTGCTATAAGAATAACTTACTTCTCCGTCCATAACGTTTGGCGAGATTATTGCGACGAATTTGGCGGAATGTCGCCAACTTGGCGAATTTTTGAAATGTTGCCAAATTAACGAAAATCTCGCCAAATGGATGAAAATGACGCTAAATCAATGAAAATGACGACTAATTGTCGAAAATTCAATATCTTGGAAAGAATATAAGTATCTACTATAAGAAAAACCTATTTTTTTCTGTAAAAGTAGTAAATTCATTGCATTATATAAGGAAAGTCATGTGTTGCCCACAACAGATTTTTCTTTCTTGCAACTTATCCACTTTCATTAGATTAATAAAATGCAATTTATTTCGTCCTAATTGGACCACAAACAAAGTTATCAATAATGAAACGTTTGAATGATCTTTTGTTAAGTTCGGTATTTGTAGTAGGCTTGGACGGAGCTATGAATTTCGATCAATTTGTTAGCCAGTTACATCTAATTGTAGCTATATTGAGATATTTTAGATGGATTTTTAGCAGCCAATCAAATGTGTCTATGTACATATAAGCATGAGTTGCATCTTTACCACCGATCGCTGATCATCCCCCACCACCAATGGACCCAAAGTTCTTTAATATAAGCTTGGGCTGTCAGCCGTGCAACAAATCAAAAAGTTGTCAGAGTGACGTGGGAAGTGGAGTGGGATTTCGTCATTCGTGACGTGACGGCCCAGAATAGAACCCCTATAATACAGGATGACCTATGACTGGATGATCTATCAGACAGAGAAAAACACCTTAGCAACAAGGAGTGAGGACCAGCATCAGTCTCCTTGGAACGCACAGCGGGACTCAATTGCTTTTGGCTCCATTATCGCCAACTGCGGTGAAAAATGATAATTTTGCATTCATTTCTTCAATAATTTATCCATTTTTCTTCTTTTTTCTTGTTCAGGCAGGAATATAAGCATTTGTATCCCGTTTGGAGAATTATTCGAGCAATTTACGACCGAACATCCTCCCATATTTACTGCGAATTTATACCACAAAGCCAATTGGCAAGTATGATATAAAATGCCGGAAGCGCCAGCTCCCTATATAGGAGCCTCAGCCTATGAAGGACTTTGACAAGAGTTGCCAAAATACAGTCAATTTTCGCATTTTTACAGTTAAAAATTATTTGTTAATTTTGAAGTGGCAATATCCAGACGTAAACAAATATTTTGAATTGTGCTGTACATATATGATCCAGTGAAGTTCAAGGAGATTTAGTGACGTAGGTGGAGAAGAACGACAGTCACAATTAGCAAGTTCAGTACCTCTCGAACCAAAATGTACACTTTCCCTATACCCTACCGATATTATGGGCGTAGAGCCGTCATGCTCGAGAAGAGGGCCCCCTGAGTTGACTATGCTTTTACTGTCAATGAAGCTCATGTAGTACACGGAAAAGGCTATGAACTGATCCTTCAGCGGAAAACTCCTTAAAGCAATGATTTTGAATATTTATCCCGAAGCCATCAACGACTCAAGTCATTCATTATTTTAACCCTGCTCACTATTAAAATTTTAAGATGATATTTAATGGCATTAAATATATTATTTTACGCCGCACACATATGCTTGCTTACAGATTAATTGAAGTGAAAATTGTAGAAACGTGATTTGAACTACTATTAAAAAACACATATCTTAACGAGAAATCTAACTATCGGTTTCCGGTGAGATAGACCCCCAATACATCAAACTACTAAAACGACCGTCTTTCCTGCTGTATTTAAAGTAAATCCTGCAAATTTAGAAATATATGTTTTGAAGAATATTGTAATCGGATAAAACTTTTCGTGGTATCTGATTCTTTATCTACCTATAGTTTCCAGGGGTTCGGAATCTTTTACCAGTACTCATAGACTTCAAAATATTTTGATGAGCACTGGATAAAGAATATATTTTACATATACTTTTACATATGAATATATAGGTATATGCATACATATTTGTATGTATAAATACGAAAATTTTCTTCGCATGCGAATTGATATTTGCCCTGGAGTCAGACAGTAGACTTATACAAATCTCGAGAAATCAAGGAGAACGCAACCAGTATCATTTACATCGTTGAACACCATGCTTTTCATGGTAGTGTGATGGTATGTATTGGTTTTTTCTTGGTAGGGCGCAGCGATCTTCTTGTTTTCTCAAGCGGCATTGTGCCGACGCAAGGGAATCTCTAATACCTTTGATCCCGTATCAGACTTTATGCAAGTTTAGTAGTTTTTATTGGCAGGAATTTTTTTAATGGATGACATGCTCGACTGACCTTATAGATTAATCTAATTTTAGAGCGAAAAATTTGAACGTATAAAATCAAGTGATTAGCCTATCTCCCGAAACTTAATCCTATAAAAATATTTGGGGTTATGCCTTTGGGGAGCCTGCCTGCCCGCCTAACATCTCACATAACCCAGTAGAAACTTAAATGTGTACACTTATGTAGAAATTGACTTTATACAGGGATGGTTATTATTGCCCTCTGTCACCCTGGATCACTTGATTCAAAGGTATAAATCACCGGTGCCAAGTGTGCATCAATATTTGCGAGGGCCATATTCCATAGCATCACCTCTGTGCGTCATTTACAGTAGTGTCCAAAATTGCGGAAACGTTATGGAGAAATTGTATTTTCGAGATTTGATGGCTCATAACATCACTTTTTTTATATACCAATACAATAAAATTATATATCAAAGGAAATATAATTTAATCAAGATTGTAATGCAATAACACTTGTTTAATTATCTGTATTCTATCAAAAGTTATAGCCCAATAACCAGAAAAACGGAAGCATGACTTGCTTAGTATGCTTTATATAAAGTAGCTTTCTTTCATTTGAATGTAGCCAATGAGCATGAGTGTTTTTAGAGCCAACCAGGTGTCATCTTGTTATGGCAATGAGCCAACATGTGACAGAACATTTATCAGTGTGTTATGTGATTGCTGTCAAGTTGGGTTTTTCTTTTGTGTGTGTGTGTTCTTTGATTTAGTGACTTGTAAAACGTAGAAAAATTAAAGAAATGACGCAAAGAGTTGACTGGTCACCCAGACAGCGATGTAAAATAGCACTATTAAGTGAACGAAGCTGCAGTTATGAAGAAATTAGAAGAAATATTGGGGGGGGGGGGAACTTAACCAAAGGTGGCATTTTAAATTTTTGAAGAGGTATGAAGAAACTCAGTCCCTATAAAACAAGACTGGTAAGGACTGGAAAAGATACACAGCAGCAAGTGATGATATAAGAAGTAAGAGACTGTGCCTAGGGGACAGAAGAAAACCATCTCGGTGTATACAAAGTGAAATGACGCAATGCAATGTGAAGTTGAGTGCATGGACTGTTCGAAGCAGACTATATGAATTTAGTCCAAATACTAAAATTTCACGCAAAAAGTCATTTTTATCTCTCAAACAAAGGTTGAAAAGATTAAACTGGGCTAAAACCCATATTAACTGGACAACGGAACAATGGGACAGTGAAATTTGAAGTGATGAGTCCAAAATTTCCCTGTTTGGTAGTGATGGCGTAAAATAAGTAAGGAGAAGAATCGGAGAATATGTGTATCCTGATTGCGTTACACCTACCTCGAAACACCCAGTTAGTGTTATGATCCGGGGTTGTATGACATCAGGAGGTGTGGGCAGAATTTGGGTGATCAATGGGAATATAAATATCCAAAAAATAAGCAGAAAAGAAATACTTGAATCCAAACTTCAGCCTTCTGCACGTGATCTTTTCCAAGGTAATGAAGCATTTAAATTCAACAGGATTCAGCTCCATGTCATGTTGCTCGTGTGTGCAAAAAGTGGCTTCAAGATCATCATATTCAACTGCTGGAATGGCCTGGGAATAGCCTCGACCTTAACACAATCGAAAATCTATGGAGACGACTAAAGAAACTTGTTAGTCAGAAGCAACTCAGCAATAAGACCCAAATAACAGAAGCAATAATTCAATCTTGGTTACACATTATAACAGCTGCAGAACTAAAAAACTTGGTTCACTTCATGGGAAAGCGCTGTAAGGCCGTAATTAAGGCTACAGGTTACCCAACTAAGTATTAACTGACATGGTGAGAATTTTTGCACATCTCATTTTTTCTATGTATTTCCCTTTTCTTCGTTATAAATGCTGTTCTATTGAAAAAAATTCATAAATGTTATTGCATTACAATCTTGATTAAATTATCATTCCACTGATATATAATTTTATGGTATGGTTACAAAAAAAATTGGTGTATGAGACATCAAACCCGAGAAATACACTTTTTCCAAAATGTTTCCACAATTTTGGCCATTACTGTATGTTTACACTCTCTATACATCGTTATGTTTTAGTAATGTAAGAGTAAATAAAACCCCTCATGTACATGTTTTATCTCATTAAAGTTTGTATGACAAAATACATCATTAGAGTATTTTCTTGTGAAATTTAAAGTCGATCTTTGCAGAACATAATCAGTGCTTAATTTTTAAGATCAGTTTAAATATCCCATCTAATATATATAATGGGGACCTTTTACTTTACTTTTGTATAGAAGCCCAAGCAGGTGTCACGGTTGTGTATAGGCGAAAAATATATCATTTGTATATATGGCGAAGCCCATATTTGTCCACTCTCAACTTTAGAGGAATTTTCTATTGATATTAAAATAGTATTTGCAATAAATATGATAGATTTTTAAGCAAATGAATCATTCAAAATCATTATTTTCTCAGGTGCTGTAATCAAGGGAAAATGCGAATATTGAAATAGTTTTGAATTTCATGTTGGCACTAATTCTGCCATTTCAAAGCAAAATTTTATTTTATTCTATTTATAGTTCAAACGACGTCATTCTTTCAGCTCTTAATTAAGCGCAAAACGAATAATATTATTCCACCTATTCAGAGTTAGGGTGTGAAAAATTAAAACAAAAATATTTTTTGTACCTTCGTTATACCGGAAATATTCTAATATTTTGTATATTATAAAAAATGGTTTTGTTAAATCATTGGTGCGTACCTCAGAAGCAACAATCTTGAAAGCTGCGTCAAATAATGCCGCAGCAAATTAAAATAGACAGAAGAGATGAGAAAAGTGGAGACGATACTGTGTTGACTTTCTGGCTATGAGAAACTGTGTTGCGCATCATAAAATGCACTGCATAGAGCTGCTTAAAATTTCGTCAATGATAATTTTAGTAATAGACCGCAATTCTATTTTATTCAATATATAATATTCAGAGGCTTTAAATATTAGATATACTGCGTATATTATATGTCTGTGCTTCTACAGAGCTGTCCAGTTGCGTCCCGACCCACGGGCCGCATCTGGACATTAAATAATTTTATAGCCCGTGGTCCCCAAACTTCTAAAATGTCAGAACTTCATTTAGAAGTTGTAGATTTGGATTTTCTACTATTTCTAAATGAAGTTCTAACATAAATTAGAGATTTTGTTTTAGAATCATTCGCAGGATTTTTAATATAAGTATATTCATATAAATAAGCACTTTATAAGCACGTTAAAACATTTTTTAGTTTTATGAACATGTTCTTAGTTCTCTTAAATTTATTCATCAAATCCCTGTCGACATAAGAGGATCACTTATTTAGTCACTGCTTTACGCCAATCACCACTAGATTGATGATAGGTGCTTTTGGCACATGTTAGCAGCAAAAACAGAAAACTGTTTAAATGATGGATACCCATGTCTTTGCCCCTTTTTTTACTAGCGTAGATTTTGAATTTCCTCATAATGTTTTTTTTTATTAAAACTTTGTTTTATTTATTTGTCTAAAATCTCAATCCATATTTCCCGTTTTTATCAATTTTATATTAATATACAGTGCACAACTCCATGTTCAACGCATTTATAATACAGATTGATTGTGTTATTTGGTTTAACTTTGAAGTTAGAGTTAATCCGAAACATTACGACCAGTATACAGGGTGTCCCAAAAAGATTGAAATGCGCTTTAATTCCTTACCTGTTGGAGATAAGTGCAAAATTGTTGAAAGTGAGGTAGAAAATGGGACTACGTTAATGAAATAGTTCTCCCATTAATTTTTAAAAAGTTACAATCTTTAATGTTTATATTACCCACTTAGACAAATTTAGTCAAAGAGAAAATTTTAATTTTTAATGCGACAAGATCATTAAAAAAACCGCATATCTGTATCTTTAAAATTGAGTGAGTTATATTTAATTGAAAATTGAACATTGTGAATGGAGACCCTATATAAAATTAGAAATGTAAATTTGTGACATATCACAAAAAATATAAAACTGGATGATAGCACACAGGATACCCAACCGCGTAGTGTGTACCACTGCTTTTTATGATCTCTGTTTGTGTAATGCTCTATTTAAATTCATTTGTGATAAAAAAATTTGACACATATTAATGTATTTTTGATTAAACAATTTTCATCGTCAATTTGTTTATGGTCCCTATTTTCACTGATGAAACAGCCTTTCACTTTGTACGGAAGAGTGGCATAAGTCAAATTTTTCCTTTATCATAATTCAGTTAATTTTTAAGATACAGATATGCGTTTTTTTTTAATGATCTTGTTGCATTAAAAATAAAAAATTTCTGATTGGCCCAATTTGTCTAAGGGGAATCGTATAAAAGTTTAAACAATGTAACTTCTTAAAAATTAATGGGAGGACTATTTCATTAACCCAGTCCTATTTCCTACCTTACTTTCAACATTTTTGCAATTTGCATCGCCCACTTATCTCCAACAGGTAACGAATTAAAGCGCGTTTCACTCTTTTTGGAACACCCTGTATGATAGTAGAGGAGACTGGAGCTGGTTGTAACACTTGCGATAACTCTTCCCTGGATCACGCAAAAATCTCGAAGCTTGGTTGGACGATTCCCAGCAGATGCTGCCATATACCAACATTTTTTGATACGACTATGTCAAACGCAACACTACTCATACTATACTTTCCAATGTATATTGTGTATATAGTATAAGAAAGTTAAAATATCTGCTGTATGAGTCTCCACCAGAATTTCACACAATATCACAGGGAAGCGTATTAGATTTCGTAGCATGGCAAAAGAATGGTAGTATACGGTTAAAAATGCTGCTTTTCTTCGATGTACGATCTGTTGTGATAATAATCAGCGCGGTATCCCACGGTCCTGAGGCATGAAGAGTCGGACGATTTCTGCCGTTCGGGCATCTGGGCCGACTTCCTAGTACTTAAATAATGCGTCTAGGAACGGCATCCATATGACCGTAACTATGACCATAACTATGAGCGGCATCCATAGGGACCGTACCCTCCTTATCCTACCACCAACCTCTCGTAAGGATTTACGGACCCACATATTTAACGTACCCGTAGGCCGCCTGAACACGGGGACAGTTTGTGTAGAGGCGGTAGATCATTCCCGATTAAATAAAAGTGATTGCAAATATTCTAGTCAAAAAATTTAAAACTTGGAATAACGAAGGCAACGGTAGACGAAACAAGGTAGACGAAAAAAGCCAAGTACAAAGTTGCAGTCTAATGAGTAGAAATCGACGAAATATGTTACATTTATTTGACACGATATAGTTATTGGTGAATTGTTGTTTTATTCAGAAATCATGCATTAAACAACAGCTGCATATACAAAACAGAAATCTAGTATAGAGCTTTTTAGAAATACCCCCCCCCCCCCCATCCCCCGTCAGCATTACTGTACATTTGAATTCGAGAAAGAATATTATCGAGTATTTAGGCCAGGGGGTGACAAACAAAATCTTGAAAAGTTCTAATTTTCTTTCAAAGTATATCAGCGAACTGGGATTCAAATAAACACTAATTTTACTTAAAAAAATATTTTACTTAAATTTAAAGTATGCATCAAAATTAAAATGGCATTAAGTTACCATAACTTCCCTAACAGCATTTTTTTTCACAGTGACGTAAGATTTACGTCACACTGTGACTTTGGGACGTCTCAGGACGTCACTGTACGTCTCGACAATGTCATATTAAGGTCACAGCGAAGTCATTTTGGTCATTTTTACAGTCGTTTGTGACGTCGCATATTAACTTGTTTGTAACGTCACATTGTAATGTCGTCACACTGTTACGTGTTCATTAAATTGTGGAAACGTCACAGAATATTGTCACAATGAAGTGACAAAGTTACTAATACGTAACGTCGCATAGAAGTCACAAATATGATGTCACATTGTGACCCAGGTGCCACGTGACTACAACGTCACTGTCACACATGTCACGATCTTTGCTATGAGGGTTATTATGCCTGATATTCATTTCATATGTTATCAGTACTTATTATCACATTTCATGAGTTATCATTACTTATCACTGATATTCATTTCATAAGTTATCATTACTTAGTATCACTGATATTCATTTCATGATTTATCATTACTTATTATCACATTTCATAAGTTATCATTACCTATTATCACTGATATTCATTCATTTCATAAGTGACTGACTATTCCTTTCATGAATAGTCACTCATCTGACAGGGATAAGTGACTATTCATGAAATATTGACTACATAGAAAAATAATCGCAAGCCGAGTTTCTTACGTTAAACTATCAAAGTAGGCGTAGTGCATTATAATATTATTATCGGTTTACTCAATGTGCGAAAAATGCTTACTTCTGATAGCGATAAGTGACTATTCATGAAATTCGAGTATTACTAAATGAAATCGCGGGCCGCATCTATATATATATATATATATATATATATATATATATATATATATATATAATATATAAATGTCCTAAGGGCCGCTTATGCCCCTTGAGCCGTATCTTTGACTTGCCTGATTTAGATAATCATTAGAGGTGCCCAGATGATGCCACTTTTTGCAGGTATTTATCGTCTTCCACATACGCGTTACATTTATTCTTGATGTCAATTCCTACTCATTAGATGATGCTCTACAATTTTGTAATTGGACTTTTTTCTGTTTCTCTTTGTTGTCTATTTCGTTGTTTTGACTTCTTGAATTTTCCAATACGGCCGCTGCAATCACTTTTTACTTTCCCTGCAATACATGGTAATGTATAGGGAAAGTATTGGAATCATGTCGAAAATCGCAACTCGAGTTTTCGACGGATCTACACGTTTCGAGACCTCTAAAATACGAAAAAACTATTTTTAGCGTGACGCCTATATGTGTGTCCGTCAGGGGCGGTTATTCAGGGGCGCCGCGGGGCCGCGCGGACCCGCTTGATCAAGCACTTCAAATTCCTTTAGTTATATAAGTTAATTGCAACTTTTAAGGAAATTATCTGAAATTTCTTTCAACTAAAAGTCTAATTATTGGAAATAAATGATAAAATTGTCACTAGATGGCAGCACTAAAGCTTTGACTTTCAAAACAATCTCTTATCCCCTTTTCATACTATATTAAATTTATAGGGAAAAATACTGCATTATAGGGAAAGACGAGGGATTTTAAGAAGAGCCGCGTCCCGTTATCGACTCTCTGATGATAGAAAGAATGGTATGTGAATACAACGGCAATAGAAATTTCAGTTAAAAAAACAGACATTGCAATATTCCAATCCGATGAGAGCCGCGCCGGTTACCGCGGTTCACATCGAATCGTTCAGCCAAAGAAGCCAAAAAAGGAACGGATGCAGTGAACTACTGACTCGAATTGGCTAAGTTTCGCTAATTTGGCCTCGAATTTTTCTTGATAAATGTGTGTTTTCTCTCTCGCTTCTTTTTAAAATAATAAATTTGGATGTTTAAATAAATATTTGAAAATAAATTACTGTATTTATCTAATTCTGATTTATTTTATTGATCCTATTGACCCCTAGCTTTTTCAGTTTTGGTTCATGAAGAAATAGTTTAGTAGTATTAGATATAGAAAATAGAAATTCAAAAAAGTTTCGATATATATTTTGTGCTTTTTACTTAATTGAATAAGTGGGGGTTATTGATGGTATTTTGGGGGTTCCGTTCTTCGTTTTTGGTAGAAAAATGCATTGTTTGGAGCACTCAGTTTAATTTCGCTGCGTAAGCGCCCGGACGGGGGGGGGGGGCATTTCTGATGTAGGGTGGTTCTGTCTGTCCTTCGGAAAGGGGATTATTTCTGATTTGGGGTAGTTCCATGCTTTGTTTGTGATGAATTTCAATGCGTTTGACTTCTTAATTGCTTAAAAGTCACGAGAAATGTATTTGTGGCATGCCCGTGGATATTTTTAGTGACACTTTCAGAAATGTGTTGTCTGAGGGGGTGGGTCTCTTGATTTACTCAGCTGTCTTACTTTTTCAGCTATTTAACATTAAAGATTGAAAAGAAATATAAATATTTGTTAAAGAATGTTAAAAATTAATTTTCAACCTGATACTTGATTCTTTGATCTGACGTTGTTTTCCTTAAAATCTCCCCCCCCCCTCTTCACCGGCGACTATTCAATCCCCCTGGTTTTGCTTCTAATTTCATTGAAGTCCAATATTGATCCGATACTCCCTAGGCGTAAATTTCACTTGAGGTAGTCCTAAAATTTCTCATCTCGTTTCCTAATTAAGCGATTTTGAATCTACTGGCAGCTATAGTCTCTGCACTATCTATACGCGTATCGTCTGGACATGCATATTGTTTTATTCAAACCCCTCTGAGCGTCACTTTTAGTTTAACTAACCGCACGGTTTTACTTCTCGGTTCCTAAATTGAGCGATTTTGAATCTTCTGGTAGCTACAGTCTTTGTACCATTTGAATATACATATCTTTCATATCAATCCCCTGGGCGCAATTTTTATTTTAAGTAGTTCCCTTCTAATTTCACATCTCGGCTCTTAATTGAGCCATTTTGATTCCGTTGGTGGCTATAGTCCCGGCACCATTTGTACATGTGAACTGGATATACATATTTATTGTGTCAGCTCCTTGGGCGCAACTTTCAGTTCGGTTAGCCCCCCCCCCCCGCCAAATTTCTTATTTCACCTTCCAATTGAGCGATTGCTGGTGGCAATCACTTAGATATACAACCTTATTATGTCAACCCTCTGGGCGTAACTTTTACTTTAAGTAGCCTCAATTTCATATTTCGGTTTTACAAAAATGCATCGCCTTGGTTCCTGAAATATCCGTGCACGATATTTCAAGACCGTACGATGTTTACATTTTCCGCTACAGACCTTACACATACACGTCGACACACAAACATCGTCTGTTATTATGTAATATGAAACAACCGTGGTGGAAGAGGGGAGACCCTCCTCTTTTTTATATTTACATTTTTATCTATCTTAGTGACACTTGCTCCGCTTTTGATGCAATTTTCACACTGTATTTTCTACTCTACAATGGACCCACTCGATCTGCTCACTCTAAACTTTGATCCACTTTTGTTGAACCCGTGCAGCGAGCTAACTACTTATTGCTATAGAAACCGATTGCTATATATAGTGATTACTAGCAGGCAGAACTCGCTCATATCATTTTAAAGACGAATAGAGAAAACCATAATGCATAAGAACTTTCTGTAAATTCCAAATTCATTCTTAAACTTGTATGAAAATAGTTATTCCGTTTCTACATATAAACGGCCGTAGATTTAGTTGATTTTCGCTCTCTAATTATGTTACTGTTTGGGTTACAAGGATGATCAGGTACAAAACTATTAGCCATATTGTGTACCTGAGAGAAATTGTGTGCATTTTGGGTGTACAAACAATTGCGCTAATCATAATAAAATACTGCACATGCATACGACTGATAGTATTTAATTTTTACAAATTTGATATAAATTTATTTAGAAATACATTCAAATAATTTCCATGGTTACAATAGGCTCTTATTCCTTTTAAGGAAACTTGCAAATGCATATCAGTGCAAGTAAAATAATAATTTGGTATACAGTTATTTCGAGGTAACGCCGGAACTAATTTATCAGTGCCGGACAAACGACGAACTCGAAGTCTAAAAGACGTAGTTGTCACAAACTGAGGAGGGATACTATAATATACATAAATACATATTATAGTATGCCTCTATACTTAAATATCCCCATCTATACATAAATACATATATGAGCGCCTCCCTCTACACCTCGCTCACGAGCCGCCACTGGTGTCCGTGTGTCTGTCTGTGCAGATTTTGTATCCACTCTTAACTAAAAAACTAATTGACCGAATTTCATAAAATTTGGTAAGTCACTTGTGTGCGAATCTGGTGTTGATTAGTTTTGGGTACGATTCGGTTATAAAAGAACCCGCCTTTTTATTTTTATTTTTTGCGAATTAATGCGTTCCTGCTTGGTTGTATTTAATCTTTTATATATTTTTACGTGATTGAGTATTAAGTTGCGTAGTACTCCTATGCTCAAGTTGGCATTCCAGTTAATGATATAGTTTATGTTGATATCAAAAGTCTTTCTTTTATCATACATTTTAAAACAAATTTTGTCTTTTTCATCGTAATATATGCTTATATCTAAAACTCTAACATATCTTCCTTTTCTTGTTTTTTTTTTCAATCAAATCCAAATTTGCAGGATAAAAGCTAAAGTTGAATTGATATTTACTTTCAGTATTTCCAATTAGCACGTCGTCCACAAATCTAAAAAACGGGATATCATTTAGATAATGAGATCTCGTTTAGATTAGCATGCTTCAACCGGGAACAAGGAGTCACAATGCTCCTTGGTCGTTCTACTTCCCTGTAAGCATCCCCTTTTTTATTTCTTTTTTCATTTCTTATTCATATGATTCTATATATATATATACATATATATGTATATATATATATATATATATATATATATATATATATATATATATATATATATATATATATATGTATATATATATATATATATATATATATATATATATATATATATATATATATATATATATATATATATATATATATATACACGGAAAATGAAATCCCAACACCAAGAAGGAATTGTGCTAGATAAACGAAATTTGGGAGGCGCGTTTTTGCACATGAGAGATGACGCCTATTCAAATTTCGCGCTAGACGAATAAGGGTGGCGCTAGTAGCGCCACTATGGTCATGCAAATCACGGCTGCTTTAAATACGCGATGTAAACTTCGTGACCGTTATTTATCTTCCGGATTGGACGTTGTGAGCTAGGTTTGAGTCAAGAATGCCTTAAGGAGACGAAGAAAGCAGTATCAGCAGCTTAGTGAGTCTGAACGAGGCCGTATAATAGGGCTACGAGAAGGTGGACTTTCTTTCGCGATATTGCAGAAAGACTTTGCAGGGATGTATCCACTGTGCATGATTGTTGGCAGCAGTGGTCACGGGAAGGCACTGACTCAAGAAGACCGGGGCCCAGGCGCACACGGGCAACTACTGAGAGGGTAGACCGCCGTATTCGCCGCATGGCTGTGGCCCATCGTACTACATCTGCAGCAACAATTAAAGCTTCTGTTGGCCTCAGAGTGACACAGCGAACTGTAAGAAATCGATTACTTGAGGGACAGCTTCGAGCCGGACGGCCTGTAGCGTTCATACCACTGACTCCGAATCACTGTCATCTGCAACGTCAGTGGTATCAAGCTAGAGCTCGTAGGAGGGCGGAGTTGAGATCTGCCGTATTCCCAGATGAGAGCCGTTTCTGTCTTGGTGCCAGTGATGGTCGTATGTTGGTAAGAAGGAGGCCAGGTGAGCGCTTGGAACCAAGCTGTCTGCGGCGTAGACACACTGGACCTGCACCAGGAGTTATGGTCTGGGGAGCCATTTTCTATGACAGCAGGAGCACATTGTCGTTATTCCAAGCACATTGATAGCAAATTTGCACATCAGACTGGTGCTTGAACCGGTTGTGCTGCCATTCAAGAGCAATATTCAAGAGGGGAGGTTCATAACGCTCGTCCTCATACCGCTATTGTCACCATACGTGCTCTACAGGGTGTTGAAGTTGCCTTGGCCTGCGAGATCACCAGATCTTTCTCCCATCGAGCACGTATGAGACATTATTGGAAGACAAATCCAGCGCCATCCATAACCAACATTAACCGTTGCTGATTTGACTGACCAAGTGCAACAGACATGGAACTCCATCCCACAAAATGACATACGGCACATGTACGACACAGTGCATGCACGTTTGCATGCTTGCATTCAAAATCTTGGCGACTACAGCGGTTATTAATGTACCACCATTTCACATTTAAAATGGCTCTTCTCGCGCATACTTCAACCTGTGATCTTGAAACTTTAATCAAATAATACCTACACTATTGCTTTGCCGAAATTTCATTCCTCTAAACTAATATCTTCTTGGTGTTGGGATTTTATTTTCTGCCAGTGTAATATATAGAATATTGTATAGAGGAAATATTGTTTTCATGAAAATTTTCTATTTTGATATTTTGATACCAATATAGATTTTATCACGTCTTGAACACCTTTGCACTATTTTTAGAGTGATGTCCGTCTGTATGTCTGTCTATCGGTGGTCGAATTCTTGTATACACGATAGCTACCACAAACATTAATGAATTTTCACGAAACTTTATACACGACTTTGTTATCGAAAAATCAGAAACTAGATAGAATTTATGGAAATAAGAGCAAAATCTTCGAAATTTATTCGAAATTTTATATTTGCTTAACGCTGTCACATATGACAACATTTCACAGAATTATGTATAAAAAGTTTTTATTTATGGCTCACTGAATATAAAACTGTACAGTCTCAATCACTGTATTGAAAAATAGCCGCGATGCAATTTTTGAGTTCGTGACATCCGTAGCCACCTCGGGTGGGGAAGTTATCCTCCCAAGGGGTTACATTTTCAAACTTGGTATCATCCGAAATATATTTTTCTCAAGCCCTTTAAAATGAAGTATAACATGTTACTCGTAATTGTGATCATTTAGACCATAGGTTCTCAACGTGGGCGATAACGACCCCTTGTGGACGTTTGAGACTTTCACGGGGGCAGTAGAAGACCCAGAGAAAATTAGGGGGCGTTGAGATGGAACGGAGGGGCGGTGGGCAGATTAAAAAAATAAAGTTTAAAAAAGACAAAAGAACACGCTAATCACGTACTAACTAAAGTAAACTTTAATATTGGTTAATTTTTGTTATTGTATGTATTTTAATCATTTTTATCAGGTGTGCGAAAATTCACATATTTCGGTAGTTCGGGAAGTGGATAAAAATTGAACTTAAAGATTCCATTACATTCAGATCTACATTAAATTGGATGATATAAAAATTTTTAATTTTAGATTTGAATTAAAAATTTTCAAATCTTCCAATTTCACGTGAAATATCTCATATATAAATGCAGGTAAACTTAACAAAAGCCTGTTAATAAAAAATAGCAAAAAATATGCTTGTAGCAATTCAGTTATAACAAGTTTTTGTTAAATAACGCAACTTGTGCAATCCTGCAAGAATTGTACAGTATTATCTGTGCTTGTTCTAACCTGCACTCTGCTCCCGCATCACCCTTTCCCCCGCGCTTTACTTCGGCGCCGGGTGTTATAAACGAGTCACTGCATGTTTATCTTATTCCTGTCGATGCGTGTTATACGTCTCCAACCTATATAAAGACAGTGATTGTTCATTTTATTTTCATTAGCATTATCGCGCGCAATTGATGACAGGGTTTTAAAAGTACACTAATACTACTCACGTATCTGTAAAGTAAAAGCCATGTCGGAAGCAAAAAAGAATAGGCGGCAGTATAGTGTGGATTATATTAAGTACGGATTTATCGAAAATCCCACAAATCCATCATTGCCAATGTGCCTTATTTGTCAAAAAACATTTTCAAAAGAAGCGATGAAGCCTTCTAGGCTTCAAGATCATTTTAATAAAATACACCCGGATAAGAAAGACAAAGATGCGACTTATTTTCAAGACATGAAAAAGAAGTACGAAATTCAGCCAACTGTATCAAAACTTTTTTCATCAGCTTCTAAGCAAGACGATGACGGACTTCGAGCTTCGCACAATATCTCATTGTTGATTGCTAAAACATGCAAACCACATACTATTGGGGAAAATTTAATTTTACCAGCAGTAAATGAAGTAATAACCACTGTGCTCCATAAATCAGCTGCAGATAGTATCCGAAAAATTCCTTTGAGCAATAGTTCTGTGCAAAGACGAATTGATGAGATGTCTGAAAACATTGGAGAATTATTGTGCAATCATCTGCAGACTTGTCAATTTTCAATTCAGCTGGATGAGTCCACTTTACCAACCAATGAAGCTTTGTTATTGTCATACGTGAGGTTTATCAAAGATGAGAAAATATGTCAAGAACTATTGTTTGCTACGAATTTGGAAACAGATACAAAAGGAGAAACCATATTTAATACACTGGAAAAGTTTTGTAACGAAAAGGAAATTCCTTTTAATAATATTTTGTCAGTTGCTACGGATCGCGCACCGGCTATGACAGGGCGTCACAAAGGCTTCATAGCGTGTTTAAAAAATAAAGTTCCTGACTTGCTTGCTGTGCATTGCGTAATTCATCGCCAGCATTTGGTTGCGAAAAATTTGAGTGAACGCCTCCATACATCACTGCAATATGTTATCAGAGCAGTTAATAAAATCAGAAGTAACTCGTTTAATGACAGATTATTTAGTCAGCTTTGCATTGCCAATGAGGAAGATTTCAACCGATTGCTGCTTCACACAGAGGTGCGCTGGCTGTCAAAAGGTACTTGTTTGACTCTATTTTACAATCTGTTTGGGTCTGTGATAGAGTCCTTAGGAAACAAAGACACGGAATTGCGCGACAACCTTATCTCATCAAAGAACGATATTGCGTACTGTATAAATTGTTTAATGATGTCAATCTCCAACTTCAAGGCGACGACTTAAACTTGATTAAGACAAAAAATAGCGTTGCTGCTTTCGTGTCCAAACTGCTATTATACAAAAGAAATATCGGCAGACGCGAATTCAATAACTTCCCAAATTTATCAGCAGTATCATTCAAGCACGACGACTTGCTTGTTTACTGTCAACACTTGGAAAACCTCCACAGTGATTTCAAGGAACGATTCCAGGACATTTTAAACATGGACATACCAGACTGGGTTTTGGATCCTTTTTCAAATATCAACACAGCAGGATCATCCCAGTTAGAAGAAGAACTAATAGAACTGACGACAAATGAGGAATTAAAAATTAAATTCAAGAATGGCTACCAAGAATTTTGGCTGCAGAAGCCGATTTTGCAACTGTACCCAGGATTATGGTCGATTGTTCAACGATTTCTGATAGCATTCCCATCTTCATATTTAGCTGAACGTGGATTTAGTGCTGTAGCAACGTTGGTAACTAAGAAGAGAAATCGGCCCCATGTTACTGAACGCGGCGACTTACGGTTGTTTTTAAGTAAAATCGAGCCTGATATTAACAAACTCCTTAAAATGCATCAAATTCAACCTTCTCATTAGATAAGTTATAAATTCAATGTTTTTTGAATGTTAATAAATATACTTTTCAATATAATTAAGTATGCGTTTTACTTGTTCTCATTGAAACAGTCTTCTTTAAACTCAGATATAGGATAGGGCCATATCCTATCTTACGACTATAGTATATAATATTACACGTTTAAATATAATCGTGGAAATAACTGTTTAAGATTCGCAAGTAAAAAAAATTGGGGGGGGGGGGGGGCATTAGGAAAAAAATATTTTCAAAGTGGGCGGTGGGCAAAAAAAGGTTGAGAACCTATGATTTGAACTAACAAGCAGATGTTTCAAATTTTTATTTAAAAAAAAATAAAATAATAATAACAAACTACTTAAAAATAGACACAGATATCAGAAAATCGAGGTAAGCCACACTCCAGCTAATTTATAATCATCCACTAAAAGGAAAGACGTGTTTGTGAGAGTGTAGCAAATTGCATTTAAAATTTTTATTTTAATCGATGTACCGGCTATGCCGTAACTCAGGTTAAAGTGTCTATTAAAAGCTACTCCATTAAATAGGATGAAATTTCTCACGGATATCCCCATACTAAACTTATTTTTTTCGTAATCAGTGATGTCGTGGGAATCATTAAATTAATGAACTTCGTAATCACTTAAATAGTTATCGTAAAAGTTTGTTCTTCAAGTTAATGAAGCATTTCTTGTGCATTTGTAGTTTTCAGAAATACCTAGTTTTTTTGTTTCTAATTTATTTATTTGCTGCTCTATTATCTGAAAAAGTTATCGCAAATGAAATTATTCAAAATTTATCGGTAACCACTCTGCAGTTTAATAATTAATTGGAGTGTGGCTGAACTCGACTTTCTCATACAAGAATTCATTTTTAATAGCTTTCTTTTTTCAAACTTACAAGAAATATTGAGACAAATCGATATAATGGGTCCAAATGTATGCAATTATAGAGTGTAACCCTTTACTTCAAAGGGCTAGAAAAAATCTTTCGATTGATTCTATACTTGACAATATTGCCTGGGGACGGGTAACCGCCCCCCCCCCCCCAAGAGGGCTAGTGATGTCACGAACAAAAAAATTGCATCTCGGCTGTTTTTCACAAGAATGATTGAAACTATAAAGTCCTGTGATTATTGAGCTATAAAATCTTTTATACATGATTATATCAAATTTTGTCCTATTCTGCCATGTTAAAAAAATGTGAAATTTCAAATAAATGTCGAAATTTTTGCTCGAGTTTAAGAAAAAAATAGTTCTGGATTTTTTGATAACAAAGCCAGATATAAAGTTACTTCAACATCCAATAATATTTGTGGCCGCTATCGTTTTTACAACAAGAAACCGACCACAGGCAGACGGACGGATATCACTCCAAAAATAGTCGAACTTGTTCAGTATGTCTTAAAACATATATTTTCATCAAAATTTTGAAATAGAAATTTTTCATAAAAACAACACTTTCTCCATACGACGTATGAGAAAGAAAATATCTGCTATGGCATAAAGGACATAACCTTCCCTACATAATACGATGATTTTACTTCTTCCACATCAAGATAATAGTGTACGTGCACGAGATTCACGACACAATATTATTAGGATTGAATTATTATCACGTGAATTAAATTGGGCCCTTTTGGCCACCTTTGAGTCCACACCGACTAACTTATTCTCATGCTCACGAATATGCTTATTCTCATACTCATCAATATGCAAATGACATTTAATTGATATCTCTTTAAATGAATGACTATTGACGAATTCTTTGAGGTCAAAATACACTCCTATCAGAGATATCAATTTGGCGATTTTGTCACCCGATCCGGAAATTTTCATTTTCATCTAACGACAAAAATATCATTCCGGTGCACATTAGAGACATCGTTTTTCATATGACGACAGATCTGGAGATTTGTTTTATTACTTTCCCTGCAATGCATGGTAATGTATAGGGAAGGTATTGGAATTATGCCGAAAATCGCAACTCGAGTTTTCGACGGATCGACGCGTTTCGAGACCTCTAGAATACGAAAAAACTATTTTTAGCGTGACGTCTGTGTGTGTGTCTGTGCAATGTATGTATCCACTCTAACTCAAAAACTTATGAACCGAATTTCATAAAATTTGGTAGATAAGTCACTTGGGTATGACCCTGGTGCTGATTACTTTTTGGTACGATTCGTAAAAACAGAATCAGCCTTTTTTTGCGAAAAGGCACGTAAAAATTTCAGATATCCAATCTAGCTAAAATACTAATTGTACAAATTTCACAAAATTTGGTGCATAAGTTGCTTGTACGATACTCTGGTGCTGATTATATTTTGGTACTAATCGGAAAAGAACAGCCTGCCTTTCTTTGCGAAATGGTCAGCAAAAATGACCTGTATCCACTCCAGCTAAAATGCTAATTGACCAAATTTCACAAAATTTGGTAGATAAGTTACTTGTGGGATACTCTGGTGCTGATTAGATTTTGGTATTATTCGGAAAAGAACAACCTGCCTTTTTACGAAATGGCCCTCAAAAATCGCCAAAATCTAAAAAAAAAACTACGTACAAAAAACTACGTGTATGTTCAAATATATCAATTATATGCTTGTTTTATACGTAATTTTTGATGACGAAAAGAATAAGAACAACTCTATTACTCTAGGACTAACTGCTCTCGAGATATTTGAGATTTTTCGCATTTAGTTATGCCACTTTTGGGAAAATGTCCAATTACCAAATAAAAACAAAAATTGAATTAAAAATACAAATTTAGTGTTATTTGGGGCAATTAAATTCAATCTAATGAATCATTAAAGAAATAAAGAAAATATGAATTTAAGTCTGCAGCAAAAGTCCTGTGCTGCCCACATCAGATTTTAACTTTCCCTGCAATACATGGTAATGTATAGGGAAAGTATTGGAATCATGTCGAAAATCGCAACTCGAGTTTTCGACGAATCTACGCGTTTCAAGACCTCTAGAATACGAAAAAACTATTTTTAGCGTGACGTCTCTCTGTGTGTGTGTGTGTGTCTGTCTGTCTGTCTGTCTGTGCAGATTTTGTATCCACTGAAACAAAAAAACTAACTAACCGCACTTCATAAAATTTGGTAGATAAGTCACTTGTGGGCGAATCTGGATCTGATTAGTTTTGGGTACGATTCAGGATAAAAGAACCCGCCTTTTTCTGCGAAATGGCACGCGAAAGCCTGTATCCACTCTAGCTAAAAAACTAATGGACAAAATTTCACAAAATTCGGTAGATAAGTCACTTGTGGGTCACCCTGGTGCTGATTAGATTTTGGTACGATTCGGAAAAAAATAACTTGCTTTGTTTTGCAAAATGGCCCGCAAAAATCGACAAAATCTAAAACAAAAACTACGTATGTACGTATATATATATATATATATATATATATATATATATATATATTCGTATACACACTAAAATTAATTTTTTAACATAAACAATTTTTTTAATTCACTTTAAATGTCTTGGAAAGGAAAAAGAAAACATTTCTTTGCTGTGGCAAATTATTCCCAAAACAAAAATGTCTTTTAGATTTTATAACTAAATAGTGAAATATATCTTCTCTCTCCAGAAAAGATTCTTGTTCAAGGGGTTGCTGTTTATTTCGGATGTGGATGCATCTAATCCTGTTATTTTTCGGTGCCATCTTAAGACCCTTTTAATGAGTTTTTCGCAGTAAATGGATTGCCCGCCAAATAAAAATCAGAACACCATCCGTTATTTCGACACTTTGAGTCGTACAGTAGATACAAATATATCATTAGAATAGAAATGATGTCTTTTATAAATAAATCTTGCAAAAATTCCACCTTATTGTAAAAAACTCTCCGCCAAGTGCAAAAAAGAGCTTCTTTCAAAAATTTCTTTCCAAAAGCTTTTGTCCGAAATGGAAAATTCTTTCTAGTTTGCGCCAAGTTTCTGCCGAATCGAAGCTGTACTTTCAGCTCTAGATACCCTGCCAAAGGATGCCGACCATCCATGTAATGACACCTAGTCGTTTTTAGTCGTAATCATATTTTAATTAACAACGATTATACAGGGCTAAGTGCAATTTGAGGGAGCATTAGGTTCCTTCCTCAGGGTACCTAGACCTAAAAATACACCTAGAGTTCTGAGTTAAACCATTTTGACATCTCATAACTTTCTTAAAAGGAGGTTTTTATTTTCTGTGCTTGTTTGAAAGTTTTTACCATGAAGTGGGGGGTTTTGTGTGTTTTAATACCATTTATGAAAATATTTATCAACATGATTAGCAAACACAACGATATATTAGGCATTGGAAATTTTACTTTAACGACAAGCACCATATATTCATGGGTTTTTCTTTTTTTTAATTGTAAATCAAATGTATCTTCAAGTTTTAATAGAAAAGTATGTACCTCTCATCTAAATACACAAAATGAGCAAGCATTAATCTAAATTGATTCAGTAGTTTTGGTTGTACAATAAATCATCAAAATCATCATCACTAAGGAAAAGGGTCGAAAAATCATATTTTTCCGATTTTGGAAATTCGAAAACAATTTTATCTTAAATTTAAAATAAATATATACCTCCCATCAAAACACACAAAATGGCCCAAAACTCATTAAAATTGATACAGTAATTAAGGCTATAAGTCCGTCAACACTGAAACAAAAATATGGCCGGGATAAATATGGTAAAAGTGCACTTTTAGTGCTCTTTCATCTCTGACACGACCATACCAATTGTAATATTTTTATACATTTTGTTTTGTTTTTCAGCTTCATGGTATATATTAAATGAAAAATTTTAAGCCTATATCTATCCTGGGAGATGAGAAACAAAACTTTAAAAATTGGGTTTTATTACGTCACGTATAATGTACACATGCCAACTGCATATTCGATAATGACGACATTGCAGCGACATGGAAGTGTAGTACGCTGCAATATGCATCCAATTTGCATAAAGTGTCGTCTTCATATTAAAATTTGTACCACCTCTATTTGTCAAGGGCAATACCCACATTTTATAACCAGTTTTGAATCTCAAAAAGACTGCGACAAAACAGTTAAAACACTCCGATTTCAAAACACTCTCTGTCAAAACACTCTCAGTCAAAACACTGTCAGTCAAAACACTCCGATTTCATATAAAATTGATATATTTTACTCAAACCGTTGTGGAATTAGGACTGCTTGAAATTTCAATCTCCTTATGTTAAATTAAACTTTTCTTTTTATATATTCTTAAATAATTAGCCTCTCAAACTAATTCCTATTTAATATTATGATACCGAATAAAATGTATACCATTTTTTTAATTTTCAAATAAATTTTAACAAAAATTATTAATTATAAAATTCATATTTGGAAAAAAATATGAATTGAAAAATCGGTAAGTTTTGACGACAATCGATTCAGCAGTGTCAGAAACATTGATATGCAAAACTGTAATTTCTTCTTTTTAGTTCTTATTGTAATTCAGACCTATATTTAAAACTGCATCATGTTTAAGCCTTTTGGAGACCACACATCAATTGCCGATGAAAACTGCACCAAAAGTAATCATAACTTCCAAAATGTCCGCTACTGGTGAATTCCACTTGAACTATAAAATAGTGCCCACTTTAACTGTAGTGTCTATTTTAACTATAGAATAAATGTTTGCGGTAGCAGTAGTTCACTTCATAGAGCCTCAGCTGCCCAGGAGAAATTCAGCAGTTCGAATCCTGCGTGAGACATGATTTCTTTGCAATCACGCCTAAACATCTAAATCCTGCCGGTTGAATGTGGCTAACTAAGATCTCAAAAACAAGGAAATTCGTCCACAAGCTCACAAACACCAAACACAATGACATACATACAAACAAACATACAGACAGACAGCACCTCAATAACGCTGGATTTGACTTCAGATATAGTTACAATGATACTATTCCATCAGAAACTCGAATTCGTAATTTCGACAGCGTCACAATTATTTATCTACACATCCATGTAGAGAAAGTAAAAATGGATACACAAAATAAACATATATCCATCGCATCATGGAAAATAATCGCCAATGTGTTGCATTATTTTATTCCTTTAATCCTTACATATATACTCTTAGTATTTCTTAGTATTTCTTATGTAGGGAAAGTAAAATTGGATGCACGAAATAAACATATATCCATCACATTAAGGAAAAAATTCGCTGATGTGTTGCATTATTTTATTTCATTAATGCTTACATATATTCTTAGTATTTATAAATATTTCATATGTAAGTATTTCTTTGCATTTCATATGAAGAGAAAATAAAAATGGATGCACGAAATAAACATAATATCCATCACATTATGGGAAAAATTCTCTGATGTGTTACATTATTTTATTTCATTAATGCTTGCATATATTTTTAGTATTTATAAGTATTTTTATATAAGTATTTATTTGTATTTCATATGTAGAGAAAGTAAAAATGGATTCACGAAATAAACATATATCCATCGCATCGTGGGAAAACAATCGTTAATATGTTACATTATTTTATTCCTTTAATGCTTACATTTATTCCTAGTATTTACTAAGTATTAAAAAATGAAACAAAAATCAGAGCGAAGATAATTCTGTTAGTTTAACAATTTTTGAAATCATGGAAAAAGTCCAAAATGTTTTGTTGGAAAAGTTTCAAACTTCCTTTCAACTTGAAATAAATGCTCTGAAAAATGTAGTAGTATTAAATGCCATGTCATTCATTCATTCTTGGCGCCACTGGGTCTAGTTATTTTCTTGTTACTGACAAAAACAGATCTTCTGTATTTTTTCCCCAGAGATAACAACGCATAATATTAATCGATTAAATTTATGCTTTCACACTTATAGTTGGATTTGCAATACTTTGGCAGTATAAAGGCTTTTTGTGCACGTAATAAGTTGTGCGATTTTAATTTAGTTCTGTTTACTGTTTTACTGAAAGTATCGTTTAAAAGAAAAAGATAACAAGAAAGATCAATCATGCATAAATCATTGATTATGAAACACTTTCCAAAATCAATGCAATTTTATTTAAACATCTCAAAAATGCGATCCATTCCTCGGTAATATTTTAAAAATTATCACAATACTACATTCATTTATTATATTTGAAAACTTAAAAGTTCATCGAAAAAAATGAACTTCATTCAAATGACAGCATTGAAATATACATTGCCTGGTTTAAACATCTCCAAAATGCGATACATTCCTCGGTAATATTTTTTAAATTATCATGATACTACAATTATTTATTATACTTGAAAACGTTATCGAAAACAAATCAACTTTATTCAAATGATGTCATCGAAAGATAAATCGCCTCTATATAAAAGTAAGCACGTAATAAGTTGTGCGATTTTAATTTAGTTCTGTTTACTGTTTTACTGAAAGTATCGTTTAAAAGAAAAAGATAACAAGAAAGATCAATCATGCATAAATCATTGATTATGAAACACTTTCCAACATCAATGCAATTTCATTTAAACATCTCTAAAATGCGATACATTCCTCGGTAATATTTTAAAAATTATCACAATACTACATTCATTTATTATATTTGAAAACTTAAAAGTTCACCGAAAAAAATGAACTTCATTCAAATGACAGCATTGAAATATATATTGCCTGGTTTAAACATCTCCAAAATGCGATACATTCCTCGGTAATATTTTTTAAATTATCATGATACAACAATTATTTATTATACTTGAAAACTTTATCGAAAACAAATCAACTTTATTCAAATGACGTCATCGAAAGATAAATCGCCTCTATATAAAAGCAGCATTTCATTCATAAATTTTTTAAATTCCTTTCATTCATCACAATACTATAACAGTTTATTTTATTTGAAAACTTAAAACAATAGAGGTAAACAAGTAATTTAACTGTATGCTTAAAACTTCATGGAAAAAAACGTTTTCTTTATGTAAAATCAATGAATGCTTCATTCATATCAGTTATATTGCAGATTCCATGAGCTAAATAATTTTGCGTTAAAGAAATGCAGCAATTCTTATACAACTCATTCTGCATATTTTGGTGTTTACATTTGTCATAAGTGAAAATTAGGCTTCGTTGTAGAAATAATCAAAGTTTGATGATCATTTAAACTCAAATATACTGCAATTGCGTTGTTTCAGAACATTGATGCCCAGAATTGCAGCAAAAATATAGCGGTTATAGGACGGATACAACACTAAATATGAATTAAAAAGAACTTTAAAAATCACGATTTTGATACAAGATGGATGCCATATTTCATTTTGAAGTGGGTCACGTGATCTCTTCATATAATGGTCACGTGATTTCTCCATATAAAGGGTATACTTATTATTTTAATTTTTGTTTAAAAAACTACTAAATATATTTTGCTGAAATTTTTTATTTATATTGTATGCGATAATTTGAATATTTCCTAAAACTTTTGAAGGAATTGGAGAATTTTAATTTGCTTTAAAAATGTTTGAAAAATTAGGTCCCATAGGGTTCAATGTATTTCATTTTTTCACCCCGGGTTCAATCCAAAACTAATTGGGTGATATTATTCATTTTTATTCCCATAGGTCCCACAGACTGTCTGAACAACACACTAAAATTTCATTTTGATAAAGTCATTTTTATGGCAGTTATCGTCTCTAACGAACAGATAGACAGACATAATAAACAAAGTCATAAACACTTTTCAACTATGTTGTAAAATGTTAAAAATTTGATGTGGACGGCACATGCCTATATTGCACTACAGTCAAGTGCTGCTCACTGTCATAATGCTAACGCAATGGATTTACTTCGTTCACAGAGGAAGAATTATGTAAAGATCCAATCACAATGTTTAAAGTTGAATTGTACATTTGGCGCTTTTCCGGATGACAACGTGCAGAACTATTTTATAATACCCAATTAACTTATATTTCACGCGACTCTAAATTGGCAATTATCAGTGTTGATAGCATCCGCAATAAGCAATATAGTCCATATATTAAAATATTTGAATAATTAAATCATCAATTTGGAATCATATTCGTTAATTTGGCGTCATTTTTGCAATTTTGGTGATATGTTTATCAATCTGGAATGACATATCGGTAAGTTGGCGAGATTTCACTAAATGAAAGTCCACGTTTTCCAAATATATCTTCAAGCGTTAAACAAGCGGAGAGACGTATATTTCTTATATATGACTATAAATGACTGCGAATATGACTTATATATGACTATAATGGCGAATTGGTAGATGTCAAAATGCAAAACTGTTACTCAAAGTATCTTCTCTCGTGAATGGAACGAACTATATCCACGAGAATGATGTCAACATATTTATCACATAATATTACATATGAAAAGTGAACATATTTCACAATAGTTAATATTTTTATTTCAATTTTATGTGATTTCTTTATACATTTATTTGATAAATGTGCAATATTTCGCGAAGGGTACAAGCAAGCATTCTGAAATTTACGCATAATTTACATAAGAAATGATTATTACTTTCCTTATATACAATAATGTATAAGGAAAGTATTGTGACAGGGTCGAAAATTCGAATTCGAGTTTTCGACGGATTGGCACGTTTCAAGCATCCCTGATCACGAATCGAACATTTTTGAAGTGATGTCTGTGTGTGTGTGTGTCCGTAGGTCTCTGGAGACGATCACTGACGAATGAATGGACCGATTCGAATGAAATTTGGTACGAAAGTTACAATCCGTAAACACTGGAAGCCTATTGTTTTCATACGCAATCGAATGTTCAGAATCCCCCTAAATTTGAAAATGAATTTGAAAATGTGAAATTTTGAAAAAATCATCAAAAAATTAAAACTTCTAATAAAGTTACGCAAATAGACATTTCTTATGTAATTTTTCCTTAGAAAACGATTGGCATAAATTTTAGAACGCTAGCATGAACCGTTCTCGAGATACTGTACATTTTTCAAAAAAATTATCAAATAATCATATAAAATAATAAAAAAAAATTCCTATTGAGAAACATGTTCACTTTTCATATGTAATATCATGCGATAAATTGGGTGACATCATTCTCGTGGATTTAGCTCGTTCTATTCATGAAAAAAGATACTTTAAGTAATACTTTTGTATTGAACGCCAATAGTCATTTATCTGCTGTAAGAATAACTTATTTCTCCGTCCATAACGCTTGGCGAGATTTTGGCGGCGAATTTGTGGAATGTCGCCAACTTGGCGACTTTTTTAAATGTTGCCAAATTCACGAAAATCTCGCCAAATGGATAAAAATGACGCTAAATCAATGAAAATAAAGACTCATTGGCGAAAATTCAATATCTTGGAAATAATATAAATATCTGCCATAAGAATAATCTATTTTTTTTACTGTAAAAATAGTAAATGCATTGCATTATATAAGGAAAGTTATGTGCTACCCACATCAGATTTTTTTTTACTTAACTTTATTGAAAGATCTGATTTTTTGATAATATTTTCAAAATTTTATTCGAAAATTTGCGGATTTTCAGAACATTTGATTGCGCTGAAAATTAATAGGTATATACTGATTGTAATATAGTATTGTTTTTAAATGAGAAAATTCTTAAGAATATCATAACATAAAAAGAACATTTATAAAACACTCCTTGTGCTTAATTGTAATAAATAATATTTAAAACTACCATTTTGAAAAGAAAAATATTTAAACAATTTTCTATATTTGTTCAATGAGATAGATTCTCGCCCTTATAAAAGGTGTCCCAAAATTCACGCAAGAAGTAATTTTGATAGAAAACACAGGTTTAAAAATTAAAAATTTTAAATTTTTTATTGATTCATAAAGTATACAGTATAGGGTTATGTATGGAATAGCATATCGGTAAATGGCCTTCACGGCTTTGCTGGCACATACGCACTCTTTTGTTGAAATTTTCCATGACCGTTTTGCATAAATGTGGTTGAATTTCGTTGATACAACGCTCAATTTCCTCCTTCAAGGCGTAGATGGTCGTGGGCTTGTTGGCATAAACCTTAAACTTCAAAAAACCCCAAAGAAAAAAGTCCAATGGCGTTAATCGCATGATCGCGTGGCGTTAATCGTATGATCTGGGCGGACAATTCTGATCACCAAAACAGGAAATTACATGACCAGGAAATGACTCATGCAGTAATTGAATTGTTTCTCGGGCTGCATGGCATGTGGCCCCATCTTGTTGAAACCACATGTCGTCCACATCCATATCTTGCAATTTAGGCACAAAAAACTGGATTATCATGTCGCGATAGCAAGCACCATTAACTGTTATTGCCTGACTAAAATATTGCTCAACAATGAAAACGCGCTGTTCTTTCGTGTAGAGCTCCATTTATAGTAATCCTAGACTGTCAGATGTCACGTTGTCTTTTTTTTTTCCGTTGCCAACACTTTGTCGCATAAATGGCGCAAAATTCAAATCTTGCGTGAATTTTGGACACCCTTTACAAGCGCCGACAGCTCTTCAAACCGTGGACGTGTATATGAAAGACTGTATCTTAAGTCATATTCTGGTTGTAGTTGGCCTAAGCCAGCTTCACATAAAAATGTACTTGTAAACGTAGTAATGCTTTCATAACTTTGTTCTCTAGTATAGAATTTTTTTTCTCATTTTTATCCAAACGAACATAGAAACTCTGTTTAACGATTATGACGCAAAATTCCATCAGTTTGAACTTCAATAAACTCTTCCTGGAGACCAAGAATGTTTGAAAAGTCGCCTTATATGTCTTCAACGTTAATTTAAAATGTATTACTAATTACCTAGCTGTATTTGGGGGAGTTGTCTGGAACAGAGCATATAGATTCAATATGTAATTCCTCCAGATGACCAATCATACTATTTTTAATCTCTGAAATATATTTTCCTTCCAAAATAAGGTGTTAGAGTAAGGAAAGGAACCATCTTGTTTTCTTCAGATTTATTTTTCTTCTACAATTTCAATTTTCGTTTGAATGAAATGAGTTTCTCAACTAGCCCAATGGCCGTGTGATTGAGACATTGGGGTAGCTTCACCTTGCTGAGTTCGGCAAATATATCTGAAAGATAAGCTAATTTTAATATATAATTTTAGTCTGAGATTTTAGAGCCAGAGGAAGGTCACAGGTGGTCACGCAGGAAAACTTGCATTCCCGTACCACCTGTGTTTTGTTTTCTGTTGCAGCTGTGGTGAGGCGACGCATCCTAAAACTAATACCGACCCCCTATGGGGTCGCGACCCATATGTTAAAAACCAACCCCTGGAGTAGAATGTCTGTGTTTCTGACCCTTGAAATGCTGTTGCTAAGAACTCTTTTGGCTCTGAAAAATTTGTATCTACTAAAAGAAAACCACTGATTTTTCCCAACAAATGCTTTTCAGTAGAGAAATCTTGAGGACATATATAACAATATAAGAAATTTAAATTTATAATATTCAGCATATTATGAATTTAAACCTCAGAAAATATAAACACATTAATGCGTATTAATGATAATAGAAATAAATAAATATCCATCGTAAGGGGAAAAGCGACATAATTTCAATATATTTATAAAACATCACACAATAAAACACAAATCAAGGCAGACAGTTTCAGAAATTTTTAAAACAGTGGATAAGGCCAAATTTTTTACTACATTAGCTTTTGAAATAGGAGTAAATGGTCTGAAAAATACAGTTAAATAAATGTCATGCCATTTATATTCGGCGTCATCGTGTCTTGATGTTCTCTTGTTACTGGCAATAACATTTATCCATTTTGATCTAAAATTATAATGAATCCTTTTGTATTATTAAGTTTATTTATAATTTAAGTGATAATTAGCATTGTACGTTTTCGGTATTTTGACGTCTTTTTTCATGTACTACGTAAAGTAATTCTAATTTAGATGTGCTTAATATTTTACAGCGACTTCCATTTAAGTGAAAAAGAGAAAAGACAATGGGGGATAAAATAATTAAATGCAATTAGAGAGTGTCCAAAAAATTATGTAAATGAATTAACGGAATATTAATAAAAGAATTCATATATAGTTACAGCACTCGTAATAAACTAAAAATAATCAAAAAATGTTATTAATCACAAAATATTATCAAGAGCTGTAACAAAATCTGTATTTAAATGCAAAAGCTAATATACACTTACAAAATAATTATTTAAACTGAAAAGTGTAGACATGTTTAAAATCGAATGCAATTTATATCATAGAATAGTGTTAAAAGACTTGCTTCAATCTAATCTATTTAACACGATTCCGCCATTTTTGTTAAAACATTTTTAGAAAATCTATTGCGCTTTCTGAAATCTGTCAAATGCAAACTGTGGTGCTTGGTAAAATATTGGACTTCATTTCAGCTGACAAACAACTCATTGCTAGAGCCAGAGACCGTGCCCGGATCATCTACATTACGGTCAGACGTGAAACTGCTTTACTACTCCAAGCATGTAAGTAATTATTATTTTGTATCTTTTTTTTTTCGAACTAATTTCATCAGCCCTATATAAGTAAGCCTAGTATTTTAGTACTGATTGATATGCAACATATAACTATGCCTAGAAAAGTAAAATTGTTTGTATGAATTCTTTTCCAAGAAGGAAAGAGAAATCGCTAAGAAACGTATGTATTGCTGCAAGAAAAAGACCAGATGCTTACATATTCTTCTTCTCGTATGTTTAACATTGATTGCTAAGTAACACAATACTTTTAATAAGTACAATGCCTTTTGTGCGATGGATAAGGAAAACTTGACCAGCGTATAAAAGCACAATTATCGCAATAATGCAGCATTCATCAGTTTCAAAGATACGCTGGATCTCCGTAGTCAGTGCAAGACAACCAGCAAACCCCATTCTAAAATAGGAATGGAAGCAAAAAGCAATCTAGCGAATTTTTCGTGCAGGACAGAGCACCAGTCGCGAAAGGCCTTTAATCTACAGTCTCAACTTCTGGTTCTTATCTCCATGCTGTGACATTAATTCATTGACCCATGATATGGAGGCTCGAAGTTTTTATTTACTATTTTATTATTTTGACTTGGTTCCTAGTGTGGCAGTTTGTTGCGCATTTGGTTTTAGTCAGTTTGGGGGCGTTGATGCAGATCTAAGGGTTACCTAGCATTTTGGCAGTATAAGGATTAAGAACATTTTTTTTTTAATTTAAAAATATTGATCGCGATTTTTAATTAATTTCAGATGTTGGTTAAAGGGCGTACCTAATTCCGGTTATTCAAGGTTAAGTACTGCTCGGGATCTCTTACTAGATATGGCCTTGCGATGATCATAGTCTTGTAGACTGAATAAAATTCCATTTGGAACTGAAGGCAAGTTGTAAAATTTTAGCGTTAGCTTTTTAATTTGTACTCTCACGGTTTTTATTTTGAAGTTTTTTCTAATCACCGAGTTTCTTAAATATCTAGGGGCTTTCCTGATACACCTTAGGATTTTATTTTGTTTCTAATAAGTCTATGGTAGTTTTACAGGCATATATACGGGTTCTGCATACAGCATTTCCGGGCGGATGACCGATTTGTATATTAGAAGTTTGTTTTGATTACTAAGATTTCCGTTTCCTATCATTGTGTATAAGGTTCCTGTAGCCATATACGCTTTTTTGATTATGTTTGTTACGTGCAATTTCCACGTTAGGTGGAAGTCTATCGTTACGCCTAGGTTTTTTGTTGATTTGTCCGCTCGTAGCGCTTGGTTGTTTATATACATAGGCGGCGGAGGTTTACGTTTCCTACAGAAGTAAATCCAATGATATTTATTGGGATCTAATTTTATTCGCCATTTTTCCAGCCATATTTGGAGTATGTCTAAGTGTTGTTGTGCATTACTGAGACATAAGGGTGTTTTGCAAGTATCGCACTGTCGTCTGCATAAAGTGACAGCTCAGTGTTTGTAGTCCTTGGGATGTCGTTCAGATGTATGTTAAGAAGTTTCGGGACAAGGATGGATCCTTGTGGTACACTACATTTTATGAGCTTCAGTGTAGATAAACTATCTTTTACTCTGACTTGAAAGTGTGTGTTATTTAGGTATGAGATTAAAAGTTTGACTAGTGGAAGCAAAAAAGAAGTAGTTTGAATTACATACCCAATACTTAGATTATGAGAGAGCCAATCAGAAAGCAGCATGAAGAACAGTCCAACCAATCCGAAAACGGCAAGCAACACACAAGATTGGCGTGCACCAAAACACAACAGGAATATCCCGACAAGACGAGTTAAGTCTGAAAATAAAATAAATGAGACCCAACAAAACAAAAAAATACGACAATATTTTCAACTGGTGCACATATTGTAAAGTAGATGCAATTGTAGTAACAACAACTTTTAGTTAAAAAAATAAAACTAAATCATTTAACCTGGGATTCCAGTATTAATCCCAAACTTGATACCTTACACTATATGAACAACTAAATACCTTTGTGAAAGTTTCGTTGACTTCACGATACATAAAGTTTCTATAGTAACATCCAGAATACGAGAGCACCGAGGTTATTCGTGGCCCAAGTAAACCTTATTTAGGGCCCCAACTAAACATTACAGGTAGTAGTATGTTTCTATTTCGAAAGTTGACAACCTGAAAAATTCGATAATTTATTTATGTAAACATTGGAGTGTCATGCACAGAATCTAAAGTAAAAGATACTCCAGAAAATATATGATAAAAAATTGAGTCCCTCTAAAAGCATGAAACAATCACTTGGTTTACTTAGTCTTTAGCGTGTCCATGATCAAAGAAAATACAAAATGCACGTTTTTACAGTTTTAGTAGGCATTGGTAGATGCAGTGGCAGTATTTTAAACTTGGTTTATTGTAAATATAAAAATTCGCTCATACTGCTATCTGGAAAACTGTAAAGTATAAACATCGTTAGACACAATAAAGGTTGAATCGTTTGATACAGCTTATAAAGGTTGAATCGTTAAACACAGCTTATAAAGGTTGAATTGTTAGACACAGTTTATAAAGGTTGAATAGTTTGATACAGCTTATAAAAGTTGAATCGTTAAACACAGATTATAAAAGTCGAATTGTTAGACACAACTGATAAAGGTTGAATCGTTTGATACAGCTTATAAAGGTTGAATCGTTAGACACACCTTATAAAGGTCGAATTGTTAGATACAGCTTATAAAGGTTGAATCGTTAGACACACCTTATAAAGTTATCAACCGATTTCAAAGTCCAAAAAAAGGCACCTTCTTATTCAAAATAAATAAAACAGCACACCAATACCAACAAGGATAAGAACAAGAAGACAGACGATGCAACGACAGGCGTGCTCTTGCATTTGTTAGTACTTGTGCTCTGTATCATTTTTCCTGAAAAAAAAATACTATTTCTTACTTTTGAAACCAGTTGATACCATTATTTAACATTTACTTACTCTATCTAACGAAATTTTTACTTCACATAATTAATTATTATATTCCAAAATAAATCAGGTGTAAAAAACGAACCAGTATTCTGGCATTTTATTTAAAAAACATAATGTATTCAATCTATATTTTATTTCTTCTCTGAGAGTAAATTCCAGTTTACTGATTGTTACAGTGGCACAACCTGTTTCCTTTCTGCTTTCATATTTTTTACAGAGCATAAATAGCATTTTCTAAACTTTTCATTATAATGAAAAATTTTCAGTTAATGTTTCATTTTGTGAAGATTTTTAACTAAAATTCTATGTATGCCAAACAAAATATCATGTAAATTCTGTTTAACAGGAACATCATATCATGTACATAGTTTTAATTACCCAGTCTTTTAATTCAGTACTTTAATTATCCAGTCAGTATTTTAATGGAGCTAATTTCAAATGAAATTGCCAAATAAGAAAAGTGTTACAAATATAGATTTTTACTAGTTTCTTAATTTTAATTATATGTGTACTACTAGCTTTATCATACTATTGTATGGATTACATTTAATTAATAAATTCTCTAATAACTCTTCTAAAAATTTTACTGAAAATAGTATTTTAAGCATAAATAATATTTAAAAAAGATATCAATAACTTTATAAATTGATACATTAACTCTTTACCTCACCTCCCCCCTCCTACCTATTCAGTTGTCATAAATTTAATGAGAATTCATATAATTTCCTTACTTTTACCTTTCTCACATTGTAACCTCTGTAAAGTATTATAATAAGGACAAAACTTATAAAAATTAATTTTCGATGGATTTATGCGTTTGAAGCACAGTAGAATGAAAATGGTCTGTTTTTAGAGTAAAACATGTATATGTGTAACACTCATGTAATCGGTATATCACTGCTCATAGTCATTTTCTACTTCTTCAACAATTAACTCTCCCACTGCTACTCAATAACTCAACAACACAGCTGAAAGTCACTGCAATACTGCTCTTTTACGGCATCTTCTGCTCACTTATAAGTCGCTGGGTGCCAGTTTTTTTTGCTTCATATGCATTGCTCAGATAATTCACCTGAAAGGGTGTATTGGAGAACTTTTCTCTTAAGGCTTTGAGCTGGCAATATCTGTAGCTCGACGAGCTAATATTCGAATATCAAGCAATTTTATACATGTCCTATCCCAGGCAGTACGAAAATTCCATAGAATACTGCACATTTCATTTCACAGGTAAACATTTTTAGTTTCCTTATATACATAATGTATAAGGAAAGTATTGTAACGGGGTCGAAAATTCGAATTCGAGTTTTCGACGGGAGAGCACGTTTCAGGCATCCCTGATCACGAATCATGCATTTTTGAGGTGATGGCTGTGTGTGTGTGTGTGTGTGAAAGTATGAAAGTATGTGTGTGTGTGTGTGTGAAAGTATACGTCTGTGTGTGTGTGTGTCAGTGAGACTGCGGAGACGATATCTGACAAACGAATGAAACGATTCGAATGAAATTTGGTACAAAAATCACAATCCGTGAATACTGGAAGTCTATTGTTTTTAAACAAAATCGAATGCTCAGAACCCCCTAAATTTTTGAGTGAAATTTTAAAAAAACCATCAAAAAATCAAAACCTTTAGTAAAGTTACGCAAATAGACATTTCTTATGTAATTTTTCCTTAGAAAACGATTGACATAAACTTTAGAACGCTAGCATGAATCTTTCTCGAGATATTGCACATTTTTCAAATAAATTTATCAAGAAATCCCATAAATTAAAAAAAAATATTGATTGTTGAGAAACACGTTCACTTTTCATATGTAATATCATGCGATAAATTGGATGACATCATTTTCGTGGATCTAGCTCGTTCCATTCATGAGAAAAGATACTTTGAATAATACTTTTGTATTTGAACGCCAATAGTCATTTATCTGCTATAAGAATAACTTATTTCTCCGTCCATAACGTTTGGTGAGATTTTGGCGACGAATCTGACGGAATGTCGCCAACTTGGCGACTTTTTGAAATGTTGCCAAATTAACGAAAATCTCGCCAAATGGATAAAAATGACGCTAAATCAATGAAAATGACCACTAATTGTCGAAAATTCAATATCTTGGAAAGAATATAAGTATCTACTATAAGAAAAACCTATTTTTTTACTGTAAAAGTAGTATATTCATTGCATTATATAAGGAAAATCACGTGTTGCCCACATCAGATTTTTTATATTATTGCCCACTAGAAAACTCTGCTTTAAATTATTAAAGACATGCACAATGCATGGACTATCTTTTATTTCAAGTTTCTCATCACGTTTACTCTTACAACATTACTTATTCAAGACCTGTAGTTTATGACTCTTATCTGAAAATTGGGTTTCTATATGCTTTGTAACACAAAACAAAAGGATATATTTCCTACTCAGATTTTTGTACAATAGATAGACGAACGTTTCTGGAATTACATACTTTATTAGATAAACGTTACTAAAACCAGGTGAGAAGAATAATCTATTTATTTTGTAGTCATGCTTTATAAAATAATATCACAAATCTTAACATATACACTTTATTTCAAATTAAATCTTTACTAAAGACAGTTGAGAAGCATAAACGATTTATTTTTAGCGATCATGCTTTATAAAGTAATAACACAAATTTTAACATATATATACTTTATTTCAAATTAAATCATTTGTAAATGCTCCAGTTGAAATATCTCCTGCATATATAAAGAACAAAAGTGTCTATGTATGATCCACCATAACTGGAAAACTGTCTTGGTAGTCTTGAAATCACCCCACAAAAAACATAGGCCATGTTTCGAGTTTGTACGACCAGTGGTTCTCGAGATATTAGAGAAAAACGACACTTTTTCCTAGGAGTTCAACCTCTAACTCCATGATTCACAACGAAAAAGGTTGGACATTGTTAGTTTAAAACGTGAAAGTCAAATTAATCTCTGAGTTTTGTGGGAGTTTATTGAACGTATTTGACACTTTTGAAAATCGCAGGTTTTAGATATGAATTTAAATGGAAACTTTCACCATGGCTTATTTCTAACAGGCTTACTCAACACTGAGTTTTGTGGGAGTTTATTGAACGTATTAGATAATTTTGAAAATCGTAGGTTTGAGATATGAATTTAAATGGAAACTTCACCATGGTTTATTTCTCATAGGCTTACTCAACACTGAGTTTTGTGGGAGTTTATTGAACGTATAAGACACTTTTGAAAATCGCAGGTTTGAGATATAAATTTAAATGGAAACTAACACCATGGTTTATTTCTCACAGGCTTACTCAACAACGAAAAGTATTAAGAAATCACAAGAAAGATCAATCATGCATAAAGCATTGATTATGAAACACTTTTCAACTTTAATTTTATTTAAACATCTCTAAAATGCGATACACTCATCGCTAATATATCACAATCGGCCCTATATGTTCCGGTTAATTTTTATCATAGTTTTGCATGGTAAATCACGAGCAACGTCGGCCAATCGCTGCTAGTATGTTTATAAATGTCAAATACAAGTAATCTTTATCACACATAACTTCAAAAGGTATGAAATATAAATCATTTATAACTTTTTATAACTTTACGAAGATATATGTTATATCTGTATGATATCTATAACTTTATTATATCTTATACTACAGTCCTTAAAGTTTGTATGTATGTCTGTATGCGTGGATGTCTTTCTAGCTACAGATCTTCATCGTTTATCTCAATTCAAACAAATTTAATATGGTCCAACTAATAGAAAGCCCGTAGTGAAGCTCTAGAAAGAAGACGACATAATAATTCCTATGGAGTGGACAAGGATTTAAAATTCCTTTTCAGATTATTCCTTATAAATATTACCTTTAAATTTCACCGAAATATTTTCAGAGGCTGGAAATTTAAGACAGATAGACAGATGGACAAAAATCGTCGTGCAATTTGAAGTTAATAAATATTTACATTTCAGGGTGTTCGTAAGCTCAAAATGTTTTAATGTTGCAGATCATTTAAATATGCATTTTATATTGGGCTAGGAACTTTAAAATGCGCACAATTTTAGAAAATACAATATAGCAGCAGCGTTATTTGTAACTATTTATTATTTTAGGGTTGTCGCAAGTAAAAATGTTTGAATTGTTCGTTCAACAAAATTTTTGAATTGATGAGGATGCTCAATATGCATTTGTAAACACGATAAATGTAAAACTTTGTATTAAATGGTAACACAAAATTTAGAAATATTACGTTTTTCAAATATTTACTTACTTTTGAGATGCTTTTGATAATGTTAAATAATGCTCAAATGTTCGAGCTTAATAATTCAAATATAAATAATATATGCCTCAGTTTAATCATAAATTACAAGAGCATCAGTTGTGTGAGATAACCCAGTGGTTAATGCGCGGGATTTGCAGTCGGAAAAGGAGTGTACGGCTCCTGCAAATACTACCCCCACTGGGCTCCGGTCTAAATTGGGTAGCACTTTCTGGCCGTCCAAATAAGTACCTTACACCTTTGGCTAGGTCAAACGGTCTAGGTCGAAGAATGAAGACGGACATTAGCTAAAAGTTCTGATCTGTTGGAAATAGCCTGTAAATATCTGAATAGAATCTCTAAAATTGAGCCGTTTTAGCAACTCTTAACTAATGTGTAAACAATTAAATTAATTTTTTAAACTGAATAATTTATGTGATGAAAAAGAAGATCGATACATGTTGATGTTATATCAGTTGTCGATAACATTCTTATATAAAGTCAAATGTAAGTTATTAATAATTTCCTCCGTTTAGTCGTTTGTTAAGCGGCCATGAGTCAAACCTTGGGTCTTACGATAAGACCATGCAAATCTTGCCAGATAACGGGTTATCCGGATAGCGTACTACTGTACCTACAATCGGCTGATCAGGCGGAAGTCCGAAATTCAAATCTTGTCAAGAACATGAGTTCTTTACAATAGCGCTGGTCAACTTAATCACGTAGTGCAGATTCAGTGTAACACTAAGACCTTATACAAATAAAGTCTCAATTTATTCAGAACCCTAAGATTTATGACAAAAATTTCCATTCACTAGTATTATGATGATCAATATAGCATCCTGCATTAAGAAAATCGCAAAAAAATGGAGGGGGGGAGTGCTTTCAAATCGATTACATTTCGCTTTTATATTTAAATGCAAAAAATTTAAGGTTCATTCCATTTCATTTACAAATAAAAATACATTCATCGTATCTCAGTGGAAAGAAAATCGAATGGCCATGTGAATATCAGCAGTTTGAATCTGACTTAAGGTTATAGTATACAGTTTTATATAAGGTTATATAATATAGTTTTATATAGGGTTATAGTATACAGTTTTATATAAGGTTATAGTATACCGTTTTATATAAGGTTATAGTATACAGTTTTATATAAGACTATACTATACAATTTTTATTGTTGAAACTGAGGCAACTCCGTCTGTCAATACCATGTGAGGAGCCCCCTCTCGAGCAATAATAATCTTAATCGTAGGATTGTTAGTACTTTACCATCTATTTGTATTTAGCACGTTTAGCATCACGCCTCGTACATGCTATATTCTAACCAATATCCATCAACAAAGCAAAGTTATTTTTATTGTATAATTGTGATCATTAATGTCCTGTAATTAGATAAATGTTCGATTAATTGCCATTCTATATCCACAGTCTTTAGCAGAACTGCATCTGCAGCCGTCATCTTTGATGTACATGAAGACAGAATGGTGTGGCGTCAAATTTTGTCGTCCTCTAATTAGATCATGCTCAGAAATTGAGCAACTTTTATTAGAGCCCCTATATGTACTTTATAGGAGCGTTAGCTTTTATTACTGCGCTTGAAAAGTTCAACAACTCAGATTCAAGATTTCTATCCATTTAAATATATGGTGTTTCTGAACAATTGCTGTAATTAATTACTACGTGTAGGACCTTAAGATGCACATTCCGAACATTACTTGCATTTAACACATATTAAAATTATTTCCATTTTATTTCACTTTATCTGATCAAATATAAGTAATTTATAAGTTCTTCAATTTAATCCCTTGTTACAAATGGACCAAGAAACCTGGCCATCTTCAAAAAACGGTACTCAAATCTAAAAAGAAGAATTTTATACCGTATCCCCTGGGAAATAATAGAATAAGCCTACAGACATCTAAAAAAGGTGCTTTAAAATAATATATACTTTAAAAACTAATAAATACCAAACTGCACTCTATTGTGTCATCTATTTTGGATTTCAAATGCCTCACACGCAGCTTTGAGAACATTACTTATTCAACAGCTATAGTCTGTGGTTCTGTTACTTTGAATTGATTTTCTGTGTATCTTTGTAACGGGACAAAAATACTGTTTATTCAACTCAGTTTCTTTTATAATGAAGAGAATATTTTTACTTTCCTTATATACATAATGTATAAGGAAAGTATTGTGACGGGGTCGAAAATTCGAATTCGAGTTTTCGAAGGGAGAGCACGTTTCAAGCATCCTTGATCACGAATCAAACATTTTTGAAGTGATGTCTGTGTGTGTGTGTGTGTGTGTGTGTGAAAGTATGTGTGTATGTGTGTGTGTGTGTGTGTGTGTGTGTGTGTGTGTGTGTCAGTGAGTCTGTGGAGACGATAACTGACGAACGAATGGACCGATTCGAATCAAATTTGGTACAAAAGTCACAATCCGTAAACACTGGAAGCCTATTGTTTTTATACGCAATCGAATGTTCAGAACCCCCTAAATTTTCGAATGAAATTTTGAAAAAATCGTTAAAAAATCAAAACCACTAATAAAGTTAGGCAAATAGACATTTCTTATGTAATTTTTTATTAGAAAACGATTGACATAAATTTTAGAACGCTAACATGAACCGTTCTCGAGATATTGTACATTTTTCAAAAAAATTATCAAAAAGTCATATAAAATGAAAAAAAATATTTCCTATTGAGAAACATGTTCACTTTTCATATGTAATACCATGCGATAAATTGAGTGACATCATTCTCGTGGATCTAGCTCGTTCCATTCATGAATAAAGATACTTTGAATAATACTTTTGTATTTCAATGCCAATAGTCGTTTATCTGCTGTAAGAATAACTTATTTCTTAGTGCATAACGCTTGGCGAGATTTTGGCGACGAATTTGGTGGAATGTCGCCAACTTGGCGACTTTTTTGAAATGTTGCCAAATTAACGAAAATCTCGCCAAATGGATAAATATGACGCTAAATCAATGAAAATGACGACTAATTGTCGAAAATTCAATATCTTGGAAAGAATATTAGTATCTACTATAAGAAAAATCTATTTTTCTACTGTAAAAGTATAAAATGCATTACATTATATAAGGAAATTCATGTGTTGCCCACATCAGATTTTTTTTTATTTTAAAAATAGTAAATTCATTGCATTATATAAGGAAAGTCATGTGTTGCCCATATCAGATTTTTTTAAGTCAGCATTGAGTTTCTTCTCAAATAGTACTAAAGTAATCAAATAATCGCTCAAAAACTGCTGAAAAAATAACACTATACATTAAAACTGTGGAAAATATAGCATATGAGCAAACATAAAGCTTTTTTTTTAATGCACTTGATATATATACTACTTGGTGTTCTACTATTTTATCTTCTGTTCGTTTTATGTTTGTGTAGTTACTGTAACTAGATTTCATGTGTAGTTGCCACGTAAATTGAATAAATAAATAAACTGATAAACCGGTGTCAAAGACGAAACACAACAATCTTCACCAGTACCAACGCGGCTGCTTTCTTCCCGTGTCGTTGGCAACTTATTTTTTCCTACTTTCAGCCACTTGTACTATCATTAGTTGCCGACCCAAATTGAGTTAGGTCGTGCTTCTTATCGGTCTGGAAGAAGATGCTGCCTTTTGCTTTTGAAACCGGTTGATTCGTGTACTTTTGCATACATTTTTTCATATATGCTTTATTTCACGAAGTTTTAATTTATAGTAATAAAGTTGGTTTAAAATCGCGTTTAACCCTTTCACGACTAGCACTAGCTGTATCCAGCATCCACTAAATGTGTAGCATTGACTAGCTCCGGTTATATCCGGCTTCAACGAAATGCTTCACCCTGTCTGTATCCGGCATCCACTAAAATACTAAATGCTTCACCTCGACTGCATCCGGCATCCACTAAATGCTTCACCCTGGCTGTATCCGGCATCCACTAAAATACTAAATGCTTCACCTCGACTGCATCCGGCATCCACTAAATGCTTCACCATGGCTGTATCCGGCATCCACTAAATGCTTCACCCTGGCTGTATCCGGCATCCACTAAAATACTAAATGCTTCACCTCGACTGCATCCGGCATCCACTAAATGCTTCACCCTGGCTAGCGCCGGCTATATCTTACATCCACTAAATGCGTCGCATTGGCTAGCGACATTTACAGTAACGATACGCGAATTAGACACCACGCATTTAACAGCGCATAAGAACAAGTTCTTGACACAAGTAAAGTGTATGTGTTTTCTACCTTTTCGTGGAGTATCATTAGTTAAAAGTAAAGTAATTAACTTGTAGGATGAGTGTGCATTAATGACACGACGGCCCATTCATTGGTAGCGTACTGATGACTAGTTTCCCCGTCACGAAAAGGATATCTTAATTATAATGATCAAACTTAATAATATAAATAAAATTAAATGCATTTTAATCGTTTCGAAATGCTTATAAATTTACCAACTTGCAAGACATTTGTTGGCAGAAAAACCCAACCAAAATCTTCGAGTAATATTTGCATAGGAAAGCAATTGCAATATTGAAAATTGGAATATTGTTGAAAGTAAAGAATAAAAATTGAATGGTAAAGATATATTAAAATTGAAAAATAGATGAAAACTATAAAGAAAAAATGTAAATTTTAAATTAAGATGTCTGTGATGCAAAAAGTATGTAGTTACGCCGAGATAAATAAAGATATAGTTATAATTAATATTTATGTAAAAAGAAAAGTGTATCCTCAATTCTATCCAATTTTGACTTTATTAAAGTACTTAACTGTGCTGCTGTAAACATAAACTTAAGTAGTGGTAACATCATAGATTACATCAGTTTTCCTTAATTTAATGAAATTAGTATTTAAAACATTACTAGCAATGAATACCCGCCGTTGCTTGGAATTCAAGATACAAAACTCTAATTAAAATTAAACTAGGATATAGAGAATTCTAGAACACATAGAACAAAAAATAAAAGCAAGGTGGAATATTGTAAAAAGAGATTTTTAGGACTTCAGTATTTTACATTAAAAATTTCCGTCGGATTAACTTTAAAAAATCGTTATAACTTTTTATCCCACTGCAAAATATGAACTCGATTTAGCCGCTAATCCCCGTTTCTACTTGAACTTCATAAACCATTTAAAAGATCATGTAAAACTGTTTAGTAGCTTTTGAGTAATAAGTAGTGATAGAAGATATGTAAAACATATATTTTAATTCCAAATGATCAGAAGATAGAAGTCATAAAAATTTAATCAGAATGTTCCTAGTGCTCTGCTTAATTACATAAATAAGTTTCATCGAGATCGATTGAGTATTTCAGTAGGTATTTAGCTTTAGAGAACATTTTGAATTTTCATTTTAATAATATTCAAAATTCTACATTTAAAATCTGAGAAAAGACATATTGAGGCTGCAAGGCTGCAAGGCTGCAAATGTAATTTGTATTCTTCCCGAATACAACAGCCATTCGAAAATAACCATATGGTGTCAAATAAATGCTGTCTGTAAATATCACTAACGTCACAGATACGCCTATACTTTTCAATTCCAAGTTCTGATCACGTCGGTTCCAAATGATTTCTTATTCATTGGCTGTAGATTCTGGTTTGTAGTCTTTTTGCATCGGGATTCCGGGTGTCTTTGTAAAAACGCTCGAAATGATATGTCATTAACTGAGACTGTTGTATAATGGAGAAAATAACATTGTAGGAATACTAATGTTGTGTTTGTTTGTCTCTCTAAGGTATTAAATCGAGTTTAACTCTAATTACAGCAAGTTATAGCAATCAAGTATTAGAAAGAAGCATTTAAATACAAACTTATAAATTTTATTCATGTAAATATTATTTTACTGATTATGTTTCTGACTTCTGCAATATTTCTTTTATGTGAAAATTACATTTGGACTGCCATAAATCTGCGGTATTTTCTGATCGAAATGAGATTCTCCATATCCATTCTCATTCTCTAACTTTATACATATATTTCAATGCCACTAACTTCGTACATGCATTCTTCTCCCTCAAATTTGAGGATGCGATTTCAGTGTAGCCACTTTAATCGACTTCGATGAATCCACTTCAATCAACTTCGATGAATCCACTTCAATCAACTTCGATGAATCCACTTTGTGGGGGGCTGCAGATCCCCAATGGTGGAGGATAGGTTCGAACTTGGAACCTTTCGATTACTGACTCCGTACTATGCCATCTAGCCCAAAAGTATCCCTACTTGCTGAGGGCATAGCCGGCGAGTCTTTCGTAGCAATGAGTGGCACAATGCTGCCTCCTCAATCAATTTCAATGAATCCACCGCAATTCATTTCGATGAATCCACTTCAATCCATTTCGATGAATCCATTTTAATCTATATCGATGAATCCACGTTAATCCATTTCGATGATTTCAATTCACTCCATTTCGATTAATCCACTTCAATCCATTTCGATTAATACACTTCAATAGCTGGCTACTATTAGACTTCTGTGCTTATAATATTTATTTGCAATGTTAAAAACTCTAGACTTGTTTGTTTTGCCTTATCCAAAAAATCTTTATTTAGCTTTATATTAAAATATCATACGTGTTGTTATCCAGATAGTACTTGAAATTGTGCGGCTATTGAGCAGGTGAGTAGTTTTAAATACCTTGGTATTACTATCGATAATTTTTTATCTTGGAAGCCTAATATTACAGGTTTTAGTAAACAATTAAAATTAAATATCGAAAAATTTATTTTCTATGCCAGTTTTGTCCTTCTGATGCTCTTAGGTTTCTTTATTACTCCTTAATTCACTGTTAGATTCAGTATGACATAGCCCATTTTGGTGGCACTTATCTGAATACCCTTAGCCCTGTTACTTTGCTTACTTATTTTGCAATACTTTACCCAAGTATTAAGTATGCAAATAATGATACAGATTTGTCGATTTCGACAGACTAATATTTTAAAATTCAAAGATTTTTACCCTGAAATTGTCAAAAATTACAAAGAGCCTTAATGCACCAACGAGAATCGAATCACGGATTTTCGTACTAGCCAGCTACGCTCTGCCGTTCAGCTACTGAGACGCAATTGTAAGCTCTTATCGTCTAACTGAAAGCTACATTCTTCACACTCTAATGTCAGATTGGCGTGCAACTGGCATTCTAACTGTCCACCTCTTGCTATTCTTACCTCAGGTTAGCTTCCTGCTGCTACTTTTACCTCAGGTTACCTCCCTGCTGCTAGTTTTACCCCAGATAGCCTCCCGATTTGAAATTGGTGCTCAGTATACCAGAGTCCACGGAATTCGTGCTAGTCTTACTAGGGTCACATCCAAACCTCCGTCATCCTTGCACTAACCCACAGGATTGAATTGTTTGGGCGGCACTGTAAAGAATCTTGCTGTCCCAACTGGGAGTCAAACAACGGATATTCATACTGGCCATCTACGCTCTACCGTTGAGCTACTGAAACGCAATTGTAACCTCTTATCGTCTAACTGGACGCTACATTCTTCACCCTCTAATGTCCCGATTGGCGTGAAACTGACATCTAACTGTTCACCTCATGCTATTCTTACCTCAGGTTAGCTTCCTGCTGCTACTTTTACCTCAGGTTACCTCCCTGCTGCTAGTTTTACCCCAGATAGCCTCCCGATTTGAAATTGGTGCTCAGTATACCAGAGTCCACGGAATTCGTGCTAGTCTTACTAGGGTCGCATCCAAACCTCCGTCATCTTTGCACTAACCTACAGGATTGAATTGTGTGGGCGCCACTGCAAAGAACCTTGCTGCGCCAACCGGGAGTCGAACAACGGATATTCCTACTGGCCATCTACGCTCTACCGTTGAGCTACTCGGGAGAAATTGCAAGCTCTTATCGTAAACCTGGAAGCTGAAACGCTCAGTTTCACATTTTATACTGTTACTTACTAACGAATAGTTTCATTCATAAAATTTATTTGGTACAGTTCAGCCCAACTGCATTATTATTTGTTAGGCATGCACAAATAAACATTCATCTTTATTATTCATGATCATCATCATGTATTCAAACATATAAAAATAATTTTTTCTCATAATTTATTCAGTAATTGTTTTTTATTGCAATATTGGTAATAGTATTTATTTTTAAAAAATGGTAGTGAATAATGTCATTATATATTTCACAGAATTTTATATTATGACCAAGAAATGGCGTTTAAACTAACAGAATAAAAATCCAATGCATGTGGGTGGAATAGATAAATAAATTGGAACTAAAGCTTTAGAAAAATGTCAGTTGGCATTCAGACGCGGCATTTTTTTTTTGTGTATTCAAATGTGGCATTTTCTTAAAAGTTCGGAAAACAGAAGAAGCGGATTTAGAAATATCAGGGTTTTAGAAATGAAAGAAATTCTATTTGAAAATAATTTCAAAAGTGAATATTTTCGTAAGTGTATATTTTAAACTAAAATAAGGAAAATGAAACTACTTTCTGGTGTTAAATTACTTATGCTTAGAATCAATATTTATTTATTTATTTATTTATTTTAAAAGGACTGCAAGCTACAGAATATAGTCCCAGTAACAGCGTGCAAGATAAAAATACATTAAAATTATACAGATTAAAATCTGATAAAATACAATAAAATGCAAACTATTGACAGCAAATGATTTTCGTAAACAAATGCAAATTAATAAATGCAATAAAATATAAAATATTTACAACAAATGCTTTTTAAAGTCCATTTCCGATTAATAAAAAACATCGAGATTATCGGAGAAATTGTTGAATTGTTTACAAAAATTACTTATTGCACAATTACATGCTCCTGCCTGTTGTTTTATTATAAAGTTTTAAATAACAATATTAATTGCCCCATCTTACTTTCTTGCCTGAAATTTCATATAACTGTTAATAATACTAGGAAAAAACTTTGTTTCACAATGCTACTGTTAAACACAACTACCTTAAATGCTATTATATCTATAAATTTGTTTATCTATATAATACCTATTGTACTGATGTTGATATATTTAATTTGACTCCTACCTGTTTTGAAAAAGCCTGTTTGAATGCGCTCGACATGTATACGACTTAGTATTCTTGTATCTTATATTATGTTCTTTTTATTTCTGTGTGGCTACTGTAACTGGATTTCATCTGTAGTTGCCACGTAAATTGAATAAAATACAAAATAAAATAAAATTACAACCAATATTCAGGCTAAAAGTCCTTACAGCAAATGGATTAACGCGGCTGGTTGAATACTGGGGAACATGAAACCGGATCCCACCCAAAACAGGGGAATAATAAATTCCACCACTGAACAGATTCCTGAAGAATGAAACTAAAACATAATTCCTTCTGTTCTGTAAGATTTTAACATTAAATATATTACGTAGAAAAGTAGCGGATAAGGCATAACAAAAAAATGCGAGTTTTCTTATAATAGAGATATCTCAAGAAATTATTTTAAATAATATCAATCTTGTTTGAATGAACAGCATGAAAAGGCATCCACACCACATGCGCATACTCAAGCCCAGACCTGACCGCGGCATTAAAGAGAACAGTAATGGTATCCTCATTAGTAAAATCCTGAGTAATTCTCTTAATGCAACAGAGTTCCCTATATGATTTAACACAGATATCAGAAACATGAGGGGAAAACGAGAAATCAGACATATAAATAACTCCAAGATCAGTAACAGAGAATTTTCTAGCCAAAACAACACCAATATTTCTTTATTTTTGAAATGTTTTATAATCGAAATTAACATTATTTTCCTTTTTTTATTAAATAAACAAGAAAGATCAATCATGCTGAAAGCACTGACTATAAAACACTTTCCAACTTCAATGCAATTTTATTTAAACATGTCTAAAATGCAATGCATTCCTCGGTAATATTTTAAAACTTATCACAATACTACATTAATTTATTATATTTGAAAACTTAAACCTTCATCGAAAAAAATGAACTTCATTCAAATGACGGCATTGAAACATAAATTGCCTGGTTTAAACATCTTTAAAATGTTATACATTCCTCGGTAATAATTTTAGAATTATCATAATATTACGATAATTTATTATATTTGAAAACTTCATCGAAAACAACTGCAATTCATTTAAATGACGTCATAGAAAAAATAACACGCCTGGCTCTCTATATAAAAGCAGCATTTTATTCATAAATAATTTCCCATTCATGTCATTCATCATAATACTATAATAATTTATTTTATTTAAAAATTAAGACCATGGAGTTACAAGTAATTAAACTCTATGCGTAAAACTTCATCGAAAAAATCGTCCTTCTCTTTGTAAAATCAATGAATATTTCATTCATATCAGCTACGCAGACTCCATGAACTAAATGATTTTGTGTTAAAGAAATACAGCAATTCAAATACAACTCATTCTACACATTTTGCTGTTTACATTTTACATAGGTGAAAAATAGGCTTCGTTGTAGACCTAATCAAATTTGGATGAGCATTTAAACTCAAATATATTGTAATTGCGTTGTTTCAGTATGTAGATGCACAGAATTTTAGCAAAAGTAGTTTTAGGACGGATACAACACTCAATATGAATTAAAAAGAACTTTAAAAATCACGATTTTGAGACAAGATGAATGCCATATATCATTTTGAAGTGGGTCACGTGATCTTTTCATATCATGGTCACGTGATCGCTTCATATAAGAGGTGTTATTATTATTTTAATTTTTATTTAAAAAAACTACTGAATATATTTCACTGAATTTTTTTTTATATATTTTATGGAACAATTTGAATATTACCTAAAATTTTCGAAGCAATTTGTGAATTTTAAATCCGCTTAAAAATGTTTGAAATATTAGGTCCCATAGGGATCAATGTATTTCGTTTTTTCAACCCGGGTTCAATCCAAAACTAATTGGGTGATATTTTTCATTTATATTCCCATAGGTCCTACAGACCGTCTGAACAACATACTAAAATTTCATTTTGATTAAGTCATTTTTACGGCAATTATCGTGCTACCAGAGAGACAGACAGACAGACAGACAGACAGACAGACAGACAGACAGACAGAATGAACAAAGTCATAAAAACTTTTCAACTTTGTTGTAAAGTGTTAAAAAAATGGCAAAGTTCTAAACTTATAAACAATACAATGTTCAGAACTCAGGACTTTCGCTTAAAAAATTTGGAAGCAGATTCTCTTTTCCCTTTTGATATTAACCCAAACAATTATAAACCAATATAACAAAATCTGATGTGGGGTGCACATGACTGTCCCTGCAGACTTATATTCACGTTCTCTTTATTTTAATTAAATTTAATTCACTTTTAATTCAATTTTCGTTCTCATTTGATAACTGGATTTATTTTCAAAGGTGGCCTTGAGAAAACACAAAAACACTAAAATATCTCGAGAACAGCTAGTTCTAGTGTAATGGGGTTCTTAATAGTTTGTTCTGGGGTAGTGTAATGGGGTCTTATTCTTTTCTTCGTTAAATATTATGTATTAAACAAACATTTAATGGATATATTTGAGCATACGTAGTTTTTTATTTTAGATTTTGGCGGGCCATTTTGCAAAAAAGGGCAGATTATTTTTTTCAGAATCGTACCAAAATCTAATCAGCACCAGGGTGTCCCACTAGTGACTTATCTACCGAATTTTGTGAAATTCGGTCCATTAGTTTTTCAGCTAGAGTGGATACAAGCTTTTGCTGGCCATTTCTAAAAAAAAAAGCGGGTTATTTTATTCTGAATCGTACCCAAAACTAATCAAGCACAAGATTCGCCCACAAGTGACTTCCCTTCCAACTTTTATGAAATTCGGTCCATTAGTTTTTCAGTTAGAGTGGATACAAAATCTGCACAGACAGACAGACAGACACACAGACAGACACACACACACACACAGACGTCACGCTAAAAATAGTTTTTTCGTATTCTAGAGGTCTCGAAACGTGTAGATCCGTCGAAAACTCGAGTTGATATTTTCGGCATGATTCCATACATTCCCTACACATTACCATGTATTGCAAGGAAAGTAACAAGCGTAAACCAAAATATAATACAAACGTAAACTAATAAATAATATGATGTGTTCTACCCTCATGATTTTGCCTAAATATCTGATAGCTATTAACGTTATTTTCCTTTGATATTAAACGAAAACATTTTAAACCAATGTGGCACAATTGTAAACCAATATGTGGCACAATTATAAACCAATATGTGGCACAATTATAAACCAATATGTGGCACAATTATGCACCAATATATGATATTTACAACTCAGGAAATTTAGTAGGATATTTTTTATAATTTTAAGTCGCTGCCATACAGTAGACTCTCTTTTATTGCCGCTTAAAATCGGATTTGAACTAACTATCTGCGCTCCATATAAATAGTACATTTTATCTCGAGAACAGCTTGTGATCGAGAACAGCTTCCGAGAACAGCTATAGTAGCCACTATAGAAAATACTTAATATATATATTGGTTATATTTTATGACCGACTGTAATTATAAGTAACGCATAATAAAAAATCTGATGTGGGCATCACATGACTTTCCTTATATAATTCAATGAATTTACTACTTTCACAGTAACGAAATAGATTATTCTTATAGTAGATATTTATATTCTTTCAAGATATTGAATTTTCGTCAACGAGTCGTCATTTTCATTGATTCAGCGTCATTTTTATCCATTTGGCGAGTTTTTCGTTAATTCAGTAACATTTAAAAAAGTCCCCAAGTCGGCGAGATTCCACCAAATTCGTCGCCAATATCTCGCCAAGCGTTATAGACGGAGAAAGAAGTTATTCTTACAGCAGATAAATGACTATTGCGTTCAAATACAAAAGTGTTACTCAAAGTATCTTTTTTCATGAATGGAACGAGCTAGATCCACGAGAATGGTGCCACCAAATTTATCGCATGATATTACATATGAAAAGTGAACATGGTCCTCGATAGGAAATATTTTTTTTTATTTTATATGATTTTTTGATATTTTTTTTCAAAAATGTGAAATATCTCAAGAACGGTTCATGTTAGCGTTCTAAAATTTATGTCAATCGTTTTCTAATGAAAAATTACATAAGAAATAAATGTCTATTTGCGTAACTTTATTAGAGGTTTTGATTTTTTGACATTTTTTCAAAATTTCACTCGAAAATTTAGGGGGTTCTGAACATTCGATTGCGTATAAAAACAATAGGCTTCTAGTGTTTACGGATTGTAATTTTTGAACCAAATTTCGTTCGAATCGGTCCATTCGTTCGTCAGCTATCGTCTCCCCAGACTCACTGACACACACAGATATCACTTCAAAAATGTTCGATTCGTGAGCAGGGATGCTTGAAACGTGCTCTCCCGTCGAAAACTCGAATTCGAATTTTCGACCCCATAACAATACTTTTTTTTATACATTATTGTATATAAGGAAAGTAAAAATTAATCTCTAGCCGAATTAAAGTAAGCAAAGCAAATTATTCATAATATATTATTTGTAAATATTAAATACTGGATAAATATTTTGGAAACATACAATATTTTAAGGAAATTCTACTTGATATGTAGGTTTTTAAAGACATCGTTACCATATATTTTCTCTAAACTGTCTTTGGTTTAATTTCTGTAAGCGTATCATATCATTCAAGGTTGCTCTTCTCGAAATTTCTGATAATTCCAGCAATTTTTACTTTCCTTATATACATAATGTAAAGTATTGTGACGGGGTCGAAAATTCGAATTCGAGTTTTCGACGGGAAAGCACGTTTCAAGCATCCCTGATCACGAATTGAACATTTTTGAAGTGAAATCAGTGTGTGTGTGTGTGTGTGTGAGAGAGAGACGATAACTGACGAACGAATGGAGCAATTCGAATGAAATTTATTACAAAAATCACAATCCGTGAATACTGGAAGCTTATTGTTTTAAAACACAATCGAATTTTCAGAAACCCCTAAATTTTCGAGTGAAATTTTGAAAAAATCATCAAAAAATTAAAACCTTCAATAACGTTAAGCAAATAGACATTTCGTATGTAATTTTTTCTTAGAAAACGATTGACATAAACTTTAGAACGCTAGCATGAACTGTTCTCGAGATATTGCACAATTTTCAAATAAATTTATCAAAAAATCCCATAAATTAAAAAAAATATTTACTGTTAAGAACCATGTTCACTTTTCATATGTAATATCATGCGATAAATTTGTTGACATCATTCTCGTGAATCTAACTCGTTCCGTTCACGAGAAAATATACTTTGAGTAATACTTTTGTATTTTAACGCCAATAGTTATTTCTCCGCTGTAAGAATAACTTATTTCTCCGTCCATAACGCTTGGCGAGATTTTCGAAAATAATTTAGCGGAATGTCGCCAATCTGGCGACATTTTTAAATGTTGCCAAGTTAACGAAAATCTCGCCATATGGATAAAAATGACGACCAATTGAAGAAAATTCAATATCTTGGAAAGAATATAAGTATCTACTATAAGAATAACATTTTTTTTAACTGTAAAAGTAGTAAATTCATTGCATTATATATAAGGAAAGTCATGTGCTGCCCACTTCAGATTTGTTTAATGGGGAAAAACTGTTCCTATCGCCTTAATGACAAAGCAATTGGAATAATCAATAACGATTTGAAAATTAATTTAATGCAGGGCTATTCTTGCCAGTAAGAAATGTTTTTTATCTGTCTATTGCTTTATTCCATCAACAGGAACGTTATGAATTCAATAAAAAGTGTCTGGAAAATTTTTGCTGCCAAATGTTTACCGTAATGAAAAAAAATCATCACATACGAATATTTAATGCAGGCAGAAGTAATTCGTCACTTACAAGCATTTCCTGCAGAGGGAAGTAGTTCATCACAAACGAATATTTTCTTCAGACATGCATAATTCGTTAACTATAGACGATTTCCATACAAACATATAGGTTATTATTAATGGATTGTTTTTGAAGTACAGTAAGTTTCTGGTACATTTTACTATCATACTTTTCCATTTGTCACATTTTACAGTGCACACATATGCAGATGACAGTATCTATGGACCGTTTTCGCGTTTACTATGTCCTCTTCAGGATGAAACAGTCTGTAACTGCACAGCAAGAAAACTTGCTATGTGTCGAATTGTCGCAAACCTCTTTGAATGCCCACAATGTCCCGTTCAGACGCAGACCGACTCAAATTCATTAGAGACTAGTTATATGCCCGCTCTTCGTACTAAACATACATTTTAAGGAAACTTAATATTCACAATCATGAGCGAATTCCTATAGTATTCTAAATGGCATTATTATTCAAAACATTCTATTAATATATTTAAACAGATTCTCCTAAAAAGAAATTTAAGAATATCCATTCTCTCTATACAAAATTATCTTCACAGGCAGATCCGAAAAATAAAACATCCTGGTCCCGTTTGTTAACAAATTTACAAAAAATATGAAATTGAATCTCTATATGCCAAAATGAAAGCGCTAAAATTGTACACGAAGATATACCCGTATATTACTTATATTATCGTAGATTAGAAGATATACCCGTGTATTTCAGTAGAAGAGTATCCGTACTACAATATATGAGTTTGAAAAACTGCCAAATTAAAACCGATGACGCAATAAATTGAAAATACCAATAACCCGGTGATCTTTAAACCTGAAAGCCGCAACGGATATAATGCAGTCAAGAACGCAATTTCGATAAAATTTATTTATATACATTTCTTTATTATTTAAACCCGAACAAATTTAATAAAAATCGTCTGCCGCATAGACACATTGAATGTAAATCCGGTGCTAAGCGACATGATATAATTATCTTCAAATGAATGGGCGGAAATTTAAATCCCATGATGATGAGACAAACACACACATACATATAGACATATTTTCAATTTTATTTATATAGACATAACTGAAGCTATAAGAATCTGCTACGGTTAAAGCGTCTATAGGCGGGTTCTGCTAGTATAAACTCGGCCACGCAGCCTCATACAACGTAGCTCAATCTTTTAGAAATTTCAATCAGTGACAAACTTGAAGGGAATATAGGTAGACAGTAGTTACTTAGACAATACCCTAATCCCCTACCAAGTGACTCTCACTTTAATTATACATTAATAGAATTATTTATGCACTTATTGATTTTGGTGGACTATTGAAAAACGAGTAACTTGGTAGCTGCTTGTATGGTTAACACTGTTTGGCATATTTCTTTTACTCTTCGCTACTGATTTTAATCCAGCTGTGTGGTAGTACTAAATTTGTCAATCTCAATAAAAGCTCTCAAAATTATGACATGGCAAGTTCTCTTGCTGACGTTGCAGGTGTTGAAAATCACATAATAAACTCGTTACTTGCAATAGGAACACAAGCTAAACTATAAGAATCCCCAGATTTTATTCTACAGCGATTTTCTTTTATCCACCAGCTTGATTTTGAATGGCATTTAGAAAACTTAGAACATTTTGTTTATACGTTGAAGTTACAGCCAATCACATTTCAAAGATTTCTAGAGTGACGGAGACAATTCTTTCACATCTACATTTTAAAATGTCTCGAATTCATGAAAGGCGTGTTACTCTTTGAGTTTTAGTTATCAACTTTTTAAATGTCACTTTAATGTTATGCGTGAGCTCAAACATTTGTTTACACTAAGCTAGTAAAGTCACACGGAATTAATGTTTAAATTACATTAATTAGAGATGAATATTTTCCAAAATTTCTCAATTTCCACCCTCCTTTATTGCAATAGGTGTACTTTTCTTTTTACTTTCCTTATATACATAATGTATAAGGAAAGTATTGTGACGGGGTCGAAAATTCGAATTCGAGTTTTCGAAGGGAGAGCACGTTTCAAGCATCCCTGATCACAAATCAAACATTTTTGAAGTGATGTCTGTGTGTGTGTATGTGTGTGTGTGTGTGTGTGTGTCAGTGAGCCTGTGGAGACGATAACTGACGAACGAATGGACCGATTCGAACCAAATTTGGTACAAAAATCACAATCCGTAAACACTGGAAGCCTATTGTTTTTATACGCAATCGAATGTTCAGAAGCCCCTAAATTTTCGAATGAAAATTTGAAAACATCGTCAAAAAATCAAAACCACTAATAAAGATTCGCAAATAGACATTTCCTATGTAATTTTTCATTAGAAAACGATTGACATAAATTTTAGAACGCTAACATGAACCGTTCTCGAGATATTGCACATTTTTCAAAAAAATTATCTAAAAGTCATCTAAAAAAAAAAAATTTCCTCTTGAGGAACATGTTCACTTTTCATATGTAATACCATGCGATAAATTGGGTAACATCATTCTCGTGGATCTAGCTCGTTCCATTCATGAAAAAAGATACTTTGAGTAATACTTTTGTATTTGAACGCCAATAGTCTTTTATTTGCTGAATGAATAACTTATTTCTTCGTTCATAACGCTTGGCGAGATTTTGGCGACGAATGTGGCGGAATGTCGCCAACTTGGCGACTTTTTGAAATGTTGCCAAATTAACGAAAATCTCGCCAAATGGATAAAAATGACTCTAAATCAATGAAAATGACGTCTAATTGAAGAAAATTCAATATCTTGGAAAAAATATTAGTATCTACTATAAGAAAAACCTATTTATTTTACTGTAAAAGTAGTAAATTCATTACATTATATAAGGAAAGTCATGTGTTGCCCACATCAGATTTTATACGTAATGTATAAGGAAAGTATTGTGACAGGATCGAAAATTCGAATTCGAGTTTTCGACGGGAAAGCACGTTTCAAGTATCCCTGATCACGAATCAAACATTTTTGAAGTGATGTCTCTGTGTGTGTGTGTGTGTGTGTGAAAGTATGTGTGTGTGTGTGTGTGTGTGTGTGTGTGTGTCAGTGAGTCTGTGGAGACGATAACTGACGAACGAATGGACCGATTCGAACCAAATTTTTATAAAAATCACAATTCGTAAACACTGGAAGCCTATTGTTTTTATACCTAATCGAATGTTCAGAACCCCCCTAAATTTTCGATAAAAATTTTGAAAAAATCGTCAAAAAATCAAAACCACTAATAAAGTTACACAAATAGACATTTCTAATGTAATTTTTGATTAGGAACCGATTGACATAAACTTTAGAACGCTAACATGAACCGTTCTCGAGATATTGTACATTTTTCAAAAAAAATTATCAAAAAGTCATATAAAATGAAAAAAAAAAATTCCTATTGAAAAACATGTTCACTTTTCATATGTAATACCATGCGATAAATTGGGTGACATCATTCTCAGGGATCTAGCTCGTTCCATTCATGAAAAATGATACTTTGAGTAATACTTTTGTATTTGAACGCCAATAGTCATTTATCTGCTGTAAGAACAACTTTTTTCTTCGTCCATAACGCTTGGCGAGATTTTGGCGACGAATTTGGCGGAATGTAGCCAACTTGGCGACTTTTTGAAATGTTGCCAAATTAACGAAAATCTCGCCAAATGGATAAAAATGACGCTAAATCAATGAAAATGACTACTAATTGTCGAAAATTCAATATCTTGGAAAGAATATTAGTATCTACTATAAGAAAAACCTATTTTTTGCTGTAAAAGTAGTAAATTCATTACATTATATAAAGAAAGTCATGTGTTGCCCACATCAGATTTTTACTTTTACAGCGATGCATAGTATACAGGGTGTCTTAAAAAGAGTGAAAGACGGTTTAAATCCTTTACCTGTTGGAGATAAGTGGGCAATGTAAATTGCAAAAATGTGAAAGTAAAGTAGGAAATAAGACTACGTTAATGAAATAGTCCTCCCATTAAATTTCAAAAAGTTACACTTTTTAAATTTTTATACGACCCCCTTAGACAAATTTAGTCAATGAGAAAATTTTTATTTTTAATGCAACAAGATCATTAAAAAACTGATGTGGGCAGCACATGAGTTTCCTTATACAATGCTATGGATTTACTACTTTTACAGTAAAAAAATAGGTTATTCTTATAGTAGATATTTATATTCTATCCAATATACTGAATTTTCGTCAATTAGTCGTCATTTTCATTGATTTAGCGCCATTTTTATCCATTTGGCGAGAATTTCGTTAAATTGGAAGCATTTAAAAATTTCGCCAAGTTAGCGTCATTCCGCCACATTCGTCGCCAAATTATTGTATTTTTAATATATTATATTTAATTAATATATTTATTTAATATTTATTTAATATATTCTGGTATCTATGATTGTTAATTTTGCTAGTTTATCTGCATTTTTATTTCCCGTATGTCCTATATGTGCTTCAATCCATTTTACTTGAATATTATCGTATGATATTGATTGTAGCATGCATTTTGTTTTAAGTTGTAAATTGCGTGTAGTTCTATATTTTTGGAGTGATAGTATGTTTGGTAACCTGAATGTACATATAATTATTGAGATGAAATTAGATGTAATAAACCATTGAATACATTTATAGAGAGCAAATAATTCTGCTTGTAAGATTTTATTATGTTTTCTAAGATGTATTGACCATTCTGTAATGCAAATTTTATTCTTATACAAAAGGCTGCAGATGTGCCAACACCATTTTTGGAGCCATCAGTATAACCTTTGATTTCATTAGACGTTAATTTTGTGAAATAGTTAGAGAAATTAAAACTTGGAGAAATACAAAAAATACCACTTTATACTGAAAACCTACCGTCAAGTACAAGCAACAGGTATTTCTTCCCAGATAAGTTATGAAATCTTAAAATGGTTTGCGGCAACTCTCTACAGGGCCGAAGCTGCGCTTTCAGAACTGAGGTATCCTGTATCACTTTCAACACGATACTCTAGACCGGAAAGTACAGTTTCGGTCATACGGGAACTTGTCGCAAACCATTTTGAGCTTTCATAACTTTTTTGGAACGATAAACTGTTTCTGTTCCTTGTATTTGGATGAGAGTTTTTTGCAGTAAAGTGGTATTTTATTGTGAGGTTTTAGTAAACTGCGCAAAGACCACAGAACATAATAGTAAAGCTAGTTATTTCATGTGCATCTTCTTAAATTTCGAATTGATTGATATACATAAGACTTTAGTACTCATCAATTTCAAGAAGTCACTGATTTCAATATAAAATAGCAATTGTCCAAAAATGAACAATTAAAACGATTATCAAATAATCCAAAATTGTATAAGCCTTTTTAGATTTAATAAATAGTTTAACGCTGTTGTTTAGGTGTTATTACGAATTATTCTGAAGATGTTACACTTTTTATTTTATAACTTTCTCACATTATGTAATATAATACAGTAAAATCTGCCTTAAATGGAAGTACAGGGATCGTTTCATAGTTAGTTGAAGAAACGCGAAGTTTAAGGTTTAGAGGGAAATGCAGATGGTCCAAATGTATTGCTTACCTATACACCAGAATTTAAAAATTCTGAAAAGGGTATTTAGATCCACTTGATTACTACTGTATTATACCATAATAGCTAATTTAATAATTTCAAATATGTATGCAGGGTGTATATAAACTGTTTTGACAAAATAAGAGGGTTGATAGTACCCATCAAGACGAACAATATTTACTATGGAACCTCGGGTCACATTCCACTCTGAGTGTCAGAAAAGAGTAGCATCGAAACACATCCAATAAGGACAAGTCGCCACATCGGACGACAAAGCTATCGTGCCGGAGAAGTATCACATCTCCAGAACATCACCGTCACTTCTAGTCATCCGACACTTCTTGAATGTCACATATCCCGGACGGTAGATTGGACGTAGTGGACCTGTGGCTTGACCTCCACGCTCACCGGACCTCAACCCACTGGATTTCTTCTGGGGGTACATAAAATAATTAGTGTACGAGACGCCTGTGGACTCCGTCGAAAATTTCGCAGTGAGAATTATTGCTGCAGCGGACAGGATAAACACGACACCAGGTGTCTTCGAAAGGGTGCACCAATCGTTCATTCGCCATTGTGAATTGTGCAACGGCACTCTTGGCTGTCACTTTGAACATCTAGTTTGAGTCTTTCTCTGGTGAAAATAAATAGAATTATGCAACTTATGATTACATTAACTTTCCTTATTTTCACTGTTGAAAGTTCAACTTTAACTTTACACTTTTCTAACACTTAGAGTGGAATGCGACCCCAAGTTCCATTGTAAATACTGTTCGTCTTGATGGGACTATCACCCCTCTTATTTTGTCAAAACAATTTATATACATCCTGTATACGTACATTTTTGCATGCTTCGATCACAGAAGTATATGTAAATAAAGAAAATAGTGTACCCCATACTTGACTGTTAGCTTCTTACCATACCTTAAAACTTTAATAAATTGACTTGTCGGCAAAATATTACTGCTTATCATGAAATTAAAAAAAAAATCAATGTATTTTTTAATGAGATGAACTTTTAAAATGATCCAACGTGGTTTCTTGGGACACGTGTCTCGCTAATGATGCGACTTTCTGTTAAAAATCGTGCATTGATTAATATTTCTAGCATTTCAGAGTCTCCCTGATTAACGGAAAATTCTTGAAGTTTTGAAATGGCTTTAAGAAGATCGTGGTATGATTTAATAGAAAAATAATTGTTTTGGAAATAAGGGGCTGACATAGTTGGATAATTATCGATTTTATTATGTGAAAAATTCTCAGTCGATAACTTCAAAATAGTTCTTGATTTGCAGCAAGATTGAATAAAATGAAAACTCCGATATTATTTTCTGCGTTGCAGAGAAAATATTCATTTTATGTTGAAATCGCTTCGTCAACTTCAGTTCTGTGCGTAGGTGCAGAGTTCAATGATGGGCACTGACAATTTTGTAATGCGCACTGATTAAGTTACAAAATTTGACGCTTCCGGCATAGAACTGCGTTAACTTCATTTCCGTGTATAAAAATAGAAATATAAGATGTTTCTCTTCTGATTCCATTCTGATGTGTCAATATATAATCTGATGTCAATATATATAGATATTTCTCTTCTTTCTGTACTGGTATGTCAATACATGATTATTCCTACAGATTAAGAAACTTAGATTTTGTGGGAAAAAATAATACAAATAAAAGTTTTCTTATGACCAGATCTCGCTAAAAATTTATAGGCATCTTGTTGTTACCGATCAGCATACCAAATATCATACATTCGCTTGATTATATCGATACATATATAAAAAGTAAAAGTAAAGTACTGTGTAAAAGTAAAATATCCAGCATGTCGAGAACGCCTTGTGGCAAACTCTATACAATAGAATCAATTTATATTTAGTATGTATGTATATATATATATATATATATATATATATATATATATATATATATATATATATATATATATATATATATATATATATATATATATATATATATATATATATATATATATATATATATATATATATATATATATATATATATATACAATAATAATAATAAAAGTTTGAAAGTCCAATAAAAGAAAAGTGAGAAGCTGTAACTCGAAAAAGGTAACTTTCTAACCTAACCTAACTCCTTTGAAGAAGTGAAAAAATCTATGATTTAGGCCTAGACTTTGTCCACGTGTATAATATTATTGTTGGTTTTCATCTGTTTTTCTTTTATCGATTCCATACCATTGATTTTTGATAATTTTCTTTAACATGATGATTCGAAATTTTTATTTTTTTCCATTTGCTTGAAGATTTGCTGATTTATACTTTATATATATATATATATATATATATATATATATATATATATATATATATATATACTGTTTGAGATCAAGCATATATGATATCTCAAGACCGGTTCATATGTTGTCGTTTTTCAAATAAAACACATATATAGAAAAGAACTGTTTTTGCAACACATTTTAACGTAAGTATGTTCTCATAACTTATTTTTTATTTCCGAATTTTATTATTTGAATGTTTTCAGTGATTTGAACTCTCCTATAATCAATTGGCTGCCGACAATTATTTGGAATGAGCGAAAGGAAGTTCATTCTCCATTCCAAACGAAGCGATGGCAACATTTATCTGAATATTATTATTCCTTTTACTCAAAAACTACAATAGGTAGAAAGATGAAATTTTGCATACATACGTGAAATTGCACACGTGCAGACTCATAATTTCAATTATTAAAACGAACTCTAATAGGGCGAAACGCTCATTTTTGAATTGCGCACTCTCACTACGCTTCTTACAAATAACAAGTAAACAGCAACTTTTAAACAGCTAATCAAAGCCTGTGTACTTGCATGCACTGTGATTTAAACGTGCTCCTGTATTTTAAATATGTTTCTGCGATTTAAATGTGCTACTTTGATTTCAATGTTTTCCTGCTTTCAAATTAATTTAATTTAATATTCAAATTCTAAATATTTATATGATCTTTTGTATTAGGATTCTCAAACATTGAAGTCAAATTTTATACTTCTAATTTCATAATTATTTGTTGAATTAAACTAAATTTTAATTTGAAATTTTTCGCAGTTTACATACTTCATATGAGTGAGTCAATTCAAACCCCGGCGTTTTGCTGAGGGGAACGAACAATCGTGCTAAATTTTGTTCCGTTTTCTCAATTTATTTGAAAAATAAATTGTACTCCAGTTGCACTACAAAACATTTACAAGCATGTTTCAGGGGAATCAGCTGTCCTTAATAGCGATTAAGATTTCTAAAAGTTATGATAACTGTATAATTAAACCATCTATTTGGAAGCATTTTCGTTAATTTAGCGTCATTTTTGCAATTTTGACGATATTTTTATCAATCTGGAATTACATGTCGCCAAGTTGCTCACTAAATGAGTCGCCAAATTTGCCAAATATATCTTCAAGCGTTAGACAAACGGAGAGAAATGCATTTCTTATATATGACTATACAGGTTGATTAAAAAAAGATGGGCCAAACTTTACGAGGTGGTAGTACACACAAAACCAAGCATTTTTCGTCATAGTTTACCGGGTCGGAGATGAAACGTAAATGCGTTGCAGGACGCTTACTCGTTGGGAAGTGGCCGCTCCGCAAACTTAAAAGCGTCATTCTGGTTGTTATTTTATGGAAGAAGAAAACCACGTGTGCAAATTTCATCTCGGGAAGAAGAAGAACCCTTATGCAAATTTTCGTAATTGGGCGAGAGGTAAAGAACTATCTTCACTTCTATCTATCACTTTTCCGGGTCGATGGATTGGGCGAGGTAGTCCGATAGCTTGGCCCCCCACGATCTCCCGATCTATCGTGTCTTGACTTTTGTTTGTGGGGATATCTCAAGAGTCTCGTCTATGGCATTCCCCTTGAATCTGAAGAGGAACTCGTCGCCAGAATGTCAGCCGCTGCTACCAAAGTGCGCGACATGCCTGGTCAATTCGAGAGAGTTCGCCAATCCCTCCACCGCCGCTGTGAGACGTGCATTCAGGTTGGCGGTCGCTCCTTTGTGCCATTACTGCAATTATTGTTTATTAATTCTCATTTTATAACTTCTAAGTCATTCTTATATTTTCGCCTCACCTCATCGGTTTTACCATTGAGCGTCCATTGGCGCCTTTTGCATACGCGAAATTTGCATACATGGTTTACTTCTTCAACCAGAAAATAGCAACCAGAACGACGCTTTTAAGTTTGCGGAGCGGCCACTTCCCAACAAGTAAGCGCCCTGTAACGCCTTTACATTTCATTTCCGACCCGGTAAACTATGACGAAAAATACTTGGTTTTATGTGTACTACTACCTCGTAAAATTTGGCCCATCTTTTTTTAAGTATATATAATACAAAAATAACACTTCGCTAAACAATAATCAGCTGAATATTTGAGAAATGGAGCTGGAATTTTTATAAACGCCCGTAATTGTGACTTTTCTTATCAGTTTGCCGAAATTATCAACAAAATAACTGAAAAAAAAAACTGAGTTACGGTTGCATAATGTTTTACAGTGTGGTAAAAAAGAAATAAAATTTGTAATATTGTACGAGCGGTCCACAATAATTTTTAAGTAATAGTATCTATTGATTTCAGGTTAAAAATTCATGTGTCTAATAATAATGTTTTTATTTTTACGTTTATGGATATTTTCATTTTAGATCGAAATCATTAAAAATTCCTGAATGGAGGATATGAACAATGGCATTCGTTTTAAAATAAAATATCACATATGAAATAATATATTTTCGCAATATTTTATATATGTTTCTATAACTTTTTCTCGACATTCTAAAATTTTTTTAGAAAAATAGGTCTTCCGTGGTATGTTCATCCTGAAACTCAATAGACCTCTGATATCCACCGATTGAAATTGACATGCCAAATTTCATCCAATTTCATCAATTTGCGTGATAAGCATAGACAGATAAACAGGTGCATACAGCATGAAAAATTCTTATTTTGGAATACTCAAAAAGTGGAGATCCATCAAAATCCGGAATTTTTGACCAAATATTTTCCCTTTTCATGTATATAATGTACTGCAGGGATAGTAAAAATAATTTTAAAGAAAATACTTCGTTAGTGAAACAGTATAAAGTATATAAGAAAATGTTTTAACTGGTTTTGGAGGCAAAAGAAGGATTGCATTTCCTTTCGAGATAAAGGTAGCTCATTAAGTTTCTGAAACCTGTTGTTTCTTTCATATGTAACTGCCTTATTTTTCTTTTATATTTGCTTTCCGTAATGTACCTCTCTCGCAATTCACTCAGTTACAGCTCACACTGTCGCGGTTCACACTTTTTCGTCTCAAACTGTTACAGCTCACACGTTCTTCGGCTCAATGTTGCAGCATTATTGTTGCGCCCACTGTTGCAGCTTTATTTTTGCGATCCACTGTTGCAGCTTTATTGTTGCGGCCCACTGTTGCAGTTTTATTGTTGCGATCCACTGTTGCAGCTTTATTGTTGCGGCCCAGTGTTGCAGCTTTATTGTTGCGGCTTACTGCTGCAGATTTATTATTGCGGCTTAATGTTGCAGCTCCATTGTTGCGGCTCATTCTTCCAGCTTTCCTTAAAAAATTTACATGCCATAGAAATTCAACTTCCAAATTTTTACTCAACAAATAAACAGTAGTAAACATTGTACATGTAATACGTAAGCTTTTTACAAATGATTATGTGAATTTTGACACGAATAAAAATCTAGTAGAAAATACTCTAAACATGAATAAGCAATTCAAGCAATTTTTTGAATGTATCTTTACAAGCGAGATAAGTTTCACGAAGCGGATACATTTCGATTCGAATTTTTTTATGGCAGACATGAAGAAGTCTGAATAATATTTTTCAAAAGGGAAAGTGGGGCATTTCCAGAGTGATTTATATATTTCTTTTTCTGTTATAGATACAAAAGTAAATTTATTTCTATGCATATTAATCAATAATTTATTATTAATTATTTAATTTTAGTCGCAGAAATTACAACGTGCTAAATTACACGATCGCTCAAATTTAACAATGATAATCTGTGGACGCATTTCAGAAATTTGTCTTATTATGCATCAATAGCGTGCATCAGTTGTACGTAACAGTAACAGAGAGTGCATAAAACGTTGAATTCAATAATGTATGCCTAGCATAAGGGTTAATATGTGTGTAGCTGCAGTTACACTATGCTGAGTTCTTAAGAATCTTCATCAAATTTTCAGAAATTGCGTGCAGTTATGGGTGTTTCGTGAGAAACTGCAATAAGAGTTACTGGAATGCTTGTTTAGCTTTCATCTTTTATAAACTTTTCGTGGTGTGAGCTTCGTGTATATCTTAAAACTATATATGCGTAAATTATTTTGAAGAAATAAAATATTTATTATTTTTAGATGACGGTCTCCATAGAGACACATAGCACATAAAAGAATAATAAGTACATGACGTTCTGTTGAATTTAAAAGAGCTAACAATGTAAAAAAGTAGACCTTTTGCAAGCAAATATTTCAAAAACGATGAGTATTTCTAATAATAATTTGTAGTTGTAATAATTTGTAATAATTTGTAGTTATAAATAACCTTGCTATCGCAACCGGGAATCGAACCACGGATCTTCATACTGGCCAGTCGGTACTCTACAGATGAGATACTGAGAGGGAATTGCAAACTCTTATGGTCGAAGTGAATTCTGTAAAGTATGAAATTCTTTAAAGTAATAATAATAATAAGAATAATAAGAATAATAATAAGAATAAAACTAATAATAATGATAACATAGAAAAATTCAATCAATGCATGTTGTTATTGTTGAGACCCAGACCGTCCGACCTACCAGAAAGGTGTAAGGTAACTGTTTGGACGGCCGGGAAATGCCACCCAATTTAGACCGGAACCCAGTGGGGGAAGCATCTACAGGGACCGTACCCTTGTTCCCCTACCACCAACCTCTCGGAAGGACTTACAGACTCAAATGTTTAACGTGATTGTACTCCGCGTGAACACTGCGGCAATTATGGCAGTGGCGAGAATCGAACCCGGGCCTACCGAGTGCAATTCCCGCGCGCTAACCACTGGGATACCGCGCCCCAATCAATGGATGTGTATATACAACACACAACTCGTTTACATAGTTTACAAAAATGAAATAAACCAAAATACACGATTGTTTTGAAATAGTATCAATAGAAAATTCCAGACAATTGCTAAACACATCATTTCTAGCTTCGATTCTCAAACTTAAAGTAGCCCTTCGGAAAATGCGTCACAAATGTCATGTGTTAACACACCCGAACTACCTAGACTGGAAACTTGTTGGACTTTCATAAAAATCTATTTAAATCTTTAGGGCAGACATCCGCAACACTTTGCGTAGAAGGAGAATCAATACTACGTTCAATTCTTCCAAAGAAAACCATATCTGACAAATTATCTCCACAAGGGGCTCTAGTCCGTATTAATGACTTTCATGGAAATTTCCCATTCCCGCTCAACATATCTCATTTTGAACGGTACCCGTTGTTACCAATGTCTGTAAAATTAGGGTGGGACAGCACAGTAGTTAGCGCGCGGGGATTGCACTCGGGTGACCATCAGAGTTCGATTCCTGGTCTGCCCAAATTGTCCCCGTGTTCACGCGGAGTACGGGCACGTTAAATATGTGGGTTTGTATGGCATTCCGAGAGATAGGTGGTAGGGGGTGCAGGGTGCGGTCCCTGTGGATGCCGCCCCCACTGGGTTCAGGTCTAAAGTGGACAGCACTCCCTGGTCGTCCAATCAGATACCTTACACCCTCGGGTAGGTCGGACGGTCTGTATCCAAGAAGAAGAAAGACTCTGAAAGAATCGAAATTCATTTACTAGATATCATTCAGATTATCACTACAGAAACACCTAAATAAATCTAAAATTATTATTTTTTTTACCGAATATGAGACAAACCGAGTAAATTTAATTTCAACTACTTGTTTTTGACAATTTATTGACTCGGCAAGATAAAGATGAACCGCGGAAAAGGACGAATCTATTTAAATTTACCCGAAAATCAAAACTATTACTAATTTTGCATCCAAATAAGAACATTATGTTCCAGGTACTGTTTAAAATTTAATATATAATAATTTATTTAGAATTTAATAATTTAAATTATTAGAACTGCTGTAAGTATTTCGAAAATGACAATTTCACTGAGCTCAAATCTACTCATAACACATGGATGGGCGACAATGTGGGGCTCAGCAATTTCGTTTTCTTTTATACATCGCCCTGGGGTAGATTTCACGTCACTGTTAGAAAAGTTACTTCTGTTTTCAATGAATCGGATCTTATATTTTTGAACCAAATGTTATTTAAATCAGATAAGTGGTCTTGGAGATATAGCAAAATACTGTTTGGGTGCCGGTTCGTACACAGCAGGACACAAAAAAAATTAACTGCAGGGTGGCTAAACTCGACTTTCTGATACCAAATTCCAAAATCCATTTTTAGTAACTACAGGGTGATTCGAAAGTTCGGAGCAAAAGTAAAATGCTATAAAAAATATCTATGTGTCGGAGAGACATGCGGTTTGCAGATTAATATTCACCGTGGTGGGGGATTTTGTGTAGCATGAAAAAAATTAGTTCAAACTCTCGATACTCGGGGCGTTGCCGCAGATTAAGCCATGAAGGTAACTTATGCATGGAGGTGATAGCACACATGACTGGCCTGCGAGATCCCCAGATCTCACACCCTGTGATTTCTCGTTGTGGGGATACCTAAAGTCAGGGGTCTATAGAGGAAAGCCCTAGTCTTTACCAGCACTGAAAGACGCCTTACGGCAGGAGGTAGCAGCCATTCCCGTTAATACGCTGTTTCATGCTGTATCAGCCGAAAAAACCGCGACTGTACTGGAATGTGGTGGACACATTGAACACTTGCAGATGTAAATCATGCTGAAATAAAATACCTCATTTCACAATTACTACCTCGCATTGCTTTCTTCGCAGCAGCGCTTCCCTAGTGTCGAGACTTTGAACTATTTTTTTTAATGCCATACAAAATCCCCCACCACGGTGAATATTAATCTGTAAACCGCATGTCTCTCCGACCCATAGATATTTTTTACAGCGTTTTACTTTTGCTTCGAACTTTTAAATCATCCTATATATATATATATACATATTTTTTTTTTCAAATTTTACAAGAAAGCTTTGATAAATCGGTACTGTGGTTCCAAACGATTACAATTACAGCGTGTTAACCTTTACTTTAAAAGGTTTGATAAAATCTTTCGATTGATGCCATACTTAACAATGTACCCCGGATGTGAGGAAGGGGGATATTTTCCCCCGAGGGGCTCATAATATCAAAAGCAAAAAAATTGTATCGCGGATATTTTTCACAACAATAATTAAAATTATTACGTTTCGTAACCATTGAACCAGAAATAAACCCTTTTATGCATGATTTTGTCCTATGCTGCCATGTTTAAAAAATTTAAATTTCAAAATTTGCAAAGTTCGCTTCGACAATAAGAGCTTGCAATGTCGTCTCAGTAACTCAACGGTAGAGCATCAGATGGACAGTTCGAAGCTCCAGGATTCGATTCCCGGTTGGGCCAGCAAGGTTCTTTACAAGTTTTTGCTCGAATTTAACGAAATTCTATCTGTTTCTATATTTTTCGATAACAAAGTCGGATATAAAGTTTCTTGAGAATCCATTAATATTTATTTCCGCTGTAGTGCATGCACGAAATCGACTGCAGACATATAGACAGACAGACAGACATACAGACGAACATAACTCCAATAATAGTCAAAACGTATTCAGGAGGTTTCAAAACATTTATTGTCATCAAAATCTCGAATTCGAAAACTTTCATGAAAACAATATTTTATATTATATTACATAGTACGAGAAAGCAAAAATTACTATAATTTTAATTATGCAATACCTATGTACTGATTGTGATCGATTAAGCATAGTGTCGAAGATATCGCACGATGCTACAAAATGCATATGCGCGCAATGTGCTTCATAAGGATAGATATTGCAAAACATCGAAACATTTCACATTTATGTAATAATCTCTCTTTTCACCTCACTTTAAAATATATCTTTGCTTAAAATCGATCGATCAATTTCAAAGAAGAATCGATCGTGCGGTTTCCGAGAAAAATCGATTATGTAAATTCGCTTTTGGAGCGACAAACACATCAACAGACGGAATGCCAAAAAAGTTTTCGAAATTAGCAACTTTGAAATATCTCGATAGTCAATGTAACCGAAAAGTGTTTTCGATATCAAAGCAAAGCATTCCTGTTGTATGCGAAGTAAAACCTACGAGCAATATATCTTTTAAACCAAATTTATCTATTCTTCTCTACCAGAAATAACAATTAACGTCACGCTTTTATTCTTGCTCTCCCATATTACTGGGAAATAAAATCTAATTTGTACAAGACCCATTTGATTGTTACTCAAAAGAAATACAGCCAGGATCAGACACAAAACGAATTTCTTGTAATGCGTGAGTTACAAAGAAATAAAACATTTAGATTTGAATGCTTTTATTGTTTTCCCTACATATAGAATACTTACAGAATATAACTGTACTCACAAACGATATGTGGCTAAATCGGAATATAGAAGTCTATTCAAATAAAATGTAGGAAGCGAAAGATTGTTTCAGAAATGCTTGGATTATCTTCTTCAGCGCAAACGAGCTCAGACATGAATGTTAAATGAGCATAACCATGCCTAGATATGAGACTACAGAATGGCTGACTACAGAATGGCTGACTACAGAAATGAGAAGGATAACGCCATCTAGTGTGACAAAAGAGTAGTAAAATGAAAAAAAAATACCGAATACTAACGCGAAGTGTAGAGATAAAAAAAAAAAATTAATTCATTTTTCAATCAGAGAAGAATTAATTAAACACATATCATGCCATAACTCCATGATATATGGTGTTTTACACAAATCATTAACCAGATTTTTATTTATAGGAAAATATTTAAAGTAATTCAAATCGAAAATTTAAGAATACTTTTTATACATAGATGCATAGTATAATGCAGAGGTAAAGATAACGCCTCTATACGCGTATTTCACGCTATAAAATAAGCAAATATGCTTTATAAACTCAGTAATGCATTTTTTAGTGCACTGATTTTGTAAACAAAAAAAATATATATGTTTTTTTTTTTTAGACTCACAAATTAAACAGATTTGGCTTGAAAATAAGCAATTTCTTATTTCATGCGGCATCACCTACGTCATTACAAATTCACAAAAATCTGATGTGGGCAACACATGACTTTCCTTATATAATGAAATGAATTTACTACTTTTAGAGTAAAATAAATAGGTTTTTCTTCTAGTAGATACTAATATCCTTTCCAAGATATTGAATTTTCGACAATTAGTCGTCATTTTCATTAATTTAGCGTCATTTTTACCCATTTGGCGGGATTTTCGTTAATTTGGCAACATTTCAAAAAGTCGCCAAGTTGGCGACATTCCGCCAATTTCGTCGCCAAAATCTCGCCAAGCGTTATGGACGAAGAAATAAGTTGTTCTTACAGCAGATAAATTAGCGTTCAAATGCAAAAGTATTACTCAAAGTATCTTTTTTCATGAATGGAACGAGCTAGATCCACGAGAATGATGTCACCCAATTTATTGCATGATATTATATATGAAAAGTGAACATGTTTCTCAATTGGAAATTTTTTTTTTCTATTTTATATGACTTTTTGGTAATTTTTTTGAAAAATGTGCAATATCTCGAGAACGGTTCATGTTTGCGTTTTAAAATTTATGTCAATTGTTTTCTAATGAAAAATTACATAAGAAATGTCTATTTGCGTAACTTTAATATTGGTTTTGATTTTTTGACGATTTTTTCAAAATTTCAATCGAAAATTTAGGGGGGTTCTGAACATTCGATTGCTTATAAAAACAATAGGCTTCCAGTGTTTACAGATTGTGATTTTTCTACCAAATTTGGCTCGAATCGGTCCATTCGTTCGTCAGTTATCGTCTCCACAGACCCACACACACACATACTTTCACACACATACACACACACATACTTTCACACACACACACACATACAGAGACATCACTTCAAAAATGTTTGATTCGTGATCAGGGATGCTTGAAACGTGCTCTCCCGTCGAAAACTCGAATTCGAATTTTCGACCCCGTCACAATACTTTCCTTATACATTATGTATATAAGGAAAGTAATAACAAAAGTTTATTTTCGCCCTTCTGCGCAACGCGCGTTTTACCGGAAAGGTAAACGTCGATTAAATGGATGTACGCATGGAATTAGAGGATGGTAAGAATATCGGTAAGAACTGAACATATTTTTGGTAAGAACATCGTCTACAAAATATCAAATTGATGTATATCGGAAGTAGAGGGCCGGAGGCTTGGTGACGAAAGAGGGTGGTAATCAGTGTAGCCGCTCGTTTTTCCTGTTTATTACTAACTTTAAAAACAGTTTTACATATTTTTGACATTCTTAAAATAAAAATTAATTTTTAGCTTTTGCTGCACTTTTTAATGTTAACCGTTGGGTTAATTGTACCTGATGAATATTTTAATATGCATTTTGAGAAAGCTGTTCATGGGAAAGCCAAAAACAAAGAATGTCGGAATTTTAAAAGGAAAAAATAAAAACTATTTTACTTAATAGGTTTTTAATTTTCTTTTCCCCTTGTTTGTTTACAACCAAACAGAGAAACTGAGCCAAAGGTAAGGTAACAATTTTAAGATATTTCATCATGAATTATATGATGAGTTATTTTTATAAAAGAAAAAATATTGTTAATTATACAATGACGAATTTATAATTCAAGATAGCGACTCTACTTAGAAAATTGACAGAAAATTAAAACAAAAAAAATGTGATCCTAAAAGTCTAAAGTTTAATAAACATTTTAAAAATCATTTCATAAAGTTTATAAGGTGTATTAATAGTGTTATATCAGATATACAATGTATTTTGTTTATTAACACAAATAAAGAGTATAGTGCATATTTTAAATCTTATTTTTTTAATGTAGAAAAGTCATATATTTATATCCTCATGGGAAATGACCCTGTAAGTTATTTTTATACAAAATACAATAAATTTAATAAATACCTGGAAGTTTGAGGGTAGTGGTATATTTGTTAAAAAAATCTCCTCTGGAAAGCAAAGTACTCCTTCAAATCAAGTCAGGGAGTCTTTTTACTCTTCTGGAAAAATTCTAGCTCGATCTCTGGTATAATGTATAGGGGAAATAATTTGACGGGGTCGAAAAGTCAAGTTTTTGGGCAATTTCCATTTTTTAAGCATATTTGAATAAGATACAAATGTTTCGGTTGTGACGCCTGTGTATATACTTGTACGTGCCCCAGTGATTATATGAACAACAATTCCTTACAAAGGAATAGGGCGTTTCGAATGGAATTTGGTATGAATTTGTGTAAAGGAGCCCCATGGCTTTTAAAGCGATTAATCATTCAGTGCCCTGTAGCAAATTGCAGGTGCCCTGTAGGAAGCAGAATGTTTTATCGATAGATGAGAAATTTAACAAGAAAAAGTTCTCCCTTTGATGATAACAGTTTGCTGATTGAACTGAATTGGAATTTTTTAGTGATCTACTATTTACTTTACGCACACAAGAGCTGCTTTAACTAAAAATCTATAGTTTAAAAATAGATTCCGCGCCTTTACGAACATGTATGTATCTGCCCATCTATATCCGTGAATCACATCCAGTTCTTATGGATCTGAAGACCAGAAAATAACCCATTCTGTCACAGATAGGCATTGAAGTTCACAGAAATTTCCATATACGTGAAATTTCTGTGCTTATGACGCTATAGCATTTCTTGTTAATAGGTTTATTAACTTGGAAATGTTTGCATTTGTAAAAGGAAACATGGTATTTCCAAACTTTTCTTTTCAAATAAAGAAATGACAAAGACATTTGCAGCGAAGGACTCCCAAAATTATGTTTCTAATCCTATAGAAACGTAATTCTCTAATTCCTAATCCTCTAAATTGCATTTCTAATTCCAGCTGAGTCTGGGGCACTGTTACAGAAAGGAGCCAAAATCAATGTTATTAATTTTCAGCTGGTGTGATTTTTTTTTTTGTGTGTGTGTGTGTGTGTTAATAAGTAATAGTAATATAATTTTCTTTTTAACTTTCTGTAAATAAAGAATAATTTTGATTCGACCTCATGAGGACTTGGTAGACGCAAACCAAGGACAAATTTGTGTGAATAGTCATTAAATATGATTACTTAATTGTGTCGTAAAATCTAAAAAAGTAAGTTTATTTGTTTATAATTTAACTTATATTTTCTGTGCTAATATTTTTAAATAAAATTATTAAGAATTTCGATTGCGATATTTTGAGTTTTTAACAGATGAAATTGTGTGAGAAAATTCTGAAAATAATTACTGAAGGAGAGATGTAATGTAATCTGAAATAGTAAAAATATTTGTATAAAATTTAATAAAGTGTAAATAAAAGAAAGAGAGTATTGAGATAAAATGCCGAATATATATATTTTTGGCGTATTTCTAATGTATGGTCTATATTATCGATTGTTTAACATATTGGTGGGATATTTTTGATTAGCATGTTTACTAACTTTTTTTTTTGGTGGAGCGCTAATATCATGCTTGGCACTGGGTGAAAAATACCTTATTGCCCGTCCAATGGAAATTCTCAAAATTATAATCTCGGGACCCTTAAAATTATATACTACCATGAGCGCCCAAAGGGCAGGACATGGGGGGGGGGGGGGCACTTGGTTCAAGGTCACAAAGGTAGACATCAAGATAAATATGTGCAAAATTAAAAGAGAAAAGTAAATATTAAAAATATCTTTGAGTTTCCCCCTTTTGCAAAATGTTCTATGTGCGCTCCTGTATACTTCTCTTCCGTTGCTCTACTATGTCTCATCGCCTCACATAATGCCAACACGAAAATAGTTGTGCGAAAAATGGTAAATTTCATTTCCGCCAACGTTCATGCAGTGAAAGAGACTACGAAGCTCACGCTTTTGTTGCACCTCAGAAAAAAACATGACTATGCATCCTATAATGCTAACTGCGTTTTTACAGAAAGGAATTCAATGGTGTGAATATGAAAGAAAGATTTTGAACAATTATTGTCCCACGAGTTCTGAAAATTATAGTTCCTCCACTGAATACTTCGTTACATAATGCCAGCAGTCCGATAGAATTTCATTTCCGGTAATCTTCATTCAGGGAAAGACTGAGACTAAAACTCCTGTTTTTATTGAGCAAAATATATTTATTCATTCTGTAATGTCAATTATGCTATTATTAGAGCTATGATTTATAGACACTAAAAATCTCAAAATAAGCACTAAAAAAGTTAAATAAGCACTTTAAATAGACACCAGAAAGTAAAACAAGACACCAAAATAGTCTAATCTCGGGGTCAAAAAATTATACTTCATCAAATCATATTCATATATCGTTTTTTGAAGACAACAAAACAAGCCTGAGAAAATATCTTCTTCTTCGTCTTCTTTCTTCGACCCAGACGTCAGACCTACCCGAAGCCGTAAGGTATCTGTTTGGATGGCCGGGAAATGCTACCCAATTTAGGCAGGAAGATCAGTGGGTACCCTACCACCAACATCTCGGAATGACTTTACGGACCCATATATTTAACGTGCACTCTTACTCGTAACTTTCAACACGGGAATAGTTTGGGCAGAGGCGGGAATCGAACTCGTATGGTCCGAGTGCAATCCCCGCGCGCTAACCACTGGGCTGTTTCACCCCTCAAGTTCAAGAAATACCTTACAAATACAAAACCATTGACATATATTTATTCACTATGACAACTTACAAACAAATACGTTTCACACATGATGTCACAGGTTGCGTATTTAAATTCGAAAGTGACATTTCTAGAACCGGAAGTGGAAATCCTTAGGGAGTTCCTTAACCCTCCAGAATAAAATGCTTAATCCATATTAATTATAATATAAACTATTATATAGCCAATCTTAATAGATATTTCAAGTAAATTAGGGTTTATGAACAAGAAATGGAAATAGAAACGGAAGTGAAAATCCTTGGTGAACCCTGTCTCTCCTTCGGAATTTGATGCTGAATCTATATCTGTCTACAGCAGATCCTGAGAAATAAATGCTTCAAAAAACCAATTGCATGGCAAAATTGTTTGCCCCAAGAAAAGCAGGGGAAATAAATAAAATATAGACTAAACTTTTAAAATATGCATACATAGGCGGTAAGCCTTGAAATAGGCATTTATAGACGCTAACCTTTGAAATAGGAATCTATAGGCACTATAAGATTTGAATAGTGGATTCCTTACAGTCAGAAATAGATATATGTGTTAGAATTCTACCATTCAATAGCCAAGAGAAAAGTAGGCAAATAGGGCAAAATCCGGGCTCTATTACAGAAAGGGGTACCGTTATGTAAATATGAAAGAAAGGCTCCGAAAAATTATGATCCCAGGATCCTCAAGATTATAAACGGTTCTGCCGTACCTCAACTCAATACTTTGTTACATCATACCCTCACGGAGATGATTGTTTGGTGAAAGGTTATTATATCTCATTTCCGCCAATATCCATTCTACAAAAGGCAGTGGACTAGAAAACTCGTGATTTTGTTACGCCTCAGAAACAGCAGCGTAGCCAGAAAAAAATTTCTGGGGGGTGTGCTAACCAATAATTTTGTTTTCCATTTCTGCAAATATAATTTCTTCGTAATTCAATGGGTTCCTGTGTTCGATCCATAATACCCCCACTTGGCGGGGGAGAGAAAAAAATATATTTATGCACTCTATAACTGTCGAAAGCCCAGACTACACAGCCAACCCAAAGGTTTACGGCAGTTTCACTCTGTAACTGTGTCAAAGGAAAATATATACACTATGTGACAGTGAAAATGAGACACCAAGAAGGAGTGGGCAGAAAAATATGCAAATTGCAGGGTAGACGCACCTCACCGAGTAATGTAAATGATGCGAAATGCGCAGCTGTCCCGCGCACGTTGAGTGACATATAAGGGAAGGAACCTGCAGAATCGGTAATAGTCGCGCCGCTCTGTCCGCTAGGGAAATCATTTTGCAATTTTTCTTTTGTCTCAGAGGAAACGTGTAGTAGCAGAGAATGCCAGGCCGCCGCTAACCCAGGCAGTGCTAGCAGACAGACGATTTCACGAGGGGTATGGTGGTCGGACTCAGAAGGGCAGGTTGGTCCATTAGTCAAATCTCAGCGGACAGCCACCTACACGCGTCCACGGTGCACCGGCTGTGGCGAAGATGGTTGGAACAAGGGAATGTGACACATTTGGGGGGTGCTGGTACGGCCAGAGCGACGTCAGCACGCGTGGACCGAAGCATCCGCCGGCAAGCGTTGGCGGCCCCGCAGGCCACTTCCGTCGCCCTTTTGCAGCATGTGCAGGACACTCTTGATGCTCCCACATCGTCCAGGACCATTATCCGCCGATTGGTCGCCGGCGACCTGCACTTATGGCACCCGTTAAGAAGACTGCCTTTGACCCAACAGCACAGACGCTTCCGTTTGCAATAGTGTCAGGATAGAGTCACGTGAGCGGCGAAATGATACAGGGCCGTGTTCTCAGACGAGTCACCTTCTGTTTTAGATATGACAGTCGCCGTATACGAGTCTGGCGCTGCAGTGGTGACAGGTCCAATCCAGCTGCATTTGTGGAAATCCACACCGCTCGACAACGCGGCATCATGATTTGGAACGTCATCGCCTACGATAGCAGGTCACCTCTGGTCCGTATTGAGGGCACTATGATGGCCCAACGATACGTGGATGACGTGTTGTGACCAATGACACTACCCTTCCTTCACTTCCCGGCCGTCCAAACAGTTACATTATACCTTTCTGGTAGATCGGACGATCTGGGTCTCAACAACAACAACAACTGCCCTTCCTTCAGGGGGTGTCCAATGCCATTTACCAGCAGGAAAACGTCCGACCACACACGGCACGCATCAGCCAATATGCCCTGCAAGATACCCAGGTCTTTCCATGGCGACCAGTCTCTCCTGATCTGTCTGGGACGTGATTGGACGTCGCTTGCGTGCGCTGCCGTCGCCACGTTTAGAAGACGAACTCTGGCAAATGGTTGACAGGGAATGGTCAACCATCCCTCAGGACACTATCTGTACGCTCATTGACTCTACCTAGACGCATTGATGCTTGCGGTGCCGCCCGCGGTGGTCCTATAATCTACTGATCAGACGGTACTATCGCTCAGTGTATAGGTGTATATTGTTGCAATAAACATCACTTATTGTTCTTTGTCTCTCTCTGTTTGCCGATTTTCATCACTTTCTGCCCACTCCCTCATGGAGTCTCATTTTCACTGTCACGTAGTGAATTATGCATAATATATATTCATACAGAAATATATTATGAAAAATATATATTTCTCTGTGAATATATACTAGACATTTCTGTATGAATATATTCTGTGCATTTCTGTATGAATATATATATTCATACAGAAATGTATTATGAAAAGTATTATATTATGCATTTTGTAACTGCTCAGAGATAAATATATATTTATTCATTCTGTAATGTTAATTATTTTATTACGCAAATGGATAAAATTGTGTTAATATTAAAGGAAGGTTCTGAAAAATTATTATCCCGGAACCCTCAAGAACATAAAATGTTCTGCCGCTACTTTTCTAAATACTTTGTTACATCATGCCATCACGAATATATCCATTCTGCGAAAGACGGTGGACTAGAACTCATGATTTTTTTAAACCTCAGAGACAGCAGCGTTGCCAGAAAAAAATCTGGGTGTGTGGTAACCACATATTTTATTTTCCATTTCTCGATATATAATTTCTTCGTAATTTAATGGGTTTGATGGGTTCCTGTATTCGATCCATAATTCTCCTCCCCCGTTGGTGGGGGAGAGAAAAATGTATATTTATGCATTCTGTAACTGCTCAGAGAAAAATATACTATATTAATGCATTCTGTGTGGATACATATTATGCATAATATATATTTATGCTGAAATATAGTATGAAAAATATATATTTATGTATAAATATATACTATGCATTTCTGCATGAATATATACTATGCATTTCTGTATGAAAATATATATTCATTCATAAATGTATAGTGAAAAATATATATTATGCATTTTGTAACTGTTGAGAGAAAAATATATATTCATACATTCTGTAATGTTAATTGTTTTATTACGCAAAGGGATAAAATTGTGTTAATATTAAGGAAAAGTTCTGCAAAATTATTATCTCAGGACTCTGGAGAATATAGCCTGCTAGGCATTGCTCTACTGAATGTCTTAACATTTCGTTAGATAATGCCATCACAGGAATGGTTGAGCGATAAAAGGTTAAAGTTCACTTCCGTCAATATCCATCCAAAGAAGACTACAAGACTTTTTGTTACGCCTCGAAGTAAATATATTTTTATACATTGTGTAAACCCTTTCACCGCATCCTTGTTTACTTTTCTGACTCCCTTGCCGGAAGAACATCCGGAACACTTTAGTCCCTACCTGAAAAAGAAAATTGTGCAATCAATGCTAAACGAAACAAAAAATTTCGGGCATCACGCCATGGTCTGATACAAGCCTCTACTCCGCAAAACAGAAAATCTAACCAATGAGAGAAAGGGATGCTCCATTCATTCCTTCGAACATCGATCCCCAAGAACACCCTGGCGCTGCAGTCGATAGAACTCCCCCCTTTTCGAACGCGCGCTCTCTCGGATGCATTTAGTAAAATCATCTGCGTTTAACACACTGGCATCGTCTGCGGCAATGATAAAGCGATGCGTTTTGTGTAATTGTGTGCTTTTCATTGGATAACAAGGGGATGCGGCTGCAGTTGTGAAATCATGACCTAATTTTCTTTTGGTGTATATTTTTGTTCGTACAATTCGAAGGATTTTTTTTAACCTTTGCGCAGAGAAGATAATAAGTAAGAAAATCTAATATGGAAATGTATTTCGAAATTGAATGCATTATTGAATTTAAAAATTTCCAAGCTTCGAATAAAACTGATCTGATGATCACGGATATGGAAACGGATCAAAGTTGAAATCTTGTTAAATTTCAGATCTAATCCTAAGTTTTGGGAAAAAGAATGAACTTTTATCAAAGTAATGACATCAAGTGTGTATTGTGAAAATAGTTTTATTGCACAACGGGAATGTCTGACTAGTGCAAATGACAATTAACGAAATTGAAAAAGCTTTCTTTGCGCATTCAGATATTGCTAAATGTGTATGTTAGTGTTTAATACATAATTATAATAATAATAATAATAATAATAATTTAATAGATATTTAATAAGTAGTCCATAAAGCCTTATTGTTTTAAAATGATCAAACATGATAGTTAGAATAATTATTTAAATATGTTATAAAATCCTTAGAGCAAAGTCAAAACCTTTCAGTGATCAATATAGTTTAAATCAGTTTGAATTTGCCATTTTGTAATCAAATTATTTTGATCTTGATGGGAATTCAGTAACTACATATTTTAAGCAATTCATTGGAGAATGATCAAACAGCTGAATTATAGAAATGTTTATTACATATATTTCCATTTAGACATTCCACTATTAACTAAACTACATGACGCGAGAATATATTTAAAACGCTAATTATATGTAGTGGTGTTATTCCATCTAACATTCGTAATTAATCCTACATCAACAGCTTCCTTCACATTCCAGTTACTTACTCACTATTAGCAAAGAAAAAAAACTGGTATTTATTTCTTGCTTTTGAACCCATTGACCTTTTGGTACAGATGTATTTAAATAACAAAGGTAAATATTTCTATGAATTGGATGTTCATCTATGTCAAGGTCAAGTTTCTGTTTTTATTGCTATCTATGGATGCAGTAGTTTGTGTGTGGGCATTTTTAAGTATACATTATGTTAATTAAATGGCTCAAATCATCAACCAAAGAAAATTTCTACAGCGCGCTTCATGATAAATTTTGGAATATAGCATAAGTATCATCTATACCATTTCATAATTCAATGTCAGCAATGCTTGTGTCAAAATAGCAGCTCACCGAGAATAGCTGCCAATCAAAATGCTGTACGTGGCATCACTATGATGTGCAAAAATAAGTGTTTGTCATTTTATGAACGCCTTTGTAAACACCAGTAATGCTGACACATCAATGATGATTAAAGTGCAAGTACATTGATGGGTTTAATTATGATTCCAAATACTTCGTAAACATTTACATGAAAACAGATAAATGAACTTCATTTTTTTTTGCTTATATAACAACAGAATAAAATTTTAGTGTTCATCTCTTTCAAGTGGCATCTTCATATAGATGAATAATGTTGACGCATCAATGACACATGAAGTGGATAGATTAATACTTATGTCCACTTCACTATTATCATTTGCCTAGAGAGGAGTGATATCCTTCATCCATTTTGTTGTGACATCAACATAACCATCATCCATTTCGCTGTGACATCAACATAACCATCGATGGCCTTTGATTCGAGTAGAATGTATGGGGATGAAAATGTAATAATGACCCCCACTTCACCATTCACAGATTCATCAAACTTCACTTTTTTCAATGAGTCCTTTGTTTCCGATTTCGATGCTGATAACTTTCTTCTTAAAAGCTTAGGTCCAAAGCGCTTGAATTTGAACTGGTTGATTCCCCTTACGGTTGTGTATTCTATAATATTCCTGACAGGAATTGTGGGAAATATTTGTACCTGCTTAGTAATAGCAAGGAACCAATATATGCAAACAGCCACAAACTGCTACCTCTTTAACTTGGCTATAGCAGACATGATGACATTGTTGTTTGGTGAGTACATTTTCCACTTATGAATATTTTTAATTTCATTTTAACAAATATAATTTCACATTTTTCACGTCTTGCGTAAGTTATATTTCAAATTTTGATAAGTAAAGTTGGGCAGGTTGTTTAATTTCATGTGTGGTTGATTCAAAGAATACAGGAAATGCATGTGGTATCTTGTTATATGTGAACAATAGAATAGATATTTTGTTTACGACTAAACATTTGTTATTTCAAAACTCCTTACCAAAATTATTTCGTAAAAATACTCAAATACGTCGTAAAAAAACAATTTAATTAATTATTTCAATAGTTTTCAATAACTATAGACTCCTTTATTTACACAGCAAAACTAATCGATTTTAATACCGAAAATGAACCTTGCTAATCTGAACATGAGTAAGAATTCCTTCACTTTACTGTGGCAGTTTTTTGTGTAAAGACCAATGATGAAGCGTCAGAGGAAGCAAGGTAGATAATGGCTACCCAAATATTTTACGATCAAATAACTCTTATTTTATTTATATATATTATCCGAAATAAATGCATAAAATATTTTTGTGTAAATAAATGAAGCAATTTTGCCCCTTTTGGTGCGGAGCTTTCGTCGGTGACTTTCTTTATTCCTCTAAGCGCCAGTTGCAGTTTTGAAAAGAGACAAATCTATCTCTGTCTACTGACGTCGGGAGAAATTCCATTGGAGATGGAACCAAAGGAAAATGCGCGTACAATTTCTTCCCTGGCTGCGGCAATTCTTTGATAGACCTGTCTAAGCAACAAAGGGGGGTGTTTTCCCATAAAGGTTTCGTTTCTGTAAATATAGTACTTATTGTCTGAGTCATCTGGAGAGTGATTTAAAAATTAATAGGGAATTTTATTCAGAAAATCTCTAAATTATAAGAGTTTCGATATTTTTCCAGCGTTAGAGGGATTAGAATTAGAGAAATTGATATATACAAAAATATGAGACATTCATCTAAAAAAATAGATAAATTTTCAATTTTCCATTATACCCTCTCATTTGGCCATTTTGCTAACTTACTTCTTTTGTCTCTTTTGTTCTTCATATATTTATATATTTTTTATCTTTGTGTTTTATGATTTCTGAATATTTGACACTTATTTTTTATTCTGATGCCTTTTTAGATTGTATACAGTATTATTGTATACACTATTATTATACGCTGATGTCCTTTTAGATTATATACTCTCTTATTCTGATATATTTTTAGATTGTATACTTTTTCCTCTTTATAGATAAGTTACCACCTAATAATTACCATTTTTTTATTTATCTAATGTTACCTAGGATAAAACTTTACCTTTACATCTGTGCTCAAGTTGGGTTGTCATTATGGCAGTTAATTTGCTTACCTTATATATGGAACAGGGAACGAGGGGTATTTAATACCTATTTAGCATCTGTTATATTTATAAAGGAATTATTCCCAAACGTAACGTTGGGTCCATTTTATTTAAATTTATATTTACATATGCTCATCAGACCACTTATATATATATATATATATATATATATATATATATATACTCATCACCACTTATATATATATATATGTGTGTGTGTGCTATTTTATTTTGTTCCAATTGTTATACTTTAACTACACTTTTATCTATCTATACAAGTAGTACGCTAGTTACACTCACATTTCCAATGTGTACCAGAAACATAAAAGGTTGAACAACACTTTCTTATACAATAGTAAAAATAATAATATTTCTTACTCAATAGCTCCCAGAAAAGCAAAACATATGTACATTAGATATGCATTTTCAAGTGTATCTTATTGCAACAGATTTCGTTTATTAAACAGAACAATGTCGTATAGCGTACATCCCAGTACAGCACAGCACTACGATGAATTTATGACCATTTCTGTGGCATCCAATTTCGACGTGTATTTTTTACATCCAATGCGCAGTACAGTTAGAGTACAGGTCACTGGCTATTCTGCTAGCAGATTCCAATCTTGTCATGGTGAGTGTAGGTCGAGGTTCTTGCAGATTCATGTGAAAAAGTATATTTTTTGCCGTCTAAACCAGTTAATGCCACTATTTTGTGGGTTTTATACAAATTGTTGTGTACCTCATTAATTCAATACATCTATTTTTTCCAAATACTTTTTTTTATTTTCTTTACTTCCATCTAATTTTCTCTGTTTCTCTGTCTCAACTACACGTCATACTCATCCATCGATTATAATTTTACTCTAGGTTACAAGTTGAAGTGCCAAAATTTTTGGAAACGTATTTACTTATCGGATAAATCCATAAAGTTCTTTTTATTTCAGGGACACTTTAGCTTAATAATAAGTGGCGATACTGTAAAAACAATTTTTGAAACAGTTCGCAATATTGTACGCTAAATTTAGTAATCATAAAATTGAAATGCTGTATTTGTCACTTAATACTGCTAGATTATATCAATTTTAAGCTGTGAAACGCATATAGACACAAACTTTAAATGAAATTATTATATTTTAATCAATACCTAAAAATATGCATGTTACGTTTGTAAAAATTTACGAAGAAAAATAAACTTAAAGTTGCCAGTTCGTCTTTGATCTTACGAAATGCTCTGACAAAAACTTAGATGAATCAAATGTTTATGAAAAGTTTTGTAAACTGAAAAAAAAAATGATAAAGGAATTTCCTAATGTTTCGGTCTACATTAAAAATTACAATAACTATAAATACATGCAGGTTACCTTACACTAGTAAAATTTACTTTTTAACTATGACGGTCAGGTTAGAACTTGAGCCAATTAACCGCGAAATATGTACTCATAATAAACGTTCTACCCTTTGGCATAAACTATACCTAACTATACTGTAAACCAAGTGTCCGCAACAATTTCCACACACACAAATACACACACACACACACACACATATATATATATATATATATATATATATATATAATATATAAAATTGTACATCCAATGGTAGAATGTAAGTAGTAACTCATAATACACTATCTTAAATATATATTCATATATATATATATATATATATATATATATATATATTTATATATACAGGGTGTTTCAAAACTAATGCAACATACTTTATGGGGCGATAGAACACATCGAAATAAACACTTTTCATAATAGAATGCATGGTCGCAAGTGAAACGGTTACGCGCTAGAGGGCGCTTTCCATTTCTTCACACACTCGAAGTTTTACGCAACGCAAAAACAGGACTGACACGAAACATCGAAACAATGCTTTATTTAAGACAAAACATGCAGACATTAAGACAAATCATGGCAGCTTTGAAGAATCCCCTTTCAGACAGTTGGAGGTGCAAGCGAGAAAACATTCTGTTATCTGTTGGGGGAAGCGTCTTTGGTAAAGCCTTTGTGCTTCCCTGTCATTACCTTTGGCGAGATCGGAGACAAAATGCATGTCCGCCTTCTCCACATTAGTATGCCAATTCATTGCAAGTCACTAGTGACCTTACATGCGCAAACCTCTGCTTTTATATGCGTTCTTGAAAGAGCCCTCTAGCGCCTGAAAGTGCCCTCAGTGTGTAACCGTTTCATTTGTGACAATGCATTCTATGTTGAAAACTGTTTGTTTCGATGTGTTTGTTCTATCACCACTGAAAGTTTATTGCATTAGTTTTGAAACACCCTGTGTATATATATATATAATATATATATATATACATACAGGGTGTCCCAAAAACATCGACCTCGGCTTTTGTTCCTTACATATTGATCTTAGACATATATAATAAATTCCAAAGTTGCGTAAAAAAAAGGTACAGAATTTTATGAAATCGATAAAAATTTTCATGGGATTAAATTTGAAGAAATACAAACTTTAAATTTTTATTCGGCCCCTGTACAAAAACTTTTCCAATGAGTAAAATGTGCCCCATATGCTAATAAGGTGATGTACAAAATTTCAGCATTTTATCATAAAAAGTCCCAGAGATATGTTTAAACAAGGTTGGTGAGGGATTAATCACAAATTAAAATGGAAATGTTTACAGCAAGAGTGCAAATGACGCAACGCGGAAATGCATCATAGGCAAATAATATCTGCCTCTTATCTTTAATGGATCTTTGGGATGGATGGAAAACATTTTGAAGGAGCTTTGCAATCTTTGTGTAAAGCTATTTCTACACAGTGTAGATACTTTTGTACCAACAAATAGCAAAATTATTATTTATTTATGTAACCATTGTTTTCTTTCGTAATTTGTGTATGACCCCTGAAACACGATATGCCAACATGATTTTTTCCCTATGATTTTCGATGCATCGAAACGTGGTTTAAGTCGGCATTTTGTCTTTTCATATCTCTGGGACTTTTTATGATAAAATGCTGAAATTTTGTACATCACCTTATTAGTGCATGGGGCACATTTTACTCATTGAAAATGTTTTTGTACGGGGGTCGTATAAAAATTTAAATTTTGCATTTTTCTTAAAAGTTAATTCTTTTGAAAATTTTAATCGATTTCATAAAATTCTGTAAATTTCTTACGCGACTTTGTATGTTATTATATATGTCTAAGATAAATATTTAAGGAATAAAAAAGCCGAGGTCAATGGTTTTGGGACACCTTGTATATATGTATATATATATATATATATATGTGTGTGTGTGTGTGTGTGTGTGCTTATATATTTTGCATGTTCGCGTTAATTCGGGTGTTTCAAAACGGATTCCATATTCCATCTTTTCATCCCCAAAGAGTATGAAAATACGAAACATTAAAAGTTGTTGATTGTTGAAACCCAGACCGTCCGACCTACCAGAAAGGTGTAAGGTAACTGTTTGGACGGTCGGGAAGTGCCACCCAATTTAGACCGGAACCCAGTGGGGGAGGCATCCACAGGGACCGTACCCTCCTTCCCCTGCCACCAACCTCTCGGAAGGACTTTCGGACCCACATGTTTAACGTGATCGTACTCCGCATGAACACGGCGGCAGTTTTGGCAGCGGCTGGAATCGAACCCGGGCCTACCGAGTGCAACTCCAGCGCGCTAACCAATGGGCTACCGCGCCCTAAAACATTAAAAGTGAAATAATTTTGCAAACTGCATATAAGTACCGATAATATTTTGAAAGTGTATTTTATATAAACTCTTATTTCGTTTATTCATATATGGCGGAAAGCAAAATATTAATTAATCCAGATAGAATAGCTGCAGCATCACCATATCGGGCGCAGCTAATTGGTTGGTAATAGGTGGAATGAAAAACCGGCAGGCAACGCTTTGAAAAAAAAAAAAAAAAAAAAATAAGGATAGCCGTGAGAAAATGTGTTAACCTTAGTGTTGCGCGGCATAAAAATGCACGATGCATGGATGCTTTTATCAGGCTTATTATTTATGTTAATTTAGATCTATTAACCGTTACTTTACCATTTTATAAAAAGAACCTTTAAATATTATATACAGGTTGTCTAGGAAAGTCCATAACAGGTGAAATTTCTCGAGAACGATGAACGTTATCCTTCTTTTTTTTAATGCAGTAGAATAGATAATCCTATAGCGCTTTTAGAGATGGAGAAAAAAAGTCAATTACAACGTTGTAGAACGTTGCTAAATTATTACAAAGATGTGTTTGTCCGATTTTGTGCATAACTGCAAATCGTTCTCCAAAAACATTTTTTAAAGCATGCAATCCTGTAAAATGCAAAATCGTCTAGCGACAATTATATAACAAGCGACTTAATAAATTTAGTTTAAATCCTAACTGTTTTATTTGACAGACAATTTGCCGGTAAGCACCATCATAATCGAAGCCAGAGAAATATATAAGCTAATCTGAGGTGGAAAGATCTGCAGTATTTTATCCCATCTGCAGTATCCCATCTGCAGTATTTTATCCTTATGCCGTGTGTTTGTCACTTCTGCCTATTTATATTTCGCTTTTATGAACCATGTCTACTATGTTTACTAATTTTGTGTATTTGTCACTTCGTCCTATTTTTATTTCGATTTTACGAACCATGTCTACTATAAATAGAATGGGTACACGTCGACTTTAATTAAACTTTAAAATTAAAGACAACCAAAAATATGTTTAAAAGTCCTTTAATAAAAAAAAAAACTATTTTTCTCAACGTATAAAATTTACACGGCCAAAGTTCTTTCGGGCATCACCGTGCCCTTCATCAGTGGCGTATTAAAGAACTTTTTTAAGCCTATTTTTGGTTGTCTTTAATTTTAAAGTTCGCGTCCACTGTGTTTACTAATAAATAATATTACGAAATATTCCTAATTTTTGGAAAATATAACCGGAATGTCAGTGCAGACAAATTAATAATGCGCATAGCGTTTCTTAATACAAGGAATCCCAATCGTCTGAGTACCTTAATGTTGTTTTATTTGGAGGAATTTAAAGCCTATTCCTTAGTTTTTAAGGGGGGGGGGTCTGATTTTTCTGTCAAACAAACAAACACATTTTTAAACTAATCTGGCAACGACCTACAACTTTGTAATTTACTATTGTATCTCTAAAACGGAGCTAGATGGTCTCCGCCCCCCCCCCCTAAAAGGGGGGGGGTCAGCCTCTCGAAAGTTGTCTCCTAGTGTAGCGGCATAAGGGTTACCTATGAAGTTGCATTAAAAAATAAGGATAACTTCCTTCGTTCTCGAGGTATTTCCCGTGATACAAACTTTCCTAAACACTGTGTATATTATGTCTGCACATAGGCTGATATGGTCCGGATTTCAGATGCATCGTGCCATCGGAAGGTAAAAATCCTTAATATTTCTTAAAAGGCGATTTTTCCCCCCTAAGATGCTCTTGTTAATACATTTCTCATGATATTATTCCTAATAAATTTATCACTTTCCCCGCAATACATGGTAATGTATAGGGGAACTACTGGAATCATGTTGAACATCGTAACTGGAGATTTCAACGGATTTACACGTTTTGGGACCTCTAGCACACGAAAAAACTATTTCTACCGTGACGTCTGTGTGTATGTGTCTGTCTGTGCAATGTATGCATCCACTCTAACCCAAAAACTAATGAACCGAATTTCATAAAATTTGGTAGGTAAGTCACTTGGGTATGACCCTAGTGTTGATTAGTTCTTGGTACAAATTCGGGAAAAGAACCCTCCTTTTTTTGCGAAATGGCCCGCAAAAATCTCATGTATCTTCTCTAGCTGAAATACTAATGGACTAAATTTCACAAAATTTGGTAGATAAGTTACTTGTGATATACTTTGGTACTGATTAGATTTTGGTACGGTTCGGAAACGAACAACCTGTCTTTTTTTTTACTAAATGACTCTCAAAAATTAAAAAAAAAGACTACGTTAGCTCAAATGTATCAATTAAATGCTTATTTTATATGTAATTTTTGACGAGGAAAAGAAGAAGACCAACTCGATTACTCTAGGACTAATCGAGCTACTTGAGATTTTTCGCATTTTTATTGTGCCGCCTTTAGAAAAATGTCCAATTACCAAATTAAAATAAAAATTGAATTAAAAGTGCAAATTTAGTGTTATTTTATGCAATTAAACTCAATTTCATGAATTATTAAAGAAGTAAAGAATAAATGAATTTGAGTCTGCAGGGAAAATTATGTGCTGCCCACATCAGATTTCATTAAATAAACGTTTGTGTCTAGCATATAGGAGGTAAAGATTTAGACGAATTTCGCTTTAGCGCTTTCGGGAGTATAGAATTTCCTTATTAGAGGCATGTGACAAGTACAAAGTACAAAGCTGTTAAATACAGCCAACTCACAAGTTAAATCTACATAATACAAAAAGCCAATCGGCGAAAAGAAATTAAATATTATGAGAAGTACAAGACAAACATAAATTCATGAAATCGAATATAAGATATCAAAAGACATGCAGATAACAGATTTGACAAAGCATTAAGCATTTAACTATTTATGTACGCAGAAAATGGTTCAACATTGCGGAATTAAAGATAAGACGCCAGGCAAAACTATGTTTTTGAGTCGTGTCAAAATTGCAAATGAAATCCCGATACAGATAAATAACAAGAATTCATAAAATAAAATGTTCCTTGATTCAGTTCAATGCGTTCAAATAAAAATCTAAAAATAAAAGCAGTGGATTATTTTTATATTGTTTTGTTTTATTTTGAATATCAAGGACGTGTTGGGTTAATCTAATAGCAACATTCCGTTTAATACTACCAATATAAAATTTATAAACATAGTCAAGTGAGATCGGGGGGGGGGGGTGTACATACACCCCAGCTTGATTTTAAAAATGAAGTTTAAATTTGTCGGTCCGAATACCGCGAAAGATAGAAACTACAGCGGAATGAGTAGATTTTAACTTAATTCATGATAGAACTGAACAAGAAGGTGACATATTTGGGGATTAAATGTTATGTGTATATGGTAAATCAGTGGCGCTAAATTTACCACAGTGAAATAAATACAGTATGCACAATATCCCGATGTATAAATCAACAAAAAATTATTTTGCATTAGCAAAAACGACAAATGCTGCATTAAGCAACGTTTGAACTGAAATGATGATGAAAGTTTGTGTACATATGGAAATTCAATGATTAATCGTGTGGTAAAAATCCTAAAGTTATTTCTCTATATTAAAAAAACTAGATACTTTGGCACTGCATTGCGAACGGACCACAAAACGTACAGTTTTGAATTTTTACATCTATACTGATATGAGCCTGCAGGTGTGCAAGACGGACTTATTTAGATCTTATTTAGATCTAAACATGGACTTATTTACATCTTATTTAGATCCTAATTAATTAAATACTAATTAATAAAATTTTGCACTGCCAGTATGGCCAAGGATTTAATGGGTCGAGCCGATTTCCAACATATCTGTGGAAATTCGCTCGATATATTGAATATGCATTATTGCTAATTTTCATAAACAAGCGTTTCGCAATTATTGTTGTAATGAACAATTGCGATTCAAATGTAGTTATTATTACAGTTAACATTTATATTTCTTATTGTTGATTCTTATAAAGAATTAAACAATTAGTTATTACGAAAACTAATTTTCATGATCAAGATTGTTAGAACTTTTAGCATCCTAACTCTCAATTAGATTGTTAGATTGTTAGAACTTTTAGCAACTAACTAACAATTATTGTTGTAATGAACAATTGCGATTCAAATGTAGTTATTATTACAGTTAACATTTATATTTCTTATTGTTGATTCTTATAAACAATTAAACAATTAGTTATTACGAAAACTAATTTTCATGATAAAGATTGTTAGAACTTTTAGCATCCTAACTGTCTGTTTGACTGAAATCATTTAATTTGTTTATATTCTAAAATGCGTACGCAGTTTAGTTAGTTGAATCTTGAATTATATAATTATCTGGTTATTAATGCAGCCCAGATTCGGCTTCTTGCATTATTATAAAATTATACCATTGCAGGGCCGGATTAAAACTGTTTGGGAGCCCAAGGCACAGACATGTTTGATGACCTAGGTAGTGAAGCTGATAATTTCTTTCGAAAAAAATATCATTAGTCCTCCCCAAGATTTATATTAGCAAACAAATTTGACCCATTTGATCATCGAATGTCCCTTTACAAAGATCTTGGCAACACCTATGCCCTTATATATACTTTTACCAAAATGCTCTCTATGCGACGGGCCCAAGAATTGTCCCTTAAAATTTTAGCGAGTGTTTTTAAGGAAAGAACCTTAAAAAGGGACATGTGTTTCTGTTTATACTTCTGACTGAAGTGTGTTAAACATCTTTTCCAAAAGACCAGCTGCAAATTGGGGAAGTTCTTCACATAGCGAAAAATATGATTTAGGTACCAAGTAGCAAAAAGCAAAAGAGTGTTGCGCTAAGTTTCAATTATAAACTCGTCATGATAAACGCATCGTCGAAACAGTTTATATGTTTATTTATGTTGAATTACGTTGTTTAAGTTTTTACTTATTGATTCCGAGCAGATCACCAATGATACGTGTAAAAAATGCTTTTTTATATATATTATACGAAATTATAAAAATTTCAAAAATGTGAGAAAGATAACCATTGGCCATCTCTTGCGCAGAGATAGATGCCTACCAGTTGATGAAGATTTAAGTAGTGAAGAAGAAAAATATCAGTAGTGAAGACTTTTTCAGTAGTCAAGTAACATATATACGCTCACATAAGATAAAAATGTATATACATAAAATTATTGAAGCATATGTTTAATTATGCATTAATATAAATATTTATATTTACATAAGTTTTTTATCCAGCGTAAATTATTTTATATTGAAAACAAACATTTACATTTGGTAAAACACATATTTTCACTAAAAATAATGATACATATTATTCTTTAATAAATAAAATAGAGTACTGTTAATAGATATGAATATATGTATGTACGTAGGTGGTTCAGAAAGTAGGGTAACAAAAGCTCTCGCGGGTGCACAAATTCGGTGTCTAGAAATTAAATTCCATGTCTAGATAAGACGTTGTGTTGTTGCACGACAATGCCCTACCGCATACGCCCTCGGTTACACATGATTTGGTACAGCGTTTCCGATGGAATGTACTGGAACACCCACCCTACAGCCCGGGTCTCGTACCAAGCGATTTTCATCTCTTCGGAACATTGAAGATGCACATGGCAGGTCGTTATTTCACAACTGATACCGAAGTTCAGGAAGCCGTCGTTGAGTGGCTCAGCGACCTGAACCCTGATTTCTTCTATGCCGGTTTCGATAGATTGGTTTACCGATGGAACAAATGCTTCGACAACCATATGGTGACTATGTGGGAAAATAATATGTACCAGTGTCTTGCTAACTTTGTGTATCTCTTTTATTTCGTGAATAAACCTTTTCTCTCACAGGACTTGTTACCTTACTTTTTGAACCACCCTCATATATCAATTTTAATATATCGCTGCCAAAAATGGTTTCTTTTTATTTGCCTAAGTCATTGTTTGAATACCACATTTTGGAAAATATCTCTTCAGGGGGTTCATACACATTTTATAAAATAAGAAAATGTGTATTATGTATACATGTATTTTTTATGTACTATGCGAACCTTAATTAATCAGAATTTAAAAATGAGCTAGTTTAGTCAATTTAACATGCAGTATTTAGAAGGTGAAGATGTATAGATAAATATACTAATGTACTCTCGGCAATTTACGTGAACAGACTGAATTGCGCAATTATACTGTTTGTGTGAAAATTATAAAAAAATAACTTTAGTAATTAATCAGAATCTATATAATAAAAGGCAATGTCTGTATGTGTGTGTCTTATACACTATACGTTCAGCTACCGCGCGTCGAAGAGCTACGAAATTTGGCAATCGGAGACCCGGGGGTGGGTGGGAAGCGGAAGGCCAGAAAGTATACTAAGCCAGAAAGCCTTCTTTCAAATCAGACGCCAAACTTCGTTTCATCGCCAGCGTGATAGGCGAAGGAGCGCTCTCTCTCAAGGTTACTATAGCAGCCACATCAAGAGAAAGGACTCTCGCAATTTGGTTTATCTTTTTATAGTATATATAACTTACAATTTAGCAATAGAGACACGTTTTAAATGGATTGTCTCTTAGATTGGAATTAAATTAATTCAATATTGATTAGATAAAAGAAGCCGATATATAACTTACAATTAAGCAATATGGGCTTATCGCCGATATATAACATACAATTAAGCAATATGGGCTTATCGCCGATATATAACTTACAATTAAGCAATATGGGCTTATCGCCGATATATAACTTACAATTAAGCAATATGGGCTTATCGCCGATATATAACTTACAATTAAGCAATATAGACACTTTTTAAATGCATTATCTCTTAGATTAGAATTAAATTAATTCAGTATCGACTCAATTAAAGAATCATTTTATTATTTTCTAATGCTATTGTATACAGGAAGTTCACGGATAATCACGACATTTAGACGAAAAAATACACTTACACCATGTATCTTTACACCATGAACACATTTCGAACATTTTGGGAAATATTTCCATCAGTATGTGTGTGTGTATCTGTGGGGTGCGAATGCACGTACCACTATGACAATTTATATGTAGATGTATTTTGTAGAAAATTAGAATCAGGTAGAATATTTTGTAATAAATGGGATTAAAACATTATTCGAAATTAGATATTTTAAATTAGAGAGAGTACGTACAGCCATGAAATTCTATATGTAGCTACATTCTGAAAAAATTAGAATTAGGTAGATCATCATGTAATTAACGTGATTAAAATACGGGTGAAAAGGACATGTAATTAACGTGATTAAAATACGGGTGAAAAGGAGGGAGGGAGACACAGAGAGCGAGAGAGAAAGAGTGTGGTTGTGTGTGTGTCAAAATATAGTACGATCAAAATATAGTGTGGTAAGTGCAGGAGAGGTCGACCTTGTTTCGAACGACTAGGATTCAAAGGCGCCCATAAAACTTATTCCTGAGATAGCCAAACTCAAGGATGGGAGGTAAATATCTATTAACTTAATACCTACATTTCTGACCTTAAACGTTCGAGGGAGCGAAAGTGCCCCTTCGCGCTCCCCTATGGTCGCCCATAGAACATTTTCCAGAGGGTAAACTCATGGATGAGAAGTACAATATTGACTAACTTGATACCTACATTTGTGACTTTGAACGCCCCTATGGGCACCCATGGCTATAAGTGTTGAAGACCCAGACCATTTGACTAGCCCTATAGGGCTTACAGTAGCTGTTTGAGTGGCCGGGAGAGATGGCTATAAGCACAGACTAATATAGTATTATGTGGCTATAAGTGTTGCAGACCCAAACTACTCGGCTGACCCAGAGGGCTTACATCAGCTATTTGAGTAGCCGGGGTGGCTATAAGTGTGTAAAGCTTTAGACTTCACGGAAACTTTTGTGGGGTCTGGAAAGACTCCATTTTTCCACCCCTGGGGAAATCGAAACTCAACTCCGTTAGGTTCTGTCTTGAGGTTACTAGTATAAGCAGGGAGTTTTTTCAATGAGCGCTCATAGGGGAGGGAAAGGAGGAACTTCCGCTCCCCTGGACATTCAGTGTCCCAAATGTGGGGATCAAGGTAGTCGATATTGTACATATCATTGAGTTTAACTTCTAAAAAGGTGCTATGGGCGCCCATGCTTATAGTATCGACAACGGGACAGAACCTAACGGAGCTTAATATTTTTGTTTCTCACTCGAGGGCGAATAAAATGGGTGGGAGTGTCAAAAAGACTTTATCAATCAATGACTTTGAGTCCTTCACAGCTTAACCGAATTAACTTTTATTTTGTTCAAATATTGTATTTGAAACGATTATAACCGCGAAACTCAACATATCTTAAATCAAGAATAGTAATTTCCCCAAAGGGACAGGAATTATCAAATAAATTAAACTTCATTTTCCAAGATATTGACTATCATCAATTTGACATCATTTTTATTAATTTAGTGTCATTTTTGCCAATTTGGAAACATTTTAAATAAAATGTCAAGTTGACGATATTTTGTTAATTTATCGACAAGCATTACAGACATACAGACAAACCAATAAATTACATTTGACAAATTGATGTCAAAATACAAAACTATTGTAAAACAGTGTCTCGTGAATAAAACCTACCAGAAGGATGCTAACACCGTTGTCACATAATATTGTACATGGAATGGAAACATATTACGGTAGTTAGCACTGTTTTAATTTCATGTATTTTTTAAAATTTATTTGAAAAACGTACAATATATCAAGAATGGTTCATGCTATTATCCCAAAGTTTATGTTATTCATTTTCTAATAAAAAATTAAATAAAAAATGATATTTTATGTAACAATATTAAAGGTTCTTATTTTTTATGATTTTTTTCAAATTTTCATTTGAAAGTTTGGAGCTGGTTTCCAAATATTCGTTTGCTTATAAAATCAATAGACTTCCAGTATTCACTGATTGTAATAACCGAATTTTTTTTTGTTTGAAACGTTCCATCCGTTCGTTAGATATCGCATCCACTGACTCAAGGACGCACACACTAATATACATACACACACACTAATACACATACACACACTAATATACATGCACATACTACATACATTAATATACATGCACACACACACACAGATATCACTTTAAAAACATTCGATTCGATTTCAGGAATGTTTGAAACAAGCTCTACCGTCGAAAACACTAAGTAGAATTCGAGTTTTCAACCTCGTCATAATACTTTCCCTATACATTATATCACTGTTTTTCAAATTTATTTTCTCACGAAACCCTTTTGAAATTTAATTTGATGGTAGAACCCCAAAATAAGAAATATCCCCATTTGTCCAAATTATGCATCAAAATTTTACACGTTTTTAAATTTAAGACAATTTGCATGAAACTATCACGTCGAGGAATCCCAAGGGTTCCGAAAACCTTGAAAAGTCCACCTTGAAAAACGATGCATTATTCTAGGTATGTTAGAAAAGTAATATTTATTGCTCCAACAAACCGAAAATGTCAAGCAAATTTCCTTAAAATGTCACAAATTTTGCATTTTTAAAATGACAAATATTCCTTCCTTTCAAATAATCTTCAATTTTCGTCACTGATTGTTGTACTATATAAGTATTGAACAACATACGGATTCTAAACATATATTTACTCCAAAATCTCGCATATAAACGTTTTATTCAAATAATAAATTCAAATAATGTGGGTGGAATATTTCTTACACTCATTGCAAAGAATCTGTGTGCAGTACAAAAAGGTCTTAAATACATGTATTTTCATAGTATTACTTTAAAACCAAAATGTACATAAAACATGATTTAAATAATGGGAAACAAATTTATCTAATCTCTCTTCATGAACAATATCGCGGATTAAAAACAATCGTCTTTCCCTCCGCTTTTGCAGGAGTTGCAAAAATAGTGTACCAGAACTGGCAATAAAACGACGTTTGGCGTGTGATGTGAGAGAAGCTTTCTGAATTGGTATACCTTTGGGCTTATCGCGGGTGGGAAGGGGACACGTGAAAACCGATTTTTAAAATTTTAATTTTTTTTTTTGTTATTTAATGTTTTATGAGATTTCGACCGTTTTTTTCCCTTTTTTTCTCTACGATCCGGACGTCGTAGAAAAAACAAATCATACCACCGAAAAGAGCAGTCAATTGCGAGTAAAAATATATAAATTTCAAATATTAGGGACAAAATCTAATGTTTTTAAAGATTTTAAAACAAAAGTCACTTTCGGTTCAAAAAAACCAACTTTCGTTTTTAAATCCTCCCATCGTAAAAACTACTCATAATTTCGACTAATAATTTACATTTTTGGAAAGGTCAAAGATCTGGCATTCTTAAGTTTAATCTAGTCCAGAAATAATGAAAATTGCCCTCAGGATCGCAATTTTAAAGACGTCATGATTTTAAATTTCTCGGCAATCCGCTCAGTTCTTCAACGGCATTTCCCCCTCAATCCGCAGTCGTTTCTTCCCCGTCTCCATAGTGACCGCGCTTTCGGTTTTAAATGAATTAAGAGCCTAACATAAGTGTTGTATACATCGGGCGAAATTATTATATTTATATGATATTTTAAATGGATATTTTAAATGGATATTTTTAAATGGATATTTTAAATAATTTAAATGATTGAATTATGGTGGTTTGAATTATGGTGATGTATTTGAAATAATTATATTTATGGATTGGTGGAACGATATGGATGATTTTTTGATTTTAAATGGATATTTTAATTTATGGATATTTTAAACGGATATTTTAATTTAAAGATATTTTAAATGGATATTTTAATTTTATGGATATTTTAAATGATGAAACGATGAAGCGAGAATGGTGGAATTAAGAGCTTAACATATGGTCATTATAAAATTTAAATTAGCGCGCGGGAAGTTAGCGCGCTAGAATTGTACTCGGTAGGGCTGGATTCGATTGCCGCCACTGACGCGGAGTACGATCACGTTAAACATATGGGTCGATATGTCCTTCCGAGAGGTTGGTGGTAGGGAAAGGAGGGTACGGTCCCTGTGGATGCCTCCCCCACTGGGTTCCGGTCCAAATTGGGTGAATAAAAAGAAAGTTATGGAGATTGTCGCGAAGGCCGCATTAGCCCAGTGGTTAGCGTGCGGGAATTTCACTCGGTAGGCCAGGGTTCGATTCCCGCCACTGCCAAAACTGCTGCCGTGTTCACGCGGAGTACGATCACGTTAAACATGTGGGACCGTAAGTCCTTCCGAGAGGTTGGTGGTAGGGGAAAGAGGGTACGGTCCCTGTGGATGCCTCCCCCACTGGGTTCCGGTCTAAATTGGGATGTTTTAATTATGGATATTTTGAATGGATATTTGAATGTATAGATATCTTAAATGGATATTTTAATTTTATGGATATTTTAAATGATGGAACGATTGAACGAGGATGATGGAATTAAGAGCTTAGATTATGGTCATTATAAAATTTAAATTAGCGCGCGGGAAGTTAGCGCGTGAAAATTGCACTCGGTAGGCCCGGGTTCGATTCATGCCATTGACGCGGAGTACGATCACGTTAGACATATCGGTCCGTAAGTCCTTCCGAGAGGTTGGTGGTAGGGGAAGCAGGGTACGGTCCCTGTGGATGCCTCCCCCACTGGGTTCCGGTCTAAATTGTATGAATAAAAAGAAAGTTATGGAGATTGTCGCGGAGGGCGCGGTTGCCCAGTGGTTAGCGTGCGGGAATTTCACTCGGTAGGCGCGGGTTCGATTTCCGCCACTCCCAAAACTGCTGCCGTGTTCACGTGGAGTACGATCACGTTAAACATGTGGTACCGTAAGTCCTTCCGAGAGGTTGGTGGTAGGGGAAGGAGGGTACGGTCCCTGTGGATGCCTCCCCCACTGGGTTCCGGTCTAAATTTGGTGGAACTTCCTGGCCGTCCAAACAGTTACCTTACACCTTTCTGGTAGGTCGCGCCAACGAGTTTGCTATGGTCGGAATTTGCCACAGTCAGAATTTTCAAGGGTAGCGAACAGGCTGGTCGCCAAAGGCGGCTAGTATGGAAATAAGCTAGATTAGTCAATCTAATATGAAATATTTAGAAGATGGAGGGAAAAAGATACTTAATGGACAATTGGCGATTCACGTGAACATAAACTGAGTTGCGCAATCGCACTATTTATGCGAAAATAATTTATAAAGTAACTGCTTATCGATTTATGTCGAAGGACAATTTTAAGGAAGCGATTGCGATTTTCATTTGCATTACAAGACAGCCACAAGTCCCCATTGTCACGTTAATTTGATTGATGTGCATGCGGCCGTAAATTTGCATTGACCTAGACAGAAATACAATTTTCCGTATAACTGTACAAATTCCGTGTATCCTGTAGAAGCTATGGAGAATCGGTAGCAATAGGTATCTCTGCTCTTACGTGGAGCAGTGGGAATCGTCGTTTGCGTAGTTTTCTCAATCGCTCGGAAACGGATTGCTAGAAGACTGAAAAAACTCCGATCTATCTCAAAATTAGCGTCTGTTTTTAAATTTCTAACATTTTAGAGAAATTAGTGACCGATTTCCGTTTTTATGACTTTTTCGGGACTTCCATGACCTGGAAACATCGTGATTGGAGTTTATTTATCAATTGTTTTTTTACAAAATCAATACTTAAATATACACCTGACTAAATTTTCAAAGAGTATTTTCCTATTTTATAGCGTGAAATGCGTATAGAGGCGTTATTTCGATCTCTGATTCCGAGTATGATATTTTTGCTTATTTTAATTAACTGTACTCTTTATTTGGTACAGTGTTCTTGAAAAAGAATTGGCAGACGAAATCCGTGGTCAAACGAATTTTTTTTTTATATAGGACATATATTAATAAAATATTATCGGTTCATATTAACAGTCCGCATAAATATTCCATTTTAGTTTTTTGAAAAATCATAATCTGTGGGATAATAACTGTTATCTATTTAGGGCTTAACAAATTACCGTCCAGTTGATTGGCTCTAAAAATATAACCAATGACCCTTCGGTCGTAAATAAAATAAAATGAAAATTTGAGCCTGATATTTGCAGAATTAATGTCGATACGAAATCCACACCGAAATATTATTTCAAGTTTTTAAATTTTTTCTGATCATTTTTTTACTTATTGAAATTGTGATTCGGAATGATATCATTTAATTAAAATTTTAAACGCTCCCCACTTTCATATTTATTGAAAACAAATTTTTGAATTGGCAACAGCTTTTTCGACAAAGTTAAATCATTTGAAAATTACTTATTTTGTGATGGCAACAGACTTTTCAACAATGAAAGATTAGATTTTAAAGATACAACAAAGAAATTAAAAACTTTCTACAAGAGTAACGTAAAAGTATATTCGCTTTAAAATTGTATAACAAATAGAAATTTTCGTCCGATTGTTACCAAAATAGGAAGCGACGCATGGCAATATCGTCATGCCAAATTGCAATCATTTGATGCCGTAGGTCCTTTGCTAGCTTTGACAGCCTTAAAGCTCTCTATTTGAAAAGGATTTTGTCAGCGGCTGCATGTAGATTTTTAAATAAAGAAAGATAAAGAAATATTTCAACAATTTAAATTTAGAAATTCACAGGTCACCAAAAAAATTCTAATGAATAATATTGTTAACAAAAGTTTAATAAATAAATAACACTAATTATTTTTAATGCATTTCTTGCTGTTTCTTTTAAAGCAATAAAAGTTCAAAAAGAAAATTAATAACAAAAACATAATTTAAAGATCCAATTATTTAAAAATCTCTCCGCAATAAAATTCTTCTATTATCTGATCAAGATAATTTTCAGTAGTAATCGTCATACCAAATTGCAAATCATTTGATGCCGTAGGTCCTTTGCTAGCCTTGACAACCTTAAAGCTCTCTATTTCAAAAGGATTTGGTCAGCGGCTGCATGTAGATTTTTAAATATAGAAAGATAAAGAAATATTTTAACAATTTAAATTTAGAAATTCACAGGTCACCAAAAAAATTCTAAAGAATAATATTGTTAACAAAAGTTTAATAAATAAATAACACTAATTATTTGTAATGCATTTCTTGCTGTTTCTTTTAAAGCAATAAAAGTTCAAAAGGAAAATTAATAACAAAAACATAATTTAAAGATCCAATTATTTAAAAATCTCTCCGTAATAAAATTCTTCTATTTTCTGATCAAGATAAATTTCAGTAGTAATCGTCATACCAAATTGCAAATCATTTGATGCCGTAGGTCCTTTGCTAGCCTTGACAACCTTAAAGCTCTCTATTTCAAAAGGATTTGGTCAGCGGCTGCATGTAGATTTTTAAATATAGAAAGATAAAGAAATATTTTAACAATTTAAATTTAGAAATTCACAGGTCACCAAAAAAATTCTAAAGAATAATATTGTTAACAAAAGTTTAATAAATAAATAACACTAATTATTTGTAATGCATTTCTTGCTGTTTCTTTTAAAGCAATAAAAGTTCAAAAGGAAAATTAATAACAAAAACATAATTTAAAGATCCAATTATTTAAAAATCTCTCCGTAATAAAATTCTTCTATTTTCTGATCAAGATAAATTTCAGTAGTTCACTTTCAGTGGAGATTTAAACGGTTTTATAATGCACTTGTTCTTAGCTCATTCCTTTTATGTATTTGAGTTTCGGAAATACCATTTCACCTCTTGAAACTGACATCTTTTAATTAAATTTCTTGGATATCTCAGTCATTTAGGGGCCTCCAGGCTAAGGACCACATAGGCCCAATGGATAATGCGGCCTTAACAGAGTCTACAAATTGCTGTGCTCCAAATGCATCATAGTTGGCCATATTTTAATTTTTAACACTAGAGCGACGTAAACGGTCATTTTGACCGCATCACTACTTTGAGAAACGATTCCTCCAAAGCGGTTAATCCCAGCCCACTGAAATTTTATAGCTTTTCTTATTTTCTTAAAGTTATTGAAAACACAGACGTGTCAAAGAAACATTCTAAATGCTGTAACTGTGATATTTTGGTTTTCAATTAAAGGTATGTTGTATTTTTCCTATGGCGGTCAAATTGACAGCTGACCGTTGTTCTAGGTACTTCAAAATATCCGTCATTCTAGTGTTAAGGAACTATAATGAAATTGTAATTGAAAAAGACACCCTGCCGTTAAACGGACTCCCGAAATTTAGCACAGACCTTCCTCCTTACGGGCATTTTTATGCGGACTGATAATGTTACTACTTACTATAATACTGACCAATTTATTATACAAGGTAGGATCAAAAAGTTCGAAGACTGTGCTGATATCTCCAACCCTGATTGGAGGAGAGGGGACCTATTTTACTGTGGCATAGAGGCACATGTGACGCAAGATGGGAAAAGGAAGAAGCAGGTCCGCAGTGCACGGTTTTTCAAGACAACGCTTGTCAGTGAACTGTAGTCGTTCGCGTTCGTCGAAAACGGAAATGGAGCAGATGCAATGTTTCTGTGGGCTATTTCTCCAAACGCTGGTAGAATTTGATATTCGCACGTTGTTCTTCAACCACCATTTCCATTTTCGTCGAACGCGAATGACTACAGTGCATTGACACGCATTGTCTGGAAAAACACCTGTTCTTCCTTTTCACATCTCGCGTCGCATGTGCCTCTACACCACGGTAAAATAGTTCCCCTCTCCTCCAATCAGGGTTGGAGATGTCAGCACAGTCTCCGAACTTTTTTATTCTACCTTGTATTAATATTGATGCGGTGTAATAAAGTCACCATTGAAGAATGCAACCAATATATAACCCTGGAAGATAGAAAAATTTTTAAAGGTCGCTCGGGCCGTAGAAAATTCACTGTCCTCAATATTTATATAAATATTAAGCAAAAATATACAAATTGACACATTTTGGATTTTTATTGGGGCCCCGTAATTTGCTGGTGCCCTAAGCACGTGCTTAGTGTGCCTATTGGGTAATCCAGCACTGTACCAATGCAAAAACTATATCGTAGTAGTAATGAGATTCGATAACTCTCTAGAGCTGTTGATAGGTCGTCAGGTTTAGGGGCAAGGGACGGAAATTTGTGCACCCGCGAAGTGGCGAATAAAGAGTCAATAATATTTTAACTTTACATATTTCATGTAATTTAACATTAGTAAATATCAAATATAATATAAAAATGACATATAAACAGATGTCTGAATATTAAAGGAAATTATCAAAGAATACACATTATAGTTGGGAATACACATTATAGTTAAGGAATTCGAAGTATGCTTTTTAACAAAAATTTTCAAGATAATATTTAAAATAAAACACGTCTGATTTAATTATATACACTTTATTATACATAAATACTTTATTATACATAATGTATTCCATCTGAACATCCTGAAAGCATGACAATTTTCAGAAGGAATGACCAATTGCTTTACATTAATCGAAGTTAAAATGGCGCCAAATGCAGTTATTAGTTTTAAATTATTCATACTTTGGCAACCGATGTGTGAAAAAATGCTTGCTTTTGAAATTGTCTTAGCCATTTTAATAACATTTATCTGTCAATTAAGCAAGCTACGTAAATGTATCACACTTTGGTTGACTATGTTATAGTCGGAAGGTTAAAAGAGTTGCTCATTCAAGTAAAAAAAAATAATGAATATTAAGTAATATAATGAAAGTTATGATTTGCTACAGTTTCATAACAATTAAATTATCCCTGAATAGCAATAAATTAAATCACGATTTACAGAAATTTATCAATTAAATCACTTATTGGACAGAAGAAATGAGTCCATTACACCCAATAAGGGGGAAAATAAAAAAAATAATAAGAAACATATCACATTTATTTCACTTCTATCTGTTATGAGATATATTGCTGATTTCAAAAAGTAGATTAAGATGAGTTGATTAAACCTTTAAACATTTCACTTAAAATGTTATTTATATTGCATTTGCAATTTCAATATCTTGGACACATTTCCCTTTTCCACTCAATTTAATATATATATATATATATATTTCGATTATATATATATATATATATATATATATACAAAAAATAAATAAATAAAAGAAACTCAGTCTTCAAGTCACTCCCTTTTCCAAATCCACCATATATTTCAAAAGCCATTAATAGAGTTAAAATGAAAGGAAACTCTTTCTCCTTCTATACACTCTTCATACAGATCTTAACATAAATAATTAAAAAGGCTATCTCACTTCATTTTTCACATGTTTGAACACATTCTTTGTTTCTAATCAGGAATTCAATTTTGAAAACACTCCCAATTTCAGGAACACCCACAGTTTTGCGCCCATAATTTTTGTCAAAGTTAATTACACCAAAGTTAATTGCACAAAATTCATTTTGCATGTATTATATTTACTTTATACTTTAATAAAAAGCTGATGTGTCCAGCACATGGTTCCTAAACGCTAATACATTTCGATTTTATGAAGCAATGCAAAAATGGGCTCGTTTTGTTAGAGGCTATTAATTATCGTCTGAAAAGTTATCAAATATAATTAAATTCTCTAAATGCGTGTTCAAAATATCTACCAGTAATAAAAATTAATTAAATATTTCATAAAATATATTTTTTTCTTAACTTGCGTCCAAATAATAAAAAGTAGTAAATAAAAACCTCGAACCTCCAATTAGGGTCACTGAATTAATGTCACAGTTTGACGATAAGAACCACATATTGAAACTGGAGATTAAAGGCGCTTCGCGCCTGGTGCTCTGTCTTGTACGACACTACGACTAACTTGCATAACACATAATGAAATAAAAATTGAAAATATAAGACGAATTTATTATTTACGAAGGTCTATTAAAGTAGTTGGTCATAATTAAAGTAGTGGTGTTTAAAGCCCGATAGTGAGAAAACTGATAGGCCAAACTCAACCAAATTTGCAGTAAATACTATTTAGACAATGGGGTTTTGATTTTTAAAAGAAAAGGAAATAATTCGGATTTTTGCCACCACGACGGGCCTGTAAGTTGTCGCTGTATGGTCCATATTTGGAGTAAAATAGGCATAGGAAGTACAGAAAGTTAACATTTTATTTTACATGCCTTTTGATATTGACATCATATTTTACATTCACATTTGCACTTACATTTTATCAAACATTTTAGCAATCATGTATGTCTCCCATACGCAGTAGTGGTTATAGTAAATATGCAGATTTTCACGAAGAAAAGAGGTGGTAATGCAAAACGTTATGCAAATTTCAGTCAGCTACCGCAGAAGTTTTACTAGCAAAGCACGATCACGTAATGTAAGAGTTAAAGCATAGCGAACTTTTAACAGCAAATCACGATCGTAAAAATGTAGAGCATCATTGCTTCCGACACATTCTTTCCGTTTTCTTTATATCCTCAAAACTAGTAATACGTACTAATGACGTCACCGTCAGCTGACTAAAATTTGCATAACGTTTTGTATTACCACCTCTTTTCTCCGTGAAAATCTACATATTTACTACAACGCACTACTGCGTATGTGATACATGATTGCTAAAATATTTGATAAAATGTAAGTGCAGATATGAATGTAAAATGTGATGTCAGTATCCAAATGCATGTAAAATATTAACTTTCTGTACTTCCTATGCCTATTTTACTCCAAAAATGGAAGTTACAGCGCCACTTTGGCCCGCGGTGGCAAAAATCCGAACCATTTTTTTATTCTTTTAAAAATCAAAACCCCATGGTCTTAAATAGTATTTGCTTCAAATTTGATTGAGTTTGGGCCCACAGTTTTCTCACTCTCGAGCTCTAAACACATCTACTTTAATTACGGCCACCCTGTATTTAAGGAGCATTTTTAAGAATGCAACTTCACAAATATGTTCATTATTTATCGTCTAACATTTCGCCAATGTCAATCGATTTAAGGAAACTTGCTAGCTATTATAATTTTATGTAACATTTTCCATGAATTTATCCGGAAGCGTGCTGTTGTATCTCGAGAACGGCTCATTCTATCGTTCTGAAATTGATTCCATCCTTTTACTAATGGCACATTATGTAAGAAGTGTTTCTTCATTTAAAATTGTTAAAGGTCCCGATTTTTTAATGATGTTTTCAAAAATTCATTCGAAAATTGGGAGGTAGGTCTTCCGAACATTCGATCATGTTTAAAATCAAAAGGTTTCCAGTATTCACTGACTGTAATAATCGAACCAATTTTTTTTCGAATCGTTCCATTCGTGCGTGAGATATCGCTTCCACAGACTAACTGGCACACCCACGCACGTCCTGACATACACACACACAGGCATAGATTTAAACACATTCGATTCAAGTTCACGGATGGTTTAAACGTTCTTTTCCGTCGGAAACTCAAATTTTAATATTCGACACCATCACAATAATTTCCTTTATAGCTTGTACTGTAGGGAAAGTAACTAGCTACAAAAACTTATCAAGGTTGGACTGTGCAATGGGTTAGAGTGGTTAAACTATAATATTCGGGCCATGTTGTATTATTTGAGTTCCGTTATAAGTAAATTTCAAAGCTCAGTTTTGTTATCATAGAAAAAGATTACAATGTAGCGCTTTTAAGTTTCCGAATTTCGTCACATGGCTGTTCTACTGAGTTGACGACTTGGCTCAAGAACGACCTTCGGCCAAGTCTTCCCTCTGTTTATAATTAGAAGTAATCTCGCACCGTGTGTGCTCTCGGATCTTGTGACAGAAGATGGGTCTAATTTTAGGGACACGTAAGTACCGGGCTAACAGGTAGACACTACTACATCCATTGCAGAGGTTATCAATTGGCGTGCCGCGAAAATTCTAAAGCGCGCCGCTAGTATACAAAATAATTTTGTAAAAATTTTATATAAAAATATAAAATAATTTTGAAGATACAAATACTTCGTTACCACAAGAAAAAAAATCGGCTGTAACTTCAATCCAAAGGAGCTGAAATGGCTAACAGGTAGACACTACTACATCCATTGCAGAGATTATCAATTGGTGTGCCGTGAAAATTTTAAAGCGCTCCGCTAGTATACAAAAGGATTTTATAAAATTTTTATATAAAATTTTATATAAAAAATATAAAATAATTTTGAAGATTTTTGAAGATACAAATACGTCGTTACCACAAGAAAAAAATCGGCTGTGGCTTCAGTCCAAAGGAGTCGAAATGGCTAACAGGTAGATACTACTACATCCAATGCAGAGGTTATCAATTGGTGTGCCGCGAAAATTCTAAAGCGCGCTGCTAGTATGCAAAATAATTTAATAAAAATTTTATATAAAAAATATAAATAATTTTGAAGATACAAATACGTCGTTACCACAAGAAAAAAATCGGCTGTGGCTTCAGTCCAAAAGAGTCGAAATGGCTAACTACTACATCCATTGCAGAAGTTATAAATTGGTGTGCCGCAAAAATTCTAAAGCGCGCCGCTAGCATACAAAATAATTTAATAAAAATTTTATAAAAAAATTTATATAAAAAATATAAAATAATTTTGATGATACAAATACTTCGTTACCACAAGAAAAAAATCGGCTGTGCTTCAATCCAAAGGATCCGAAATGGCTAACAGGTAGACACTACTACATCCATTGCAGAGGTCATTAATTGGTGTGCCGTGAAAATTCTAAAGCGAGCCGCTAGTATACAAAATAATTTTATAAAAATTTTATATAAAATTTTATATAAAAAATATAAAATAATTTTGAAGATTTTTGAAGATACAAATACTTCGTTACCACAAGAAAAAAATCGGCTGTGTCTTCAATCCAAAGGAACCGAAATGGTTAACAGGTAGACACTACTACATCATTGTAGAGGTTATTAATTGGTGTCTCTGAAAATTCTAAAGCGCGCCGCTAGTATACAAAATAATTTTATAAAAAGTTTATATAAATATAAAATAATTTTGAAGATTTTTGAAGATACAAATACGTCGTAACCACAAGAAAATAATCGGCTGTGGCTGCAGTCCAAAGGAGCCAAAATGGCTAACATGTAGACGCTACTACATCCATTGCAGAGGTTATAAATTGTTGTGCCGCGAAAATTCTAAAGCACGCTGCTAGTATACAAAATAATTCAATAAAAATTTTGTAAAAAAATTTATATAAAAAATATAAAATAATTTTGAAGATACAAATACGTCGTTACCACAAGAAAAAAGTCGGCTGTGGGTTCACTCCAAAGCAACCGAAATGGTTTTGCGTGAATAGCCTTTTGTAACTGGATCTCCAATAAAGTCCAATAAGTTTATTCGATTTTTTTCAAAATCATTTGTTTCATTTACAGGCTTTCAAGCGATATAGGTTAATCGTTAACTGTTTATAACCAGTTAGAACTTTTACTTTTGCTTCGATTTCATCTGGATACGCAGACCATTGACTTCACATCAAAATATCAAATTATTTTTCTAACTTACCTGGCGATGTATAAATTAAACTTATACAATATATCTAACGAGATTTTAGATTTTAGGTGATCTATAAACTTACCTAGCGACACATAACTGCGTATATTTCCATCTATTCTGTTCAACCCTCATTAATCGTTAAACATCTTTAGAATCCCCAAGTTCATTTTACTTCCTAGTTTTTCTTTTCAAACAAAAGAAAATACCTAGTGCTGATGCACCAATATTTCACCGAGAAGTAAGTAAACACATTGAGCTGCAAAACGCGTGACGTTTATAATAATACTGCAGTTTTCCCACCCATCGGAAAACCGGAGTTAAAATACTAAAATATCGAAATTAAAATTACTTTAATTCGAAAACTAAGTGCTTGATGCAAAAATAAATTATACACTTATGTAGCCTTCAAAGAGATACAAATTCTACCAGGATTGTTTTATAAAGCAGACTGAATGGTATATCAGAAGAAAAGCTACATGTAAGGTTCTGTATTGGGTTCGGCAGATACTTTTACTCTTATCACGTCAACAACTCAACTAAGCGATAACTAACTAATTTACCCTCTGAGGAAAGTTTCGAAAAAATACATGAGACTCCTTAAACAGTCTACAAAATTCGAGAAGTTTCTAGAACTCGCCGAAAGTTGGCGAGTTGGCTATATTTCGCCAAGGTCATCAAATTCATTGCTAAATTCAAGCGACCTGTACCTTTTTGCACAACAGTGTTTTCTAGTTACGTATTGCTAATTGACACTTCTGTTACATACTTCCGTTATTTAGTTTTAAAAAAATAGTTCAAAATATTAAAATATTGAATTTGTTTTTGTATATTTTTAAATAATACCCTATTTCAGACATAACAAGTATATATGTTTTGTATTTTTTATCTATTAAGTTCAGTGATACAAGTATCTAAAGTATTTTTCATTTTCAGCCTCCTTCGTCAGGAGAAAATACATATAACAATACAAACAATAGTAACAATATAAACAGTTCATATAGTATACTTCTTACGAACAAGTACAGATATATTTCTACCAGAAAAATATCTGAAATATTTACTTTAAGTAATTTTGTGCTCGTTGATTATTTTGTATCTCGCAATGTGCTTATGAGCACAATGGCCAACAACCCCGTAGTCCACGGGTGATGATAGATGATGAGTTGAGTTATAAAGAACTTTATTCATTCTACATAGCAGCTGGGGTTATTCATTTTACAGAACATCTGGTACAAATGCTATAAAGTGTTGTTGTTGAAACCTAGACCATCTGACCTATCAGAAAGGTGTGAAAGCCCCAGGCCGTCCGGCTCGTCCAAAGGACTTAGAGCAACAGAATGGACAACCGGCTATCAGAAAGGTGTAAGGAAACAGAATGGACGACCGGCTATCAGAAAGGTGTAAGGAAACTGTTTGGACAACCGGGAAGAGCTACCCATTTTAGACCGAAACCCAGTGGGGATGCATCCACAGGGACTGTACTCTCCTTCCCCTACCACCAAACTCTCGAAAGGACTTACGAACCCACATGTTTTAACGTGATCGTACTCCGCATGAACACGGCGACAATTTTGGCAGAGGAGGGAATCGAACCCAGGCCTACCCAGTGCAATTCCTGCGCGCTAACCACTGGGCTACCGCGCCCTAAATACTTTATCGAACCCGGCGCGCAGGAACTGTACTCGGTAAGCCCGGGTTCGATCCCCTCTGCTGCCAAAACTGATGCCGCGTTCACGCGGAGTACGATCACGTTAAACATGTGGGCCGTAAGTCCTTCCGAGAGGTTGTTGGTAGGGGAAGAAGGGTACGGTCCCTGTGAATGCGTTGCCCACTGGGTTCCGGTTTAAATTGGATGGCTCTTCCCGGCCGTTCAAACAGCTACCTTACACCTTTCATAGGTCGGACGGTCTGGATCTCAACAGCAATTAAAGTGGCCTTATTTTATATTTATTAATGCTTATACTCTCTATTCTCTCTATTTTCTTATATACTTTTATATTTATACAATCTTATCTACTCTTTTCCTTAAACTGGAAAAAACGAAAATTTTAGATATCGACAGATTTTTCTTTTTTTTTCTTTCGTCTTGGTGTCTTTTCAGAAAAACACGTAAGTGTTTCTCTCTGTTCAATCGAATTACAGAAGGAAACACCTGCGCTCAGCTTTTCTGTCTCTGTTTTATTTTTCTTCGCTATTTATTCTGTTTAAAATTTTGCTGATGTTGAAAAATGCATTATATCGTAGTCTTGGAAAGTAATCAAAATTACCTTTCTCTTAAATTGAATTTGCATATGTATTCAATGCTTCATGTCAAATGTAAATATTGAAAGATGCTTCTTCATCAAGCACATAACAATGGATTGGTGAAAAAATGAATAATGGGCATATCAAAACAGATGTATCAATGTATTAACATGTGACCTTGTATCCAATCTTCTATATTTCATATCCGTAAGCTTATTTACGTGACTCTAAAATAACTTTTATACGTATATAGATAAAATAGCTTATTGTACGTATCGTATGGAAAATATAACTTATTATATGCTCGTATATTCTGTCTTAGTGTTTCATTTCATTTTAAAAAAAAGTATTGAAGAGAAGTTAACTAAGCTTCTTATTTTTAAGTTAGACGCGATTTTTTGTTGTTTGTATGACTATCTACATACATGTCCGACGATAACTCCTAAATTTCAACGAACTTTTTTTTATTTGGATATATTGTGTAAATTAAAGACTTTATTGCTAAACGTAATTGGATAAAAAATACACGTGCTATGTACGTTTTACTGACATATAATGTTCGACAATAACTCTTCTAAAATTTAACCGATTTTATTTTATTTATATATAGTTTTTTTTTTTAATTCTACAATTTGAATATAGGTTAAGATAAATATTTTACAGTTCGAGTGTTCGTTGTTAAACGTGATTGGACAAAAATTCGCATTCTATTCCTCGCCCCTTTCACGTACATACATTGTTCGACCTTAACTCCTCTGAAGCACTAGAGCTTGATCTGGTTTGGTCTACTTGCTTTCTCCGACGGTAGCTCACCTTAAACACAAACGATTTTTCTAAAATTTGGCACAGTCAAAACTCGCACTATAAATAAACTCCCCCAAAATTACAAAATACAATTGACTCGGTAGGGGTGGGGCAGCCCAGAGGTGTGCGAATATTGCCCTTAAACGACCCGAGATCGATTCCGGGTTCTACACAAACTGTCCCTGTGTTCACGCGGAGTAAAGTACGTTAAGTATGTGGGTCTGTAATTCCATCCGAAATGTTGGTGGTAGGGTAAGAGGGTACTGTCCCTGCAGATGTCGCCCCCACTGGATTTCGGCATAAATTGTGTGGCACTTCCCGGCTGACCAAACAGATACCTTCGTTCACTTTCAGGTAGGTCGGACGGTCGGTGTCGAAGAAGGAGAATAGACTCAGTAACTGCTGCACTTTTTCTATAATAACTCCACGAATTCCAATGTATTGTATGATACATTTTAAAATTACATTCATTATTTACATCCCATAAACAGTGTTTATTTTTTAATTTTATAAAATTAAAATGTTACTCGCTTCGTCTCGAGTCATATGAAAACCTTGTAATGATTTTGTTATTAAAACAAAATCGATTTGATAATTTGTACTATCTGCTAAAAATTATTCTTAAATAACTTATATAGCCTGTTCTAAAAACATTGGCGAAAATTCTGAAAACGACTGAGTCTCCAAAATACGATCGATAGAACTCGAAAGAGCTTTTTTTAAATCTAAATTAATTGAGTTATTTTATGTATTTCTGCGAATAAGAGTATATTAATATTATTTATGGTATTGATAGATTTTTACGTTCGTATATATGGGATATTATTTTAAATAGTACACAGTTCTGTTTGATCTGGATTCAGCTGTAATTAAAAGTCTTATTAGTTTTATTGATGAAATTTTGTTACAGTCATTATTATCTTGCTTTATGGAATCATTAATTTTTTATTTCATACATGTAAATTTCACATGATTGATTAATAAATTTAGTTTTAATTTAATATTTGTATATCCAACTTTAAAATTGTAAAAACTCAAGATTCGGAAAAATTAAGTTATATAGGTCAGAATATTTATTGGTACCCAAAGTAAGGATTATGCTCTAATTGCCGATAACAGCATCCATGGACTGATCTATTGTTTATAATAACATGCATGAACCGATCCATTACTGATAACAGCGAGCATACATGGACTGGTCCATTGTTGATAACAACATCCATGGACAGACCAATTGCTGATAACAGCATCCATGGACTAATCTATTGTTTATAACAACATTCATGAACCGATTCATTACTGATAACAGCGAGCATACATGGACTGGTCCATTGTTGATAACAACATCCATGGACAGACCAATTGCTGATAACAACATCCATGGACTAATCTATTGTTTATAACAACATTCATGAACCGATCCATTACTGATAACAGCGAGCATACATGGACTGGTCCATTGCTGATAACAACATCCATGGCCAGACCAATTGCTAATAACAGCATCTATGGACTGATCCATTGTCGATGACAGCACCAGTTCATGTTTATTCGGCAATCACCAGCACTGAACAGTCAATATCTGAAATAACAACAAAGAAACTTTCAATGTACCACAATATTATGGCACATAGCAAGATTTTTTACTATCTCATTACATTGTAATTCACAATAAGTTTACTTACTGCTATTGCAGATAGCTTTTTCATGCTGATGAATGCATAAAAAGCGAAAAATCGGTCAATGTGCACTGTTATCTGCAATGGGCATGTAATTCTTTGAAAGAATTGATATGTTCAACACGTTACTTTATTTCATATGCATAAATTTAGAAATAGTAGGTAAACAATATCGCAATAGAAAATTTTTTATAGTTCGAATTTAAAAATATATTTGCCAACCATTATCCTAGAAAATCTTTCCTCAAACGAATATGCTTTGGTATTAAATAGTACAGGGCGGAGTCACTAGCTTCCATTTTGTATAACAGAATGCCAATTTTGATACAATTCTTTTTTTTGTGCTCTTTCTTTATACGGCCACCTGCCAGGATCTTTAAAAACAGACGTGAGATTCGAACAGGATTTCTGCTTGACTTTGTTTTTAGGCAATTTTTTAGAAAGTCGGAAGTTTTATTTATGTGTCAAACGGGTTCAGTGAGATGAAAAATAATAAGATGTATATCCCAAGATCATTTCAAAGATAAACGAGAACAAAACTTACCATTTATTTTTTAGCTGTTCACCTCTCTCTCTCTATCTCTCTCTATCTCTCTCTCTATCTATCTATCTATCCATCTCTCTCTCTATCTCTGTCTCTATATCTATCTATATCTATATCTCCTTATCTATCAATAAATCTCTCTATCTATATCTCTATATATCTCTTTATTCATTTATCTATCTATCTAGCTCTTTATCAATCTATCTATCTCGTTATCTATCTATCTATCTAATTCTCTCTCTCTATTTCTCCCTCTCTATCTATCTCTGTCAACATCTCTCCATATATATATCCACCTATCTATCTATCTATATATTTATTTATCAATCTATCTTTCTCTCCCTTTCTATCTAGCTATCTCTATCAACATCCATCAATTTATTTATCTACCTGTCTATCTACCCATCTATCTATCTACTTGTCGATCTAGCTACATAGCTATCTCTATCAACACACATACATCTATCTATCTATCTATCTATATATTTATCTATCAATCTCTCTTTCTCTCCCTTTCTGTCTATCTAGCTATCTCTATCAACATCCATCCATCTATCTATCTACCTGTCTATCTATCTATCTATATATTTATCTAACAATCTCTCTCTCTCTCTCCATTTCTACCTACCTATCTAGCTATCTCAATCAACATTCATCCATCTATCTATCTACCTGTCTATCTATATATCTGTCCTTCTATTTCATTCCTTGTTATCCATCTCTCTTCCGCTTTCTCTTTCTCTCTATCTCACATACACAGTCAAAATTTCTAATCAGTTCAATCAGAATTTCTAGATAGAATTTTTTTTGTGAAAATAGCACTGTATACGATAGCATTACAATTGCAAAAATAAATATTTTGTCTGTAAATATTTATTGGACTTACTCATACATTCATTTTCGATATTATTTAAGTTCTACTTGCATTGCGATCATGATCAAAATAAAAGGAAGTGAAACAAGAAATATCAATCATGCATAAAGCATGAAATACTTTCCAACTGAAATGCAATTTTATTTAAACATCTCTAAACTGCGAACTCTCTATCCAGCATTAATGTTTTTCAGATTATCACAGTACTACAATAATTTATTATACATGTAAACTTAAAACTGCATGAAAAAAAGCCAATGCTATAAATTGTCTGCTTCTCTATATAAATTCAATGAATATTTCATTCATATCACTTATATTCCAGCCTCCAGAGCAAGATAATTTTGTGTGAAAAAAATTCAGCAATTGTTATAGAACTCATCTTACAATCACTTGATTTGTTTACATTCTGCATGGTATAGAAATTAGGCTTCATTGTGGGAAAATTCAAAGTTTAGTGATCCAAATATATCAGCAATATTGTAATTGCGTTAGCACAGGATTTAGATATTCAGATAATATAAAAAAAGCGCTTTTATGACAGATGCAGCATTAATATAAATTTAAATTATATTTAACCATCACGATTTTTACACGGGGGAAAAAAATTGATTCCATATTTTATTTTGAAATGAGTCACATGATCTCTACATTTAATATAGATGTAATTATTATTTAAATTTTTATTTAAAAATTTACCTAACATATTTTGCTAAAAAAATTTTTTTACACATTTTATGTGATAATTTGAATATTTCATAAAATTTTCGAAGGTATTTGTGAATTTTAAATCCGCTAAAAAATGTTTGAAAACTTCTACACTGTTCAATGTATTTCATTTCTTCAACCCGGGTTAAATCCGAAATTAATTAGGTGATATTATTTATTTTCATTACCATATGTCCCGCAAATCCGTTTGAACAACATACTAACATTTCATTTTGATAGAGCCATTTTTACGGCAGACAGACAGGCAAACAGACAAAATAGACAAAGTCATAAACACTTTACCACTATGTTAGAAAGTCTTTAAAATGTGACGGCGATAAATGTGGAGAGTGTGTAACCGAAGTAACATCATATCATTACAAATACCTAATAGAAAACCATTGTCGCAATTTAAAGGTCTGGGTACTTTGACTTGGGCAACAAATTCGAAGCACATTGGCGACGAAGTTGAAAAATATCACAGGATTTGTGACTATTGGTAAGTTTTCAAAACTTCTCGAATTTTGTAGATTTGCTACGAACATCACGTACTTTTCCCAGAACTTTTGAGAAGGAATATACAAGCTCGTCATCGTTCAGGTGGGTATTGCCATAATACGAGTAAAAGTATTTTCTGAACTTATTACAAAAACCAAAACAGATTATCTTTTGTGTATACACTCTAAACTACGTTATAAAATAATTCTGGTTGAAAATGTAAAATAATTTAAATTTTAGAGCTGTGTATATATATATTCTATATATTATATATATATAAATATATATATATATATATATATATATATATATATATATATATATATATATGTATATATATGCAGCGCCATCTGCGTTATACGCTGGTAACAGCTTATTGCATGCACCAACAGCTGGCTCACTTGGTAACTGCAAACTTGGCATCCAAACATTTTATCGTTATAACTTTGTGGCTATTAGTCCAATTAGGGGTATGCAAATTTTATATCCAAACGTTTCATTGTCATAACTTTGTCGATTGTGATCAAATTAGGACGATACAAACTATTTACATTCTAGTAATATGCCGAAACTCCCCCCCCCCCCCTCTCCCCTTACAAACGAAATATTTTTGATGTGCGCAACTCCTAACCTTCCCTATATAATGAAATGAATTTACTTCTTTCACAGTGAAAAATAATATTCGCGGCAAAAAATTTTCCATCGTTGAATTGTGCATTTGGAGCTTTTTCGGATGACAACTTGTAAAAGTATTTCGAAGTAATCAATTAACTTCCCGGAACTTTAAAACGGCAATTATCAATATTTCTGGCATCCACAATAAGCAATATAGTCCAGATATTAGTTCTTTTTTATAATTCATTAATTTGGGGTCATTTTCGTTAACTTAGCGTCAGTTTTTAAATTTTGCGATATTTCCGACAATATGGAGGGAAATATTGCCAATTTGGCGATATTTTGCTAAGTGAGTCACCAAGTTTTACAGACAAACGGAGAGAAGCGTATTTTTTATATATAAATTACTGTTGGCGAATTGTTAGGAGCTAAAATACAAAAGTATTGCCCAAAATATCATCCCTCGTACATGTAACATATCGTATATTCACTCCTAAATGGCTATTCCAGCTCCTGTATCTACACATGAGATTTGATATCTGTAGAAACAAGCGTCTATGTTGTTTTCATACCTCACACACACATAAAACTATCCGAACATTTTCTAATTTGATTCAAGTTTAAGTTTCTAATTTATTTAAATTTGCTTATCCGCCAAAATCTCGAATTCAAAAATTTTTAAGAAAACAATAATTTTTCTATAAAATAGTATGAAAACGAAAACATAATTATGGATCCTCACAGCATTATTTCCTAGGAAATTTTCAGTCAAAAAGACTGTAAATAAACTTTAAACCGTGGATAAACAACTTATATGTATCCAAACTCTTAATAAACTTCGGAATTCGTAATCCACTTCTAAAGGAAGTGCTTAGCAGGAGCATCTAAAGTAAATGTTGTTCATTTTGATGCAATATCTTCAATGAAATTTTAGAGGTGGTTCAATTTGAGTAGGCTTATCCACCAAAATCTCGAATTCAAAAATTAAGAAAATAATTTTTTTTATATAGTAGTATGAGAAGGAAAAAATTAATTATGAATCCTCACAGCATTATTTCTTGGGAAATTTTCAGTCAAAAAGACTGTAAATAAACTTTAAACCGTGGATAAACAACTTATATATATCCAAACTCTTAATAAACTTCGGAATTCGTAATCCACTTCTCCTAAAGGAAGTGCTTAGCAGGATCATCTAAAGTAAATGTTGTTCATTCTGATGCAATATCTTCAATGAAATTTTAGAGGTGGTTCAATTTGAGGAGGCTTATCCACCAAAATCTCGAATTCAAAAATTAGGAAAACAATAATTTGTCTATGAAGTAGTATGAAAAGGAAAAAATAATTATGAATCCTGACAGCATTATGTTTTCGGAAAATCCAGTCAAAAAGACTGTAAATAAACTTTAAACCGTGGATAAACAACTTATATGTATCCAAACTTTTAATAAACTTCTGAATTCGCAATCCACTTCTCCTGAAGGAAGTGCTTAAAAGGTTCATCGGAAGTGAATGTTGTTCACTTTAATGCAATATCTTCAGTGAAATTATAGAGGAGGTTCAATTTGAGGATGCTGTTATGCTTCATCGAATGAAGATTATTTATAGAAAGTTTTAACAGAAAATGACTTTCATTTCGAAATCATAAAATATAATTCGGTTATAATATTTTATGCGAAATCACATAAAATGTTATGGCACAAATTACTGACGTCTAGAAGCAATATTGATTTTCTTCTGATGTCATTTTCAATAAATTTTAAAAATGGATATGTACGCCATCGTAAAAGTACAATGGTAACCAGTTGCAAAGCACACTTTAGTATTACAGAGCCATTTCAAATATTAAAAAAAGAAACGTTCCACTAGCTCAGTAAATAAACAATAACTATTATCTATTGTCTATAACTATCTATTATATCTTATCTATCTTATATATCTATTATATCTTATCTCTCTCTCTCTCTCTATCTATTTACTGAGCTATTGAAACGTAGCTCACTTCTAATTTAAAATGGCAGTTCTTTATAGAAGTCTCCAAGCGAAAACCTTGCAGCTTAGATGCATTAGCTGACTAAGACCTAAATAACAACGAAATTGGAAATTTTCCATAATTCTACTATAAAGAACGAATATGCATACTAAATATAACTATAAAAAACTAATAAACTAAATAGACCTACAAGGAATGAATATACTGAATAAAACTATAAAGAGCAAATAAACTGAATAGAACTAGTATAAAGAACAAATAAACTGAAAAGAATTATAAAGAACAGATATACTAAATAGAACTATAAAGAAAGGATATGCTGAATTAGAACTATAAGGATCGAATAAACTAAATAGAACTATAAAGAACTAATATACTGAATTAGAATTATACAAAACGAATGTACTGAATAGAACTAAAGAATGAATATACTGAATAGAACTTTAAAGAACGAATATACTGAATATAACTATACAGAACGAATACACTGAATTATAGCTATAAAGAACGAATATAGTGAATTTAGAACTATAAAAAAGATGTACTAAATAAAAATGCATAGGACGGATATACTAAATAAATCTATAATGAAAGAAGGTACTGAATAGAACTATAAAGCAAGAGTATACTGAACATAACTATAAAAAAGGAATATACTAAATAGATCTATCTATAAAGGACGAATATACTGAATAGAATTACAGAGAACGAATATATCGAATGGAACAATAAAGAACGAAAATACTGAATAGAGCAACTATTTCAGCAAGAAATCGATGGAAGTCCTTTTGGACAGGACGTACCATCAATTGTAATACTGATGAATGCTACCATTGCAGGTATAGTTTATTACTAGTTAAGGAGAGCTAGAAAGCTTATAATACCGCTTGTAATACCTCTGTAATACCGCACTCTGAAATCCAACATATATCTATTAATTATTTATGTCCCTTTCTTTAATACTCATTCATTTTTCCCTGAACAAAGATAGAAAAGAAGTTACAACTTTTTCCTTCTCTAAAAATGTCAACCATTCTGCAAATTCATCTTACTTTTTTTCTCCCCTTTTCTTTCGATTGTGACGCAAAGGGGACGTCATAGAGGAAGACCACACGCATGCTCACAGTCCTAAAATACAGTTCTATCTTGGAAAAGATTCAGCAACTGAATCAGAGATGGAGATGCTACCAGAAAAAAAAACCTTTTTTTTTTAGTTAGCATTGGATTCTTTGAGATTACGCTTCATGGAGATCACGTGATCCTGTTTACTCTTTTTTTAAAAAGGATACAAGGGAAGTATTGTCAGCATTTAAATATGTGGATTGAAATACTTGTTCAAATGTGTCGTTGAAAAAATATTTTATTTGTGCCATTTTGCGTTACGATTTAAGTAAACCGGAGTCTCATTAATAACTTGATTGTCGATGACAACGGCACTATGACAAAAAGCCCTATTGTCATCAAAATCTAAATAGTCGCTCTAAATAAGTCGATGACATGTTTTCAGATCCACTTCTGGCACAATGTTGCAATTAGTATTTAACTAAAGTGTTCAATCTTCGAGATTGCAAATTAAAGTGTAATGTTATTTGCACGGATATTTTTTTGACAAATTTTTATATTTTACCTTTCTCATACTGAGTAAACCATAACAGAGGATCTTGATTAGATGCATATTGAATCAGCCTTAATAAAAAAATTCGATTCAGTCCAATTGATTCCGTGCAGAATCTCGAATAGGTGCATATTGAGTAAACCCAAATAGAGGATCTTGATTAGGCACATGTTGCATAAAACATAATAGAGGATCATGATTAGAGGCATTGTAAACCATAATAAAAATTTTGATTGGGTGCTTATTGAATAAACTATAATAAAGGATTTTGAGTCGGTGCATGTTGAATAAATCATGCTTGAGAATCTTGATTAGGTGCGTATTGAATACACTATAATAGAGGATTATGATTCGATGTATGTTGAATAATTTACACTTGAAAATCTTGATTAGGTACGTATTAAATAAACTACAATATAGGATCTTGATTCGGTCCCTGTTGAATAAATCATACTTGAGAATCTTGATTCGGTTCCTGTTGAATAAATCACACTTGATAATCTTCATTAGGTGCTTATTGAATACCTATAATAGAGGATCATGATTCGATGTATGTTGAATAAACTACACTTGAGAATCTTGATTAGGTACGTATTAAATAAACTATAATATAGGATCTTGATTCGGTGCATATTGAATAAATCACTCTTGAGAATCTTGATTAGGTGCTTATTGAATACACTATAATAGAGGATCATGATTCGATGTATGTTGAATAAACTACACTTGAGAATCTTGATTAGGTACGTATTAAATAAACTGTAGGATCTTGATTCGGTGCCTGTTGAATAAATTACACTTAAGAATCTTGATTAGGTGTGCACATTGAATAAACCACACTAAATGACCTTGATTAGGTGTATATAGAGTAAACCATTATAGGGGATCTTGATTGGGTGTATAACAAGCACACCCTAAAAGAAGACCTTGTTTGAGTGCGTATTGAATAAACCATAAGAGAGAATCTTGATTAAGTGTATATTAAATAAACTATAATAGAGGATCTCCATTGGGTCAGCACAATTCCTCAACTTTCCGCTGCTTTAAATTAAACAAACCCTCAAATGCTGTAAAAGACTATTATCCAAGCAGAGTTTCGAGCAACAGACCTCAACCTGGCCAGTCTGTCTATCCGTTAATCAATAGCCAAGTTACTTGACCTTTTACTACGAACTCATAGACAATGCTATCCATTCATTTGTCGTTGAAAGTAAAAGTTATTTACTCATTAGGCAGGCAATTTACTTTTTTCTACTTTTTTATCTATTTTAAATAAAAAAAAATTGTATTATATATCATAAGAACGTCGCATTAGCGTCTAACAAATCACTTCATTCGCTTTCAAATAAATAAATACGAAATTGCGATATGTGCAAAAAAGACAATATTTGTGACAACCATTAACATAATTAATTAATATTGATTTTCTAAAAACAGCTACGAAACATTTGGGCTACGTAGAGAAGTGAAAAATTATTCAAGATATGTCTGATGAAAATGCTTATACGTTGAAATCAATTAAATTTAAATCTGTATTATTAAATTAAATATTAAACTTCTATTTTGTTTTCGTTAAATTTTTACTTTTTAAGCGTCTTTATATATTTTTTACAGATTATACAAATAAAACAAATGAAAGCTACAAGTTAAAAAAGAAACATTTAATAAAGAAAAGTTTAAACTGAATTCTTCAAATTTAAATATATGTAATAATGCTTACCACAGTAAATCTTACTGCAAAAAAACAAATAGACAATATTTGAATGGGTTAAAAAAATAGCAGCATCTTAGGAATATACAAATACGTTTTATGTTTAAATTGTCTTTATTTAGATAAAATAGTTTGTAATTTTACAAAAAAAGTTCTGTTTTACCTATAGCGCATTTTGTAATTGTTTTTTAATATGTGACTACACACAGCCATAGGCATTTTCTCTAGAATACTTTTTATAAAGCTCAAACGACTTGGGGAGAGTTAAAAAAATAAATAAATAATTGCCATTCTCATTATATATCGTTAATTAGATATTTCTTTATTTTTTGTGTCTACTGTTTTTATTTTTCTACATTTTAATACTGCATATTTTTTTAGGAATGGAATATAAATAAAATAAATATGCATTATGCTTTCCCTCTATCATCATTTAGAAAATTATCTATTATTTTTCCGTACGTGACAGAATTATGAAGTAAAAATATTTTTTTGAACTGTTTGTTATGTAGAACGTTTTGTATAAAGCAGCGCGAAACAAAATAAGGGTATTAATCGGTTTCGAAGGCAAGGAACAATCTTTTTCAGGACAATAAAGACAGCGCTGTCACACTAAACAAACCAGAACTCTCTTGCTCTAGGGAGAGCGGCCATATTTTATTTTTATCCTAAAGTAGAGGTGGCATTTTGCCTACGAAATAGTTGATACGTTTATTACTTTAAGTGCTGTTTTATACGAAGATTTATATAATACATTTGAAAATAAATTGTATCCTATACAGTTTAAAGCTATTACACTATCAATGCTGGGGGACGCGACAGCCCAGTGGTTATCGCGCGGGGATTGTACTCAGCCGGCCCGAGTTCGATTCCCGCTTCTACCCAAAATGTCGCCGTGTTTGCGCGGAGTACGGTCACGTTATACATGTGGGTCCGTAAACTCTTCCGAGAGGTTGATGGTAGGGGACGGTCTTTGTGTATGCCTCCCCTACTGGGTTCCGGTCTAAATTGGGTCGCACATCCCAGCCGTCTAAACAGATACCTTACACCTTAGGGTAGGTCGGACGGTCTTGGTTAAAGAAGAAAAAGTATTAATGATGGTGCCTAAAATTATCTTTTACATGCACAAAAACACTGATACGACAACAACTGTTCAATATAGTGTAATGAATTTTTTATGGGGGGAGGGGTAATGCATAGTATCGTAACATAATATCATGTAATGCATAATAATGCATAATATCGTAATGCATATTATGCATAGTAATGCATAATATGCATGGTAATGCATAATATCATAACAATAAATACAAACTGAAAAATCAAATATGAGTGCATACGAAACAAACTAGTTATGGAACACTTAAAATTGAAATAATGCATGGCGAGGGTATTTTAAAAACAATTGAATAACTTCGAAATTAATGCAGTCTTTTGACATTAATAGGAAATATGATTTCTCCTAATGCATATACACATATCACAATGCGATTTCATAACCTCCATAGGGTGATTAATTAGAGTCTGGGCCAGAAATTTCTACAATTTTTCAAGTTCATTCACCCAAGGCCTTTGCTTTCAAGAAATTCATCAACCAGGTTTGCTCGATATGGACCCCCGCGTTATAATTCATTAAAACAAAGTCAGATCCACATTCACCTCTAAGTAGCCTTACGTAGAGTTCTAAAACTTCATCTCGGTATCTCTGGCCAGACAGAGATCGTCTGCTGAACACGTGCAGCGGATCATATCCATTGATCCTTATGCCTCCCTATACCATCATATCTTCTTAACCGCTGTAAGGATAATATTCCCTAATGGTGATGGGATGATTTCGTGTTCCTGACTCCCTCCAGATGTAAACGCGTTTAGAATCAAAGGTTAAACTGAACTTCTACTCGTCACTTATGCCATAAAAAAGCAAAACAAAGCCATAAAAAACTTACAAAGCCATGAAAAACTGTTTTAATTCGATTTGGTTGACGTAACATCATGTTTGGTATATTAGAAACAGTTTAAACAAATTGGATTGGACAATTATAATTAGATTTGCCTTTCGCTTATTGTACTAAAAAATAAATCAGATTGATGGGGTATTTCACGAAATATCATTATTTTTATGTGTGTAAATATAATGTTGGGAACCAGTGTATATAACAGGATCTCCTTCGTCTGGGTTTCAACAACAACAACACATACTTTACCTCCGGCCACACATTTAACTGCCGTAAACCCCTGGGTTGGCTGTGTGGTCTGAGCCTTTCACACATACTTTACCTAGGAAGTTTATTGAGGTATGATAATAATGGAAGAGAACTGTCAAGTTACACAGGCCTTTTAAAATCTAATACGAATTTACTAGATTTTTAACTACCAATTGCAGTTGGCAAGCTGTAGTTTTCAAACTCATATTCACATAATCTGCCTAAAGATGGCGTTATCTGCAATGGGAATGCGGCCCAAGCTGTTGAAACGCTCTCTCTAGGAGGGTTATGCTAGTATAACTCTTTAATGTACCTTTGATACTTTTAATCTTTTAATGCCTAGTTTATATTCAATTTTGCACCTTTTTTTGCACCTAGTTATGCTAGGAGCTAAACCACTTTGGCCATGCAAAGAATCACTTTAGTTTACTGCAAAACATTCTGAAATCTGTGCTCATTTTTTTTTTCAGCTACTTTATTGATAAATTCGGCAAACTGATATGAAAAGCCACAATTACAGGCGTTCATAAAAATTCCAGCTTCATTTCTGAAATATTGATTTAATTATCGTCTGCCGAAGCGTTATTTTTGTACTTTTATATATATTATCATAACATCGGGAAACTTACTCTCCATTACGGACAGCTTTAATTCCCTGAAACTTTCAGTAACATACTTGCAAATGCTTTACAGTGTACGTTACAGGATAATTGAAAAATCCATACTTCCTCCTACTTTTCAGCGAAGTTTCATTTCCCGTGTTTCATTTTCGGGTTTTTCAAATACTCTCAGAGAACGTGGTGAGTCAAAGAATAAAATTCTCGAACAAAATTGCTTGTTCGAAAGTGGCAGCTTTCGCAGTATTGTTTTCCGAAAATATAATCTATGCTTGATCACGTAAATTTGCGTGTTGCAGAGTATGTTCCGCCATGATTTCATTAAAGCAAGTGCTGCATCTATAATAATCGCGTGTCACTATACTCACTAGTATTATACGAAATCGTGACGTCATACACATACACACGGCCGAATTGCATAAGCTTTGATAAAATATTTATTTGGACCGTGATTTGCAATTCATGAGCAGCGAGGAATACCAAATACGTCACAGGTGATACGTCACTGATAGTAATTAAGTCTGTCAAAGATAATGTAACCAATACTGTTAAAATGTTAGGTTGTATTTTATGTGAATCATCTTAAGGCGAGGGGATTAAATCTTGAAATAAATGTGGCAGGGATGAAACGGAAATATGTAACGGACGTGACATCATAATATTAAGCATGGAGGTAAAAGGAATTAAAACTTCATATTAAGAAAACGCCGATATCTTTTCAGTCAATAATTCAGGTAGCACTGAGATAAGATAAGTAGTCCTGCAGTGTATGCATTTCTATGGCAAAAAGCATAAAATATTTATTTAAACTGTCCATTTTGTAAAAATAAATTATTAACGCAGTGCAAAGTAGACCTGAAACAATAAAAACACTCCTACGTCTTCAAAATTATATTACCTTTCAATATATTTTTATTTCCATATAATATATACTCTGTCCTACAATTATGAAAAGACACTGGTTAATTATACTCATAATTAGAGAACCCTTAATTTAAAAACAATCAAAAATACATGTACTAAATACTACGCCTTCTGTTGTGTTAACTTTCAATAGCAGCTACTTTACTAACACTAGCGGCACCTAGATATAATTCTCAAAGCATTATGACATCTCCAAGCGTTTCAACCATAGGAGTTTCATCTCCTTTCTAACTCCTTGTTGTTGAAAATACCTAACAGAAAGCAATCGTTATGATTCAAAGGTCTGGGTGGCTTGACCTGGAAAACAAATTCAATAACCTTTATTTCCCGTATTTTACAGTTTGGCTAGGGATTTCGTAACTTACATTCTTTTACCAGAACTTTCCACAGAGAGGTTATAAGCTCGTCATCGTGGTGTTATAAGCTCGAGAGGTTATAAGCTCGTCATGGGATGGTCACGTGATACGAGTCAAAGTATCTGCCGAACTCTATACAAAACTCAATGTTGTTGTTGAGACCCAGATCGCCCGACCTACCAGAAAGGTGTAAGGTAACTGCTTGGACGGACTGGAAGATCCACCCAATTTTGACCGGAACCCAGTGTAGAAGGCATTCACAGGGGCCGTACTCTCCATCCCTCTACCATCAACCTCTCGGAAGGACTTACAGACCCACATGTTTAACGTGATCGTACTCCGCGTGAACACAGCGGCAGTTTTCGCAACGGAGGGAATCGAATCAAGGCCTACTGAGTTCAATTCCCTCGCGCTAGCCACTGGGCTATCGTGCCCTACAAAATTCAATGTCGAAAACCCAGACCATCCGACTCGTCCAGGGACTAAGAGCAGCAAGATGGATGACAAAATTCAATGTGTAATTTTCCTTCTGATTATATATATTCTATAAGCTATATTACTAAACAATATTGGTAGAAAAGTGTAAAAGAATCTTAATTTTAGATCTGCGATTTTTGCTCATTACAGTATCTGTAAGCTTTACCCTGTAAGCTATATTACTAAGCAACCAATGAGACCCGCGGGCACTCTGCCCTATAAGTAATAAACAAAAAACACGCAAGAAAGTTTCCTACTTTTGTTAAGTTTGTTTACCGAGTTGAGTCGTATATCTCAATTAAAAATTTACGAAATGATAAGAAATAAAATAACTTCAGGGTCTCACTTTCAGTATCTGATGTCATACGTTACGCAAAGCTCCATGGTTACATCGCAGTTTTCGCTGTGAAAGAAGCATAGTCATTGATTGCATTATGTAGAGCATGGGCTGCCCACATCATGGACTCACTTTTAGTATCTGATGTCATACGCTCGTAGAGAGCTCCAGAGGTCATGAAATGTTTACCCGTGATTGAAACACTTTTGGCGACATTTTGTAGCAGCGTTACCCAGAGATAGATAGATAGACAGATGAATTAAGGTGTTTATATTATTAATACTAGTTGAAAAGTGCTGAAAATTAAAATTTTAGATTTGCGATACCTCAGTAGTACAACATCGGCGCTTTACGTCAGTGTACGCTCATCTTTTGCGCTGACCGCTTGCATGCTGTGTAGAAGAACTGCAGAAGCTATATGCAAACGTGCCATAGTCGAAAACTTCGTCGTTTGCGATCCGGTTCCAACAAAATAAACTCCATACTATGAATCTATTAAAACTGTATAATTAAAACAGTTTACTGTATAAAAAACTTACTTGTTACAAAACTGTATAAAACTTACTTGTTACAAAACTGTAAAACAGTTTACTTGCTACAAAACTGTAAAGCAGTTTACTTGTTACAAAACTGTGAAACAGTTTACTTGTTACAAAACTGTATAAAAAACTCCATACTATGAATCTATTAAAACTGTATAAAACAGAAATATCAGTCATGCATAAGCATTGATTATAAAACACTTTCCAACTGAAAAACAGTTTTATTTAAACATCTCTAAAATGCGATACATTCAGCGGTGATATTTTTAAAATTATCACAGTACTACAATAATATATTATACTAATATACGAGATATATTTAGAAAACGTGAAACTTTATCTAAATATATCTCGTCAGCTTCTGTATGTAAATTCAATGAATATTTCATTCATATCACTTATATTCCAGACTCCAGAGTTGAATAATTTTGCTTGAAAAAACTTCAGCAATTCTTAAGCAACTCACCTTACAATCGATTGATTTGTTAAAATTAGGCTTTTCGTTGTAGAAATAATCAAAGTTTAAAATAAAAAATATTGTAATTGCGTAGGTATGGAATTTAGATACACAGATAATACGCAAAAATAAAGCTGCTTTATGACGGATGCAACACTAAATATAAATTTAAAAGATCCTTAAATATCACGAGTTTTACACACGGAAAAAGATGGATGCTATATTTTATTTTACAATTTTTATTTAAAAAACTATCTGACATATTTAGCTGACATTTTTTTCTTCCGCATTTTATGTAATAATTTGAATATTTCCTAAAATTTTTGAAGAAATTTGTGAACTTTAACATTGCTTAAAAATATTTGAAAAATTAAAGTCTCATAGGGTTCAATGTATTTAATTTCTTCAACCTGGGTTAAATTCGAAACTAGTTAGGTGACAATATTAATCTTTTTTTATTCCCATATGTCCAACACACCGTCTCAACAACATACTAAAATTTCATTTTGATAATGTCATTTCTACGGCAGTTATCGTGCGCACAGACCAAACAGACCGACAGAATGACCAAAGTCATAAACACTTTTTAACTAAATAAATAATTTGGTATCACGCCTTGATTTCAACTAAATAAGATTAAGGACACAACATTTATACAGAAGGTATTTTATTAAAACTTCTTATAAGACTTACAAAGTATTAAAAATGCCAGAGCGCTTTCGAACATTAATACGCTCTTCATCAGTGGCTATATGGAAAGTAAATATGGATCGTTCGTATGTAGGTAAGTAACATAACAAATTTGCATAATTAAATAGAAAATTAGTAAATGAACAGACTATTATCCATGAAATATACATATAAATTTAAAATATATTTTAAACGGATTCAAAATGTAAGTATATCACGAAAAAAGTACAAATGTAAAATATTATTTTATTACAGGAACAAGAAAGATCAATCATGCATAAAGCAGTGATTATGAAACACTTTCCAACTTCAATGCAATTTCATTTAAACATCTCTAAAAAGCGATACATTCGTCGGTAATATTTTAAAAATTATCACAATACTACATTAATTTATTATATTTGAAAACTTCATCGAAGAAAATGAACTTCATTCAAATGACGGCATTGAAATATAAATTGCCTGGTTTAAACATCTCTAAAATGCGATACATTCCATGCGATACATTAATTTATTATATGAACTTAAAAGTTCATCCAAAAAAAATGAACTGCATTCAAATGATGTCAATTAAATATAAATCGCCTGGCTTCTCGGTAATGATCTTAACATTATCATAATACTACAATAATTTATTATATTTGAAAACTTCATCAAAAACAACTGAAATTTATTCAAATGACGCCATCGAAATATAACACGCCTGGCTCTCTCTATAAAAGCAGCATTTCATTCATAAGCATTTTCCCATTCATTTCATTCATCGCAATACTATAACAATTTATTTTATTTAAAAACTTAAGACCATGGAGTTACAAGTAATTAAACTCGATGCTTAAAACTTCATCGAAAAAAATCGTCCTTCTCTTTGTAAAATCAATGAATATTTCATTCATATCAGCTATGCAGACTCCATGAGCTAAATAATTTTGCCTTAAAGAAATACAGCAACTCTTACACAACTCAATCTACATATTTTGTTGTTTACATTTTACATAAGTGAAAAATAGGCTTCGTTGTAGACATAATCAAATTTGGATGATCATTTAAACTCAAATATATTGTAATTACGTTGTTTCAGTATGTAGATGCACAGAATTCAAGCAAAAATAAAACGATTTTAGAACTCAATATGAATTAAGAAGAACTTTAAAAATCAGGATTTTGAGACAAGATGGATGCCATATATCATTTTGAAGTGAGTCACGTGATATTTTCATATCATGGTCACGTGATCGCTTCATATAAGAGGTGTAATTATTATTTTAATTTTTATTTAAAAACTACTGAATATATTTTGCTGAAATTTTTTTCATATATTTTATGGGATAATTTGAATATTACCTAAAATTTTCGAAGCAATTTATGAATTTTAAATCCGCTTAAAAATATTTGAAAAATTAGGTCCCATAGGGTTCAATGTATTTCATTTTTTCAACCCGGGTTCAATCCAAAACTAATTGGGTGATATTACTCATTTATATTCCCATAGGTCCCTCAGACCGTCTGAACAACATACTAAAATTTCCTTTTGCTAAAGTCATTTTTACGGCAGTTATCGTCCTAACGGGCAGACAGACAGACAGACAGACAGAATGAGCAAAGTCATAAACACTTTTCAACTATGTTGTGAAGTGTTAAAATGGATTCATAAGGGAGAATATTACGTGGGTTATTACAACGCATTAAAAGGAACGTTTTTCCGAAAACGAGCAGGAAATTATGATTAAATACATATTGAGCAAGAGCCGTAGAAAGTTTACCACCTTTGACATGACCATCGTGCTCTGCTAAACGGATGCCAACATTGCGTTTGGTACTGCCAATCAAAATTTATAGTCACCATCTTGGAGACAACAGGGAAGCCACATAAACCCCAGCATAGCTTTTAAAGTTTTAAATATACTTTAAAGTTATATTAAAAGTTATTTAAAGTTATATAACTTTAAAAGCTATACTGGGGTGCATGTGGTTCCCCTGTTGTCTCCTATGGTGACTATAATTTTTTATATTGGCATTACCAAACTCTACGTTGGCAGCCGTTTAGCGGGCACGCTCGTGATGTTAAAGGTGGTAAACTTTCTACGGCTTTTGCTCAAAACTTAGTTAATGATAATTTCCTACCCGTTTTTTGAAAAAACATTCCTTTTAATGCGTTGTAATAATTCTTTTTAATTCGTTCCTTTTAATGCACGTAATGCTCTCCTTTATGAATTCCATTTTTAACACTTTACAACAAAGTTGAAAAGTGCTTATGACTTTGTTCATTCTGTCTGTCTGTCTGTCTGTCCGTTAGCACGATAACTGCCGTAAAAAGGACTTTATCAAAATGAAATTTTAGTATGTTGTTCAGACGATCTGTGGAACCTCTGGGAATATAAATGAATAATATCACCCAATTAGTTTTGGATTTAAACAATGGGTTGAAAAAATGAAATACATTGAACCCCATTCGACCTAATTTTTCAAACATTTTTAAGCGGATTTAAAATTCACAAATTGCTTCGAAAGTTTTAGAAAATATTCAAATTGTTCCTTAAAGTATATAAAAAAATTTTTGAACAAGATATATTCAGTAGTTTTTTAAATAAAAATTAAAATAATAATTACACCCTTTATATGAAGAGATAACGTGACGATTATATGAAAATATCACGTAAACCACTTCAAAATAAAATATGGCATCCATCTTGTGTCAAAATCGTGATTTTTAAAGTTCTTTTTAATTCATATTTAGTGTTGTATCCGTCTTAAAACCGCTTTATTTTTGCTTAAATTCTGTGCATCTACATACTGAAACAACGCAATTACAATATATTTGAGTTTAAATGATTATCCAAATTTGATTATTTCTACAAGAAGCCCAATTATCACTTATGGAAAATGTAAACAGCACAATATGTAGAATGAGTTGTATAAGAATTGCTGCATTTCTTTAACGCAAAATTATTTAGCTCATAGAGTCTGTATAGCTGATATGAATGAAATAATCATTGATTTTACAGAGAGAAGGACGATTTTTCCCATGAAGTTTTAAGCATAGAGTTTAATTACTTGTACCTCTATGGTCTTAAGTTTTTAAATAAAAAAAATTATTATAGTATTGTGATAAATGAAATGAATGGAAAAATGTGTATGAATGAAATGCTGCTTTTATAGAGCGAGCCAGGCTTGTTACATTTCGATGATGTCATTTGAATAAATTTCAGTTCTTTTTGATGAAGATTTCAAATATAATAAATTATTGTATTATTGTGATAATTTTAAAAATATTACCGAGGAATGTGTCGCATTTTAGAGATGTTTAAACCAGGCAATTTATATTTCAATGCCGTCATTTGAATAAAGTTCATTTCTTTTATTTATATTTCTTATTATTTCTTTTTTTTTATGAAGTTTTAAGTTTTCAAATGTAATAAATTAATGTAGTATTGTGATAATTTTTAAAATATTACCAAAGAGTGTATCACATTTTGAGATGTTTAAATAAAATTGCATTGAAGTTGGAAAGTGTTTTATAATCAATGCTTTAAGCATGATTGATCTTTCTTGTTATTTATATCTACCGTGCGACGATTTGTAATTTTGATCCCGTTCAAGTTTTTCTTGGCGACTCATTCTCGACTTTATGCAATTCAAGTCTCTTCATGGTTATATTTGACGTCATTCTAATAAAGATCGGGCTTGACTGTCCTATCGAATTTGCATTTTTCCTGTAATAAAATAATATTTTACAATTGTACTTTTCTCGTGAATACTTACATTCTGAATCCTTTTAAAATATATTTTGTATTTTCTATATACGAGTATTTCTTGGATAACAGTCTGTTTGTTCATTTACTAATTTTCTATTTAATTACGCAAATTTGCTATGTTACTTATCTACTATATACGGACGATCCATATTTACTTTCCATATAGCCACTGATGAAGAGCGTATTAACGCTAGAAAGCGCTCTGGCATTTTTAATACTTTGTACGTCTTATAAGAAGTTATAATAACATACCTTCTGCCTAAGCCTTGTATTCTTAATCTTATTTACTTTTCAACTTTGTTGGAAAGTATTAAAAGGCGCGTCAATGTGCCATCGCATCTAACATAAAGTATCACTGTACTTAATTAATCTCATGGCTGTGAGGTGCTTAGATTTTTCTTCTGCGCGACCAAAAGACGAATCGACAAACAGATATGTTTTTTAATTAAAACTAAATATTTGGGGAAATTAACAATACTTGATTTAATACTTTAAACTTAATACTTTAAACTTAATACTTTAAACTAACAATTAGACCCTACATGCTTGAAAAATAAAGTATCAGAGAAGATAGTTCTACAACCTCTTACTACTAAAATCTTTACACGCGGGCTTGGCTAAGAACCAAGACAGAACCCCACAGATGTTTAATTGAAGAAGAATTCTCACGCTTGAAATCTCGTACAGAGCTTTAATGAGCAGAATTTATCGTTTGCGAAAATCTATAGACATATTTACAGCAGTGTAAGGATCTACTAATGTTAGGCCTAGCTAGAATTTAATAAAAATGAAAGTATCCTCGTACATTAATGCTTAAAGAGAATTTTCTGCAACTCTTAATTTGTCTAAAAACTTTGATGGGGGGGGGGGGATATAACTATCCCTACAGAGTTAAATTACTTTTTAATTTCCTTCCCATGCATCTTAACAAGCAATATACTCGTTCTCCGCACGGAATATATCGTATAAAGAAACTTAAATATCATAAGTATATGTAAATTCCTATAGTATATAAAATGTCATTGTAATCCAAAGCATTTTTACTTTCCTTATATACATAATGTATAAGGAGAGTATTGTGACGGGGTCGAAAATTCGAAATCGAGTTTTCGACGGGAGAGCACGTTTCAAGCATCCCTGATCACGAATCAAACATTTTTGAAATGATGTCTGTGTGTGTGTGTGAAAGTATGTGTGTGTGTGTGTGAAAGTGTGTGTGTGTGTGTGTGTGTCAGTGAGTCTGTGGAGACGATAACTGACGAACGAATGGACCGATTCAAACCAAATTTGGTACAAAAATCACAATCCGTAAACACTGGAAGCCTATTGTTTTTATACGTAATCGAATCTTCAGAACCCCCCTAAATTTTCGAATAAAATTTTGAAAAAAACGTCAAAACATCAAAACCACAAAAAAAGTTACACAAATAGACATTGCTTATGTAATTTTTCATTAGAAAACGATTGACAACAATTTTAGAACGCTAACATGAACCGTTCTCGAGATACTGTACATTTTTCAAAAACATTATCAAAAAGTCATATAAAATAAAAAAAAATATTTCCTGTTGAAAAACATGTTCACTTTTCATATGTAATACATTGGGTGACATCATTCTCGTGGATCTAGCTCGTTCCATTCATGAATAAAAATTCTTTGAATAATACTTTTGTATTTGAACGCCAATAGTCATTTATCTGCTGTAAGAATAACTTATTTCTCCGTCCCTAACGCTTGGCGAGATTTTAGCGACGAATTTTGCGGAATGTCGCCAATTTGGCGACTTTTTGAAATGTTGCCAAATTAACGAAAATCTCGCCAAATGGATAAAAATGACGCTAAATCAATGAAAATGACGACTAATTGTCGAAAATTCAATATCTTGGAAAGAATATTAGTATCTACTATAAGAAAAACCTATTTTTTTGCTGTAAAAGTAGTAAATTCATTACATTATATAAGGAAAGTCATGTGTTGCCCACATCAGATTTTTTTAATATGTAATTTAATTCTCCTGAAAATAACTATAAGAATCTCATAAGAATCTTTATTCTCACTATATAAAATTATCCTCACAGGCAGATAGATCTGAAAAATAAAACATCCTGATTCCGTTTGTAAATAAATTTACAAAAATATATATATATATATGAAATTGGAACAACAAATTCCAAAATAAAAGCTCTAAAATGGTATTAGAATATATACTCATACTATAACTCTGTTTCAACAATTTGTAACACAATATGAGTTAATTGACTACACAATGTATGATTTGAAAATTTTTTGCTAAGATAAAACAGATGACACTTGAAACTGAGAATATCAATAATTCTCTTTACTCTAGAGAATTCATTTTAGAGACCCAAATATCAGAATCTATAAAAAAAAAAAGCTCGATATAAATCTGTATAAATCTATATTGGCTTGGCGCCAATACCTATTTTTAATTTTCTGAGTTTAATAGAGTTTTCAATTATTACTCTCGCAATGGCTTTATTCTACTTTTTATAAGTAAGAGTGTTCTACTTTTGAAAAGACCTAATGAATGTTTAATCGTTATAATCACATTAAAAATAGGCGGTGGCTCCAGTCCGGGGGAGCCGATTTAATTTAGAGTGAATTACGTCTGGTATAAAAAAATTCCTATTAAATTTCAATCATATATCCTGGTATAAATCCTTCAATTATACAGCCTTTCACAGGGTTAGTAAATTATTCCCTCAATATTCATATCTATCGGAAATAGAACCACATTTTCAATATAGTTCAAAACATTAAAATATCGAAATTATAAACACTATCTATCGAAAGCAATGAACAAAATCAGAAATCAAATTTTATACCTTATAAGATTTTCAAAGGGCTATAGATTACTTACTAGATATAGTTTTCGAAAATGGAGATAATCTTTTTTCACCTGATAAGACAATTGTTCGAAAAGTATACAAGCACTGTAAAAACAAATCACTGATCTTGAAACAAGATTTACAACTGAACATTGTTGTCGCTTACTATTAATACCTATATTTTACAGTTTAGACGGCATTTCGAGTAAATTTAGTGCAAACTATTTAAAATATTGAAATTACTTTCACATATTCACAAATTATTCCTGACAAAAAAGTATACATTGTTTATATTTTTATAAATTAGGTTCGGAGATATATGTCCAAAGTGGTTACATTTTCCTTAATGCTCCGATTTCAGCCGGATAATTCGCCATAGACGTTGTTTACACAAAAAGTCAAATTTTGAACGTTTTGTGTTAGAATAATTTTATCATGAATGTTATTAATTTTGCTTTAAAGTTTTATTTATAACAACAAATTATTGTCAAAGAAAACCGAGTTGCAATAATAAGGTGCTAGTTTCGATATGCCACAGGGTAGGTCAATATAAGCACTGTAAATATATTTATGTAGAGTTCTTTATTGCTGCAAGGAAACTCACACAGCTAGCATAAATTTATTATCTCCATAAATGTGTAATGTGATTCGCCTCCGTTGGTGCAATGTGTTTTACTTCTCAGTCACTGGTCGAAATATGTCGAACATCATTAGGCTGGCAGTAAAATATATTTCATTTTAATAAATCTTATTTAAAAGCATATCATTTATGTGAAAACTGTTATAACCTAAAGCGGCCTCTGTACCACACACACAATGTACACTGGGTGGCCAAATTATCAGAGCTACCTTACTAATAACGGATTGGCCGCTTCCATTTTGATAACAGCCGTCATTCTTCGTTGTAGAATCTATGCCTAGAATCTGAAATCATAGCGCAGAAATTTCGGCCCATGGTAACATAATAGCAGGCTCAGTAAATATTAAAAATTTAGCAATTTAGTCATTAAGTATGGTTTAGTGAATTTAAGAAATACAGTTAGTTCAGAAAATTTATCTAAATAATTTGAGCCATAAAGTATCGTGATTAACAATAATACATTTCAAATGAGGACACATGACTTTCGAATTTGCTGAAAATCATTCCAATCACATTTAGTATCTACATATTGATTTAAGACGTCTAAATATAAAATTGCATTAAATTTGGGCATAAGGTTTTGGGTACGTACAGCCAAAATTGGCATACGTTTGGTATATAAAAGTTTAATAAACGTATAAATAAGGTTGTAATAGAACCATCCAAAACCAGAATTAACACTTGGATAAATATATAACGTTTGACTTTACCTTCAAAATGATGGGTTTCCATGTTGTGCTTCGTGAGATTCCCAATTGGTTATTTCAACATTTTGGACATCGACTGAATAGGATCAAGAATAATGAAATTATATTTTCCGCTATTCACAACAAAACTTCCACTAGATATTACCAATAAAAATATATTAAATGATTCAAGAGCTTCACACAACTGAGATATCAGTCCTCTGGACGAGTCGGACGGTCTGGGTCTTCTACACAACTGAGATAGGAACACCGCGTGCTGTTGGCACATTTCGGGCGCGGTAGTCCGGTGGTTTGCGCGCTGTATTTGCACGCTGCCACAACTGCCGCAGTGTTCATGCGCAGAACGATCAAGTTAAACATGTGGGTCCGTAAGTCCTTCCGAGGGGTTGGTGGTAGGGGAAGGAGGGTACGGTCCCATGTACTAAACCAATCATGTTCACTAAACCAATCTGAAACCAATCAAGCACGGTGACAGGATATGTTGCCCTGTTGAAAGTGATCATCTGCGTCGGGGAACACTCTAGCCATAAATGGATGTACCAAGTCTGCAGCAATTTTGAGGTAGCCCGTAGCATTAAGAGATGTTTCCAGGGGTATTAGGGAACCCAGTGTTTCCCAGACTATTATTCCACGCTTATTTGTGCTGCTTATGCTATGTTTCAATTCTGCCATCAGCATGGAACTCCGAGATTTGTCTGACCAAGCGACCTTTTTTCATTCATCAAGTGTCCAATTGCGATACTTCTTGGCCCCACATCAGCATACTTTCCCGTTTTTCTGTGATATCAAGAGCACACTTGTTTGTGTTCTACTGTTAAAGCCTATTCGGGACAAGGTCCGTTGTGTTATGCATTCGGATATGCTTTTTGGTGCACCTGCATTTTACCGAGCTACAATCTGTCGTGTCCTTTCTGCTGTCGTAGACAATTCGTACCAGTCGCCTGTTACCTCTTTGATTCACAATTGCCACAAGTTTTCAAGTTCGTAGTTTTCTTTGTTAGATAAGTCGATCCGAAAATTTAACTTGTAATAACAGCGTAGATTTAGAGTCACATTTAGCATCCTGCCAAACACGATACGTTTTGTGTTGTTGTCGTTGTTGAAACCCAGACCGTCCGACCTACCAGAAAGGTGTAATACTACTGGTCATTGTTGATTTGACTGGTGATGGTCATTGTTGATTTGATTGGTGTTGGTTACATTGTTGGTGTGGTTGCTGATTCGACTTTTGAGGCATTGTTGGTTATTGCTAGTGTTGATTTGAGGCAAGCTATTCAGGTAGCTAGTGGTGCTTGCAATTTTTTTATCTCAATTGTGTTGTTGTTGAGACGCAGACCGTCCGACCTACCAGAAAGGTGTAAGGTAACTGTTTGGACGGCCGAGAAGTGCCACCCAATTTAGACCGGAACCCAGTGGGGAAGGCATCCACAGGGACCGTACCCTCCTTCCCCTACCACCAACCTCTCGGAAGGACTTACGGACCCACATGTTTAACTTGATCGTTCTCCGCATGAACACGGCGGCAGTTGTGGCAGCGTGCGAATCCAGCGCGCAAACCACCGGACTACCGCGCCCGAAATGTGCCAACAGCACGCGGTGTTCCTATCTCAGTTGTTTGAAGCTCTTGGATCATTTAATATATTTTTATTGGTAATATCTAGTGAAAGTTTTGTTGTGAATAGCGGAAAATATAATTTCATTATTTTTGATCCTATTCAGTCGATGTCCAAAATGTTGAAATAACCAATTGGGAATCTCACGTAGAAGCACAACATGGAAACCCATCATTTTGAAGGTAAAGTCAAACGTTATATATTTATCCAAGTGTTAATTCTGGTTTTGGATGGTTCTATTACAACCTTATTTATACGTTTATTAAACTTTTATATACCAAAGCTATGCCAATTTTGGCTGTACATACCCAAAACCTTATGCCCAAATTTAAGGCAATTTTATATTTAGACGTCTTAAATCAATATGTAGATACTAAATGTGATTGGAATGATTTTCAGCAAATTCGAAAGTCATGTGTCCTCATTTGAAATGTATTATTGTTAATCATGATACTTTATGGCTCAAATTATTTAGATAAATTTTCTGAACCAACTGTATTTCTTAAATTCACTAAACCATACTTAATGACTAAATTGCTAAATGCATCTTTATTATCCCTTGAACTGAATTAACTTATATTATAATACATGAAATCCACGATTTATTTACAAAATTTCTCGAATTTGTTTAACGAACTAATTTTATATGTCGATGTCACCACAAATAGAAGTATCTTATTTGTGAATGAAAAGCAATAGTAGACTCTATATTCAAAGCTAGACATGTCAATACGATTCTGACAATTCTGAAATATATTGGTGTTTATATTTATTCCTGATACTATGATGATACATAATAACATTACTTTATATCCATAGCATATTTATTGCATTGTCTTATAGATTCATTGGTTATACCAATTGCTTTAGCATATTCAATTTCAAGTTCAATTAGCATATACTAGCATATTTGTTAATTTTTATAACTGTAACATTTTAATGTATATTCATTGTAAAATGTTTCAAAGGTATTACTTATTGCTTTTAAAGTAATTTAATTAAACTTACTTATCGTTTATTTTTATGCGATTTAAAGAACTTTAGTCCCAAGTGGTAATCGTACCACTAGCATATTTGTTAATTTTTATAACTGTAACATTTTAATGTATATTCATTGTGAAATGTTTCAAAGATATTACTTATTGCTTTTAAAGTAATTTAATTAACCTTACTTATCGTTTATTTTTATACAAAGTAAGAGAAGAACTTTTAAAGAACTGTAGTTCCAAGTGGTAATCGAACCACCGCTCTTCTCTTGCTATACGAAAAGTTATACATTAAGATACTGAGACGAAATGCTTATCTTCTATATTGGAAGTAAACATTATAGAGTCCTTCTCCAGATTTCAATTTTTAAGTAAATTTTCAGGGCTCAAAGACCACTTAACTATCAATTTTTACTTTCTCTGTAATACATGGTAATGTATAGGGAAAGTATGGGAATCATGCCAAAAATCACAACTCGAGTTTTCGACGGATCTACACGTTTCGAGACCTCTAGAATACGAAAAAACTATTTTTAGTGTAACGTCTGTGTGTGTCTGTATGTGTGTCTGCCTGTGCAATGTATGTATTCACTCTAACTAAAAACTAATGGATCGAATTTCATAACATTTGGTATGTAATTCACTTGGGTGAGACCCTGGTGATGATTAGTTTTTGGTACGATTCGTAAAAACAGAACCCGCCTTTTTCTGCAAAATGTCCAGTAAAAATTTCATGTATCCACTCTAACTAAAATACTAATTGACCAAATTTCACAAAAATTTGATAGATAAGTTACTTGTAGGATGATCGGCTGCTGATTAGATTTTGGTACGATTCAGGAAAGAACAACCTGCATTTTTTTACGAAATGGCCCGCAAAAATCGCCAAAATGTAAAAAAAAACTATGTATGCTCAAATATATCCATTAAATACCTGTTTTATACGTAATTTTTAACGAAGAAAAGAATAAGACCAACTTCATTACACTAGGACTAGCTGCCAACGGCCGTACCGTGCTGAAAACACCGGTTCTCGTTAGATCACCGAAGTCAAGCAGCATCGGGCGCGGTTAGTACTTGGTGGGTGACCACCTCGGAACGCCGCGTGCTGTTGGCCATCTCGGGTGCGGTATCCCCGTGGTTTGCGCGCTAGATTTGCACGCTGCCACAAATGCCGCCGTGTTCATGCGGAGTACGATCACGTTAAACATGTGGGTCCGTAAGTCCTTCCGAGAGGTTGGTGGTAGGGGAAGGAGGGTACGGTCCCTGTGGATGCCTCCCCCACTGGGTTCCGGTCTAAATTGGGTGGCACTCCCCGGCCGTCCATACAGTTACCTTACACCTTTCTGGTAGGTCGGACGGTCTGGGTCTCAACAACAACAACACTAGGACTAGCTGTTCTCGATATATTTTAATTTTTTTCATATTTTCTCTACGCTACCGTTGAAAATAAGTTCAGTTACCAAATGAGAACGAAAATTGAATTAAAAATGAATTGAATTTAAATAAAATAAAGAGAACGTGGATATAAGTCTGCAGAGAAAGTCGTGTGCTGCCCACATCAGATTTTTTATTTTCCCTGTAATACATGGTAATGCATAGGGAAAGTATTGGAATCGTGTCGAAAATCGTAACTGGAGTTTTCGACGGATTTACACATTTTGGGACCTCTAGAACACGAAAAACCTATTTTAGCGTAATTTTTGTGTGTGTGTCTGTCTGTGCAATGTATGTATCCACTCGAACTCAAAAACTAATTGACCAAATTTAATAAAATTTTATCGGTAAGTCACTTGTGGGTGACTCTAATGCTGATAGATTTTGGTACGATTCTGCTAAACGAATCTGGCTTATTTTGCGAAATGGCCGGTATCGAATCTAACTGAAAAACTAATTGACCCAATTTCACAAAATTTTGTAGATAAGTCACTTTTAAGTTACCCTGGTGCTGATAAAATTTTGGTACGATTAAAAAATAAATTACCTACCATTTTTTGCAAAATGGGTTGCAAAAATCGACGATATCTAAAATAAAAGGCTACGTATGTTCAAAAGTATTAATGACAATTTTTAACAATATTATTAATTATAAAATAATTTTTAACTATAAAAGTAATAAGATCAACGATTAGCAGTTCTCGAGATATTTTTGTTTTTTCGAATTTTTGTTACGCCAGTTTTGAGAATATGTCCAGATGCTAAATGGAAACGAAAATTAAAACTGCAAATTCAGTGTCATTTCAAATAAGTATGCGTGTTGTTGTGTACAATAAAACTGAATTTAATGAAGTATTAAAGAAATGAAGAGAAAGTTAATTTAAGTCTGCAGGGAAAATCATATGCTGCCTACATCGGATTTGTACTTTCCCTGCAATACATGATAATGTATAGGGAAAGTATTGGAATAATGCCGAAACTCGTAACTTGAGTTTTCGACGGATCTATGCGGTTTGGGACTTCTTGAACAGGAAAAATTTATTTTTAGCCTAACGTCTGTCTGTGTGTGTGTGTGTGTGTGTCTGTCTGTCCAATGTATGTATCCACTCTAAAAAACTAATTGACTAAATTTTATAAAATTTGGTGGGTAAGTCACTTGTGGATGATCCTGGTGCTGAGTAGATGTTGGTACGATTCGGGATAAAAGAACCTGCCTATTTTTACGAAATGGCCAGTAAAAAATGGCTGTATCCACTCTAACTGAAAAACTAGCTGATCAAACTTCAAAAAATTTGATTAATAAGTCACTTGTAAGTTACCCTGGTTCTGATTAGATTTTGGTACGATTCGGAAGAGAAGAACCTGATTATTTCGCGAAATGCAAGCAAAAATCTTCAAAATCGAAACTAAAAGATTACATATGCTCAAACGCACCAACTAAATACTTGTTTTATACGTAATTTTTGACGATCAAAGAAATAATACTAACTCCATTGCTCTAGGTCTAGCCGTTCTCGAGATAGTTTAATTTTTTTTTCGCATTTTTGCTACGCGGGTTTTGATAAGTGAGAATAGGCCCAGTTATCAAATTAAAACGAAATGATTAAAAGTGTAAATTCACTGTAATTTCAATTAATTGTGCGTGTTATTTAGTTAAATTAAACTCAATTTGATGAATTATTAATGAAATAAAGATGAAATGTATTTTAGTCTGCAGAGAAAGTCATGTGCTGCCAACATCAGATTTTACTGTACAGGCCATATTACTCATGAATTAAAAATTGCTGTCGTGATGCTGTCGTGAATCATAGAGTCCTTAGACAAATCACGCTTGGTCTTCTTAGACTTTAATTATCACTGCATTTAATGTGCTCAGAAAGGCACACAAACACAGATTGGATAGATCGTATATCTCTTGTTCAGGATTGCCCAGAACATATTCACCAAACTTCGATTTTCAATTTTCCGATCCTACCACTAACTTTCTCTTTTCGTATACTATGTATGCCATGGAACATAAAAATAACGTTAGCTAACGATTTTCTTACGTATACAGAATCTTCTTTCAAAGTCTGTCTACGCAAGCGAATAGAATAACATAATCAGCGACGTTCTTCCAGCATTCTCTCCAAAGTAAACCCTGGGGGAGTTGGGAAGTTCAAAGGATTATTTTTCTTTTGAGGAAGGCTTTCGTTCTCCTCTATTTCTTTGAATTTATCTTAAAAGGTGCAAGGGTGCCTCTTTCTAATCCACAAGGATTGATGTCCATGCAAAACCTATAATAGGATTTTGCTGTATTTCTGTATAAATAAAGGAGCATCTTATCATTGCCATTTTATTTAAAAAAGGATATTTATATAGATTTCATGTGGTAATTATTTTAGTTATTATATAGTTAGAGTACCATGGTTTTACTGTCTTACAGCTCGTCAGCACGATGCTGACAACGAGATGATCTGTGAATGGAAAAGTCCTTAAAGAAAATATTTTATAATTTATCTGGTAGCAGTATTTAGTTGTTATATAGTTAGAGTGCGATGGTTTTACTGTTTTACAGCTCGTCAGCACGATACAGACAACGAGATAATTTATGAATGGAAAACTTCTTAAAGAAAATATTTTATAATTTTCTGGTAATAGTATTTAGTTGTTATATAGTTAGAGACTAGCATCTCAATCCTGCGGTCATTCCCAATGGGAAGCAAAATCCGGCCCAATGCGCATGCTCACGGACTTTTCCTCTCCAGTGCTTCAATATTTCATCAAGGGGTAATATAAATAGTGTGCAGAAGCTGAAGATACAATGTTACGATCGAAATCGCAGCTGACTGTCTGACATGCTTCCCAATTACAGTTTTACGATTAAAATCGTAACAATGCGATCCAAAATGTACAACATTGCATCCCAATGAGAATATTTACGAATATGTACAGTGTTGCCTTGGATTTTAATGTTTGTTCAGAGATTTTACGATTTTTAGGCATTGTCAATTTGTAATGTAATGGTTGAATGGTAAACAGAACGAAGAACTTCCCTCTATTTTTTAAATTCTAATCCGATTTTAAATGTATGGTAAAGGAAAGTTTTATTTTAAATAACATAATATTTTATGATTTCGTAATTTATAGATTTAAAAATTACATTCGTAATTTTATACACAAGCGGAAAAAAGTTTTTCGATTCTAGGAATTATGAAAGAAAAATAAATATTACAAATTGACAATGCCTAAAAATCGTAAAATCTCAGAACGAACATTAAAATCCAAGGCAACACTGTACGTATTCGTAAATATTCTCATTGGGATACAATGTTGTACATTTTGGATCGCATTTTTACGATTTTAATCGTAAAACTGTAATTGGGAAGCATGTCAGACTGTCAGCTGCGATTTCGATTGTAACATTGTATCTTCAGCTTCTGCTCACTATTTATATCACCCCTTGCCGAAATATTGAAACACTGGAGAGGAAAAGTCCGTGAGCATGCGCATTGCGCCGGATTTTGTTTCCCATTGGGAATGACCGCAGGATTGAGATGCTAGTTAGTTAGAGTGCGATGGTTTTACGGTCTTGCAACTCCTCGGCACGATGCGGACAACGAGATGATCTGTGAATAGAAAACTCCTTAAAGAAAATATTGTATAATTTTTCTGGTAGTAGTATTTAATTCCAATTTAGTAACGATGTGAAACATTTTAATCTCGCCAGCTGTTGAAAATATTCTAAGCGTTGACTATTACAATGAAGCGACTTCTGGCTTATATCAGCGCGTTGCATAAAAGCAAGATACTCAACTGATCATCCATCATCACCTAAAGATCATGGTTTACGGTCATTGCCACTTGTCATCACGTGGTAACTATGTTCAAAATAAATAACTACTTTTAACAGAAAAATCGTAAACTCTTTGCTTTTGTGCTCATTAAACAACTAATTGTCTACACCGTGCTGACGAGTGGCAATAACCTAGAAACTATTGTCCACGGGTAGGTATGGATGACCAGTTGATCAATTTATTTCTTTTAAATGCGAGGTGTTTTATTATACAAAAGTAATTTTGGAATAATAATGTGCAGTAAAGTTCAGTAGGGTTTTTCTCTCTAGACATCATTCGGGAGCACGTATACCCACAATTAATCAGAAAGACACGCAGACACAGACATCATTGGATAAATCGTATATTTGTGCTCAGGGATCGTATACCCACCAAACTTCGATTGAAAACTTTCCAACCCTATAACTAACTTTCTCTTTACCTATTTCATGGAACGTAAAAATATCGTTAGTTTACAGTCCTTGATTTGGTAAAGGGTCAGACATTCTCTTCCAGATGCTGTCTACGTGAACGAAGGGAATAACATAATCAACGGTGTCCTTTCAGTATTTTTCCCAAAGTAAATCCGGAAGGAATTGAGAAGTTTAGAAAACTATTTTGCTTTTAAAAGGAAGGATTTTGTTCTTTTTTAATGGGTGCTTACTCTCTTTCTACTCCCGAAGGATTGCTGTCCAGAAGAAAACCTATAAAAGAATTTTGTTACATTTCTGTATAAATAAAGGACTATCCTATCTTTTCATTTTTGTTTAACAAAGTGGTGTCTATTTAAGTTGCACATGATATTTTTAGTTTCCCTGCATCCCTGCAATACATGGTAATGTATAAGGAAAGTATTGGAATTGTGCCGAAAATCGCAACTCGAGCTTTCGACGAGTCTACACGTTTTGGGAACTCTAGAATACAAAAAAAATTATTTTAGCGTGACGTCTGTGTATGTGTATGTCTGTCTGTCTCTTTGTGTGTGTGTGTGTCTGTCTGTGCAGATTTTGCATCTACTCTAACAAAAAAAACTAATTGACCGAATTTCATAAAATTTTGTAGATATGTCCCTTGTGGGTAACCCTTGTGCTGACTAGATTTTGGTACGATTCGGGATATAAAAAAAACCCTGCTTCTTTGCGAAATAATCCGCAAAATTTGCCTGTATCTACACTAGCTAAAAACCTAATAGACCAAATTTCACAAAATTTGGAAGATAATTCCATTGTAGTTTAACTTGGTGCTGTTTAGATTTTAGTACGATTCGGAAGAAAAGAACCTCCCTTATTTTGGGAAATGACCAGCAAAAATCGTTAAATCTAAGAATAAAAGACTATGTAGGCGCAAATATATCAATTAAATGCTTATTTTATACATAATTTTTGACGATGAAAAGAATAAGGCCAACCCCATTACTTTAGGACTAGCCGTTCTCGAGATATTTTAATTTTTCGCATTTTCGCTACGCCACCTTTGAAAATAAGTCCAGTTGCCAAATGAAAATGAAAATTGAATTAAAAATGAAATTCAGTGTAATTTAATATCAACTGAATTTCAGTGTAATTTATTTTGTGAAAATAAACTCGATTTCATGAATTATTGAGGAAATAAAGAAAACGTGAATATGAGCCTGCAGGGAAAGTCGTGTGCTGCCCGCATCAGATATTTTTAGATTATTGTTTAGTTATAAAGAAATGGTTTGTCATTTTTCTATATAATTCCTGTACATTGATATAATTATTTATTTCTTATCTTACATACCTGTTTATTAAATAATAAAAGGCAATGTCTATATATGTGTCTGTGTATGTGCGAGGTAGCGGAATATTAAAGCAAAGTATATTTACGGTATTTTGAACAGTGATGCATACTTTCGGACAAACCCGGATATACCTCGGAACATTTTTTTTTAAATTTGATTCATTATATTTTAATTTTTCTTTTAATTTAACAATAAAGCGGGATTCAAAACAATTTTCACAATTTCCACCCAAATTCTTTCATAGAAATCGGTGAAATTATTTCAAAGTTTCAATGTTAACGCCATTATTAAGTATGGAGAATGAACTCTGACCAGAATCCGTAACGTGATTGCCTACTTTTGGAGAATATTTTCCGGAAGGATGTTGTGGGAATAAAATACTTATTTGATAAAAGGCATATTTTCGGGGTTTGATTACGCAATTAATTTTAAAATTTCGACATTTGGAAACTACTCACAGTCCGATTATTAAATTTTACCAGGATCAGAATACACGATTTTGTTATCTTTTAAAAAAATCATTTATCTGTCGAGATTTGGGGATTTGGACAATTGATAAAAGATATAAATTTATAGCTGTGAGGTGACTTCCCTTTACACATTTCAATTAAATATATTTTGCACATGCGTCAACAGGGTTAATTCTGGACTTCGTTGCTCCTCATGACTGATGTTACGAATGTCACAATGGGCTTACTGGATATAAAAAGATATTGAAAAGTGCTACATAATAAGTCGCAGTACTTGCAGTTATAAAGCCTATTTCATCAGCCAAGTTTCAGTCAATAACAAGTGCAAGGCAACACGTATAAACATTTCTAAGTACACATATTTCCACGTTCCAGTCAATTTACATGTTCCAGTTATGTATACAGTGAAAACATTTCCACGTTCCAGTCAATTTATATGTTCCAGTTATGTGTACATTGGAAACATTTCCACGTTCCAGTCAATTTACATGTTCCAGTTACGTATACAGTGAAAACGGTTCCAAATTCCAGTCAATTTTATGCTTGCAGGCATAGGACTTTGTGTTTCGTATTTAACTATAAATTGCAGTTTCCCAATATGAGATTTTGCTGCTGTGCCCCAAACTGGACAGGTATTGAAAATCATATGTGCGATGATTTGTCTGTAGAGGAGAAGCTTGTTCTCCAGGAAAAGGGGTAACCCCTACAGAGTAAGGGGTGAAGGGATCTAATAATTTCGTTGGCAGATTGGGTTTTTAACTAAATATGGATGCTGAAAGTCATGTGAGTGCCTATTATGACGCCCAAGTACTTTGTAGCGTGGTTGAATGGGATATTTTCATTAAAGATTTCGATTTGAAAGCTATGAGAGATTGCATTGTAGTGAGGTTTAAAATTAACAACGTTAGACTTGGAGGCATTAATTTTGATTTTCAATTGTAATGAATGTAAAACTGACGCAATATTACATTCATGATTGTATATTATTTTTGTAATGGAAACCAAATATTTTATTACGAATACAAATTAATATATAATGTCTTCCATTAATTAGTTCTGTTCCAGCCATAAATGTACATTCAAATGTGTTCAGAGTAGTAAAAAGAGAAGAAGAAATTTTTCCCATGCTAATCCATGTAAACTTTGGAATTGTTTTTTTATTACAAATCTTCACGCTCAATTCAAAAGCTATTTCAGGGACATTAGTTTCTCTCTAGTACCTACCATTTCCACCCAATTCCAGCTGAAACTAGTCGGAACAAAAGTTGAGGTTCCCTTGTAAGTAATAAAGCACTCATACCTGCATAGCACCTCTATCCCATAGCATCGCAATTAATTTAAACTTACCTAGACTCCTAACAAAACGTAGCTGTCCCATAAAGAGTAAAAATCACTATATTTTGAATAAAGAATACTAAATTAATAATTTATTCAAAGTGACAAAGATTATCAAAAAATTAAATGTACTTAATAGTGTAGATTTTATAAGTTATTGAATTTTTTATAATTTGGCAATACTTTCGTAGATTTGGCGATAGTTTTCTATTTTGCGTCATGTTCTAAAATTGGACAGGTTTGTCGCTAAGTTATCTAAATTTGTCTTCAGAAGGTACAGACATACAGAAGGTGTTCTATTGAAACATAATATACCCTGCATTTACTTATTTGTTTGAATTCCAATCCAATCCTAAAAATTTTAACCAATACTTTGTTTAAAATTTTATCAATTTGGAGTCATTTTCGTTAATTTAGCGTTATTTTTATCAATGTGGTGACAGTTTCCTCAATGTGACGGCATATTCTTCAATTTGGCGATATTTCAAAAATGTATCTAACTTCGTAGCCAAGGACGCCAAATTTTCGCCAAGCGTTCCTTGCAGACAGAGAGACCTGGGCCTTTATAGTACGTATTTATTAGTTATATCGTAAACGTCAGAAAGTTAACCCGAATATCAAACGAATTCGAATGAATTTAATTTTATTATCTTTAGTAATCTATTTGGAAAATCCACCCCTTAACAATTTAATACACGTCCTCCGTAAGAGATACAGATTACTCTGTGAATTACTAAGTCGGAGCGGCCTTTAAGCTGGGAAGATATTTAAGATTAAACCTTAGTAAAAGGAAATGCATTACTTTTGAATAATTAATGGTTTTGAATCGATAGGGAGAAGGACAGCGGTATTTTCCCGACATTACTCATTATTTACAGCGAAGGAGAGAACAATTTATTGAACCAGGTAACTATGGGAAATCAAAACATCGCATGTAACTTGTTAATCAGATTAAGTGTTTCTGCTAAGAGTTTTCCTTAGAAGATTCTCTTCATCAATAAAGAATTTTATATGATAACCTTCTTTTGCTGATTATGGTAGCTTTCGTATTGGACTGTGTTGAATTATATTGACGTTCAGCTTTTACACTCTTTTGCAAAAAAAAAGAAGCTCCATGAAGAAAGTGACTGTTTCTATTGAAATTAAATATGCGTACAGCACACACACAGGTAATGAAATCAATACAAAATCAAGGCCTCAGGACCCATTTAATGGTTAGCAGTTGCACATTGAATTTTCAAATCAGTAAATGGTGAAACCCCCTTGGCGGCAATGCATGTTTGTATACGTCTAGGTAAGGAGTGATAAAGTTTGCTAATGTCATCCTGCGATATATTTTGCCAGGCATTCCTCAATTGTTGCTCCAGATCTGCTACATTTCGGGGCGCCCGAATCTGGCAGCCTAGCATGTGCCATACATGCTCGATTAGCAAAAGATCTGGTGACCTTGCTGGCCAAGAAACAGTATCAACAAGCACGGACACCAGTAACAACACCGCGTGCTGTTAGCGCATTTCGAGCGCGGTAGCCCGGTGGTTTGCGTTCTGGATTTGCACGCTGCTACAACTGCCGCCGTGTTCATGCGGAGTACGATCACGTTAAACATGTGGGTCCGTAAGTCCTTCCAAGAGGTTGGTGGTAGGGGAAGGAGGGTACGGCCCCTGTGGATGCCTCCCCCACTGGGTTCCGGTCTAAATTGGCTGGCACTTCCCTGCCGTCCAAACAGTTACCTTACACCTTTCTAGTAAGTCGAACGGTCTGGGTCTCAACAACAACAACACAATCACATCCCCTATTGGTTCCAAACATTATTGTTTTAAACTTTTGAAATCGCTTCCTTGCAGGCTCACGAAATTCAGCTTGTCTCTGTATATCCACTTAACTGAAATTTTTGATAAAAATTGTTATCTTCTAATTATGTCATCCAAATTACAATATTTATCCTAATAAAAATGGTGGCTATAAAATAGACCTGCATTTCAAGTATTCAAAACGTATTTTAATACATTGCATGATAATTAAAAACAAAAGTTGTTGAATGTTGGGTTGGTAATAACATCCTATCAGTAAATAACCTAGAAAATCCCAGCCTAGTTTCTAATTCCTTACATAATTCTTTCAGAGATTTTTGATTTATAGAATTTTTGTGTGAATAATATTTATTTAAATATTTTAATATTTTGAACTTTTTTTCGAAAATGCTTGAAAAAATTTCTGTCTGGCCGAGTATTTTATTCATTTTTCTTACTTTCACTCGAGAATATTTTAAAACTATAAAATATAGATATAAATGGTAGGAGACAAAAATATGCATTGGAACATTTTGTTTCTAAATCTAAATTTTCTTTAAAAAATCACAGTTTGCAAGTAATCGTCTTATCAACTTGAAGATGAATGAATATTTTCCGTTTTTGAAGTCTGTAATACTTATACCCTAAAACCTATAAGTGAATAAAACTAGCTATGTATAAAAGTGTATATAATTGAATTTGAGATCGAGTTCTTCTTTTGAAAAAAACATGAAAAAGTATCTGACCAAACGAGTTTCCTTTATTTGTATTACTTTCATTCGAAATATCTCCAAAACTATAAAAAATAGATATAAATTGTAAACAACGAAAACATGTAATAGAAAATTAGGTTTATAAATCAGTATTTAAAAAAAATTATAACTTTCGAGTAATAAAATTGCCAAATTCAAAAAGATTGAAAATTTTCTGTTTTTCAATATTGTAATGATTATATCTCAAAAACTAAGAGTACTAGATATAAACAGTAAGCAAAAATTAGTATCGCTTTGAAAGCCCTACACGTGTATATAATTGTATCAATCTCTTAATTTTCGAAATTTACTGGTTATAATTTCTATAATTTATTATTTTAACCTGGGTTTTCCAATGGGTGGGAAAGATGTATTATTTTGAAGGTTGCAAGTGTTGCAGTTCTATGTGATTACTTACTTCTCGGTGAAATATTAGTGCGCAAGCACGATATATTTAATTTTGCTTTTAAAAACTGGGAAATTATGAACTGGTTATAGAACTGAAGATGTTTAATGATTAATGAGATTTGAACAGAATAGATGCAAATATACTTATTCAAGTACGGATTTTCGTGCTGCAAGGTAAGTTTATAGATTAAACTGAATCTAAAATCTCGTCAGGTATATTATATAAGTTAAATTTCATTCAGGATTCAAGTATTCAGGATTTAAAATCATTCAGGAAGTCATTCAGTAAAGGAACTAAGCTTGCTCTGCACCAATAACATCCTCATAGAAAAACGATTCGGAATAAATGAAATTTACTGGAAGTTCAGAATTTCATCAGCAAGATACCTATTTTTCCATATCAATGTTTATAACCAGAAAATTCAGCATTCCAGCCAAAGCTCTTACTAAATCAATAAAAAAGATTTTTATATCAGCAAAATGTATCAATAGACGTAATATGTAGACTATTATACGGAACACTGACTTTAATCTATTCAAGCCGAGTCATAACTCTAATTTCGTTATACTTTTCCTTGAGTGTGCGATATTCTATTCAGTGTTGTCACACATTTTTCAGTCCATCTACTAAACTGTCCGTGTACATCTCCTAAACTCTACTTCCAATATTTAAAAATCTACTATGCAATATATGAAGTCTTTTGAACCTTGCTTATATGCATATATGCAAGGTTTTTTTTCTGACGGAACACTGGAACTTTTTTGTCAAATAAAGCAAAACGATAAATAATTTAGAAAAAAAAAATGGTAAACATAAAAATACAAAATAAATAAATAAATAACGAAAATAAAAATAAAAAAATTAACCAAATATGAATTTACTCGGCGATAACTAGAATGTCTTTTGACAGCTTTTAACATGACCGAAATGTTTCTGCAGTTTATTGCTTCCCTTGCTGCAAAAGAAGGGAATAATCGAAAAAAATTATCTTGCACTGTATTAGGTGAGAACTCGTTCTGCACAAGAAAGTCAAAGTAGGTCCTCCAATTTCACTATGAGAGCTTGAGAAACTCTGTCCAAAAAAACACTGCTTTCCAGTAATGATGTGAAAATGGCAAGCTGTAGTAGTGTATCGATTTTGACATTCACAAAACGGCTATCAGAGATAGAAGACATCTTCTTTGGAGAATAAGAAATATTTGAAATGTCAGAAAGATTTCAAATTAATAAGGTTAAAATGGTTAGCGCTTTCAAAGACTTCCTAAAATCATAAGTCACAATGCTAATAACCCTAACAGCATTTATTTTCACAGTGACGTAAGATTTACGTCACACTGTGACTTTGGGACGTCACAGGACGGCGTAGTACGTCTCGGCAATGTTATATTGAGGTCACAGCGAAGTCATTTTGGTCATTTTCATGGTCGTTTGTGACGTCACATTGTAATTGCCCTTGTAATGTCGTCACATTGTTACGTGTTAATTAAATTGTGGAAACGTCACAGAATATAGTCACAATGAAGTTACAAAATTACTAATACGTAACGTCCCATAGAAGTCACAAATATGATGTCACATTGTCACCCAGGTGTCACGTGACTACAACGTCACTGTCACACATATGTGACGATCTTTGCTGTAAGAGAAAGCTTTTATAATCTGAAAAAAATAATGTGCACAGAGATTGAAGACATCTCTATTGGAGAATAAGAAATATTTGAACTGTCAGAAAGATTTCAACTTAATAAGAAGAAAATGATTCGCGCCTTCAAGAAATTCTCAAAATCATCGGACTCGATGCCTATAAAACATGGGCGCTCACTTTACCCTTCATCAGTGGCTATATGAAAAATTACCTTTGAAACAAGCTCATATGTAGACCAGATCGGCAGACAAATTTGCTTAAACCAGCTACGGAATAATGATAATATAAACAGGCTATTGAAGATTAATCAATTACAAAATTAAAATAGTAAGTGTTATAAACGGGAGATTTAAAATTTAGACAAGTATTAAATACAAATACAAAGAAAAGACAATGAAAAATATCCAAATTGCAGCCAAGCATAAATTACAAGATACTGAAACGTCACAGATAACTGTGTAGAGGTTTAACGCACATAGAGTCGACTCTTTCCCGGCCTTCCAAATGGTTGCTCGAGTCCTTAGGATGAGTCGGACGGTTTGGACCTTCAACACATAGAGTCGACCGGCCACACAAATAGCTATTGTAAGCCTTTGGGTCAGTCGTGTGGTCTGGGCTTTTCACACATAGAGTCGAGAACAAGTCACCAAGCGTAACTTAAAATTTGAACAGGATCAAAATTACAAATGAAATCACGGTAGATATAAATAAACAGGGATTCACAAAGAAGAATATTACGAGGGTTATTGCAACGAATTAAAAGGAAAGTGTTTTTAAAAAAGGGTCGAAAGTTATCATTAACAACACATTGGGCAAGAGCCGTAGAAAGTTTACCATTCTTGACGTCACGAGCATCTTCAGCCAATCAGATACCAACAGTATGTTTAGTACTGCCAATGTAAAACTTGTAGTCATTATCAGGAGTTAAAAGGGGTACAACGTACACCGCAGCATGGCTTTTAAAGTTATTACTATCCCTAAACTTATCACTACGAAAGCAATTGAATAAGGTAGTAATATTTGAGTGAGCAGATTTAAAACTAAATTCATGGCAAAATTGAATGAGAGGACGGAAAATCTTCGGATGATACGGAAGACTAGCTTTATACGGCATAAGGTCAACAACTGCAACAAGTTGAGTATCTGGTTGAATAAATTTACGGGGACTATGAGCGAAAATTTTATAAATAAACTCAAAGGAATAAGCGGATTCATGGCCAAGATTAAAGATAAAGTTAATTTCATTAGTTAAAGCCAAATTAGACTATTTATGCTTGGCTGCAATTTGGATATTTTTCATAGTCTTTTCTTTGTATTTGAATTTAATACTTGTTTATATTTTACATCTATCGTTTATAACACTTACTATTGTAATTTTGTAATTCATTAATCTTCAATATCCAGTTTATATTACCATTATTCCGTAGCTGGTTTATGCAAATTTGTCTGCCGATCTGGTCTACATGTGAGCTTGTTTCCACGGTAATTTTTCATATAGCCACTGATGAAGGATATAGTGATACCCGAAAGAGGTCTGGCCTTTTAACATTTGTACATCTTATAGGATAGTTTTATTTAATTAAATGACCTTCTTTATCTACGATATGTGTCTTTAATTTTATGCTTATAAGTTGTATTAGGGTTTCAGTTTTGACGTCCACAAAATGTATAGCAAGGGAAAAAGACATCTTCTTGGGAAAATAAGAAATTTTTGAATTGTCAGCGATATTTCAACTTAATAAGGTGAAAATGGTTCGCGCTTTCAAGGAATTCTTAAAATCATGTCTCGATGCCCATAAAGCTTTTATAACCTGAAAATACATTGTGCACAATTCCAGTTTCTCAAGGATATTTTCACAAATTAACATGATTGTAACATAGGCAAGGCTGCTCTATTCGCAGACCCTATCAGACCTCAAGCTCTTCAGATTCGTCGGATTATAGCCACCGATAAACAATTTATCGAGTTTAAGCAGATATTCAGATTATCCAAACGCAAAATGTCCGTGGTTGACTAGAAGAGCAGACTATCCCTGTAATTATTGTAACTGAAATTTGTAGATTTTTTGTTTTGTTAAAGCTAATTAATGAAACTATAAGTTCTTAAAATCAATGAAAGAAGTTTTTTTTTGCATAAACCACAGCCCTGTATGTCCTCATAAGTTTCTGTAAAAATTAGTTTTGTCCAGAAATGTGGTATTTTGAAAGTTAGAAAAACTGAGAAGTTGAAGGAAGACCAGGATGGACAACCACACAGATCATGGGGACTGCTAATAATGCCCCATATGGCACATTGTCAGTGAACGTAACTTTTATTCTAGTTTTGAACTGACTTATCCCTTGAAGAAAACTGATATATAAATTGTAAATAAATAAACGTTAATTAAACTTTGTTTTAAAAACGGAAATACAGAAAAATGTTATTAGAATGATGCCATCCCACGGCCTTTATCCACTTGAGTTCACAGTCTTTTTACTTCGAAAAGAAACCTTTGTTTACATTGTATATCACTTGTGTATTTTATTACATAAATATAAGAAAAGGGTTCTAAAAGTATGGAAAGAGGTCATTATAAAATATATAACAAATATTTTACAATAGAAATTGTATAAAAAATCTTCACAGGAAAAATACTATAAATACAAGATAATTATATAAACTACATTTACGAATTAGTATATATGTTTATTTATAAACACTACAATGCACCAATTTTTCTATTGTGAATTACGAGTCAGTTGAACATTTTACACAACACTATAAATACATTTGGATAAGTAACTGATAAGAAAGTACTATAGTTGATACAGAAGAAACTCATTATTTAAATTGATTCCCACATTTAAATTTACATGATTTCTTGTGGGAAATTAAAAATCTGATTTAGGTAGCACTTGACTCTCTCTACAGACTTAAATGCATTTTCTCTTTATTTCTTTAATTCATTAGAGTTTTTTTTCAAATTCAGTGTAACACCAATGCGAAAAAACTAAATTATCTGCAGAACGGTTAGGCCTAGAGTTATTGGATTGGTCTTATTCTCTACCTCGTCAAAGATTACGTACAAAAGCATAAGCATTTAATATATACGCATTTAATTGATATATTTAAACATGTGTAGCCTTTTGTTTTAGATTTTAGAGCTTTTTGTGGGCCATTACATGGAAAAAAGCAGATTATTTTTTTCCGAATAATACTAAAATCTAATATGCACCAGGGTATACCACAAGTAACTTATTTACCAAATTTTGTAAAATTTAACCAATTAGTTTTTAGCTAGATTGGATACATGAGATTTTCGCGGGTCATTTCGGAAAAAAGGCGGGATCTTCTGTCCCAAATCGTACCAAACTCTAATCAGCACTAGGGTAGCACACAAAGGACATACCTATAAATTTTTATGAAATTCGATCCATAAGTTTTTGAATTTGAGTGTATACATACATTGCACAAACAGACAGACACGCCATCCTAAAAATAGTTTTCTCGTGTTCTGGAGGTCGCAAAACGTGTAGATCCGTCGAAAACTCGAGTTGCGATTTCCATCCAAATTCCAATATTTTCCCTATACATTACTATGTATTGTAGGGAAAGTAAAAAGAATGATAAAATTATCAAGGAATTTCAGTTTGACTATGATACTTGTATCTTTACTATCTGATAACACGGACTATGTTTCTTCTTGCTAGTTCCATCTTCCAGCAGCTTCCTTGAAGCAATATTTTAGATTTACAATACATGATTGGACACGAGCAATGATATTTTATATATATAAATTGTTTTTTAAATATTTACGGTAACTACTAAAACTAAGAATTTTAACCTATACTTCCTCGGGTAGCATTAAAGTCAGATTTATAGAATCCATCCAAGGAGCGTTTACACACTAAAATTGCGTCCCAGTCGCAGCAGTATGTTATAATAGGGCTGCGATACATGTTACATATCAACTCAGATTGTTTGCGAAGGCGTCCACTGCAATAAATTGTAATATAAGGCATAGGTAACCAAGTTTCTTACTTTCTAAAAAACAAATACATCAGAAATGGCAGAAATTGAGCATTACAGACAAAAGATTTAATAAAACTCCAATAAATCTGGAAGAATTAGTCAAATTTTCTTATTTAAAAAATGTTGCCAATAGACAAAACCATCGTCTAATAAATCAGTGAAACCTCAATGTGCTTCTGATCAAAGAAATCACTTGTGCCTTAGATTTGCTACATTTAATGGGTAATGTGGACTCTTTTTCAATAGCTGCATCTAGAATTGGATATTATTTAAATAAAATGTTATTCATACAAATATTTGGATGAAATAATTATGCGTTATTCATTTTATATTATTAATCATGTTGATTTTTATGTGAGTTATTCTTCATTCAATTATTCATGACAGTTTTAATTCGTTGCTTTTTATTCGCTGGATGCGAAAAAATCTCGATCAGGCACTGTTTTTTTTACCTTAGGGTGCTTATTACCTCTCCTAGCAAACCTATATACTGCTTTATATGAGAAAGTAGCAAGAAGTTTAATTACATGAAACTGAAAAATTGTAAATTAACAATGAAACCCTACCACTTTCACATTTAACGTATCTATATAGATTGTTCTCTAACCTCTATCTTACAACCAAAATCTTCACGTGCAGAGAACCGAAACGGAACCATACAAATGTTTAATCGAAGAAGAAATCTCATGCTTGGAATCCCGTGTAGTGTCTTAATGAAATATGATTCTTTCTCTGAAAAAATTATTGACATATTCACAACCGTTTGTGGATCTATTAGTGTTAGGTCTTGTGAGAGTTCTATAAAAATGTATCATATTTCCGTGCATTAATGGTTAAGGGAAAAAAACTCCCTATCTAACTGAAAAGTTGATGAGGAACAAGATAACATTTTCAACTGTAAAATTACATTTCATTTAATTTTTTGGAATTTTCCTACCATAGAAAATTCCAATAAAAATCCTTAAGCACCCCAATAACTCTTTAAGAAAATGACCATGAGAACTTGTTCTCACGGTCATGGTTCTTACGTGATAACTCGTTCTACACAAGAAGGGCAAAATGGGTTCTCCAATTTAACTATGAGAGCTTGAGAAACTCTCTCCTAAAAATACACCTTTCTAGTAGTGATGTGAAAATGGTAAGTTGTATCAGGGTTTCGGTATTGACGTCCACAAAATGGATAGCAAGGGCAAAAGACATCTTCTTGGGAAAATAAGAAATCTTTGAACTGTCAGAAAGATTTCAACTTAATAAGGTGGAAATGGTTCGCGCTTTCAAGGAATTCTCAAAACCATAAGCCGCAATGCCCATAAAACTTTTATAAACTGAAAAAACAAAGTGCACATTTCCTGTTTTTCAAGGAGATTTTCACAAATTAACTTAATTATAAGACAGGCAGGGCTGCTCTTTTCGCAAGCACCATTAAACCTCAAGTTCTTCTCAAGGACGGTCGGTTAATCTCAAGGACGGTCGGACTCTGAACCCCGATAAACAGTTTAGCGAGTTTAAACATTTATTCAGTTTATCCAAACTGAAACGGTTTGTGGATGGTTAGAACAGCCTATCAAATTATCGTAACTGAAGTTTATAATTTTCACTTTTTTTTGTAAATTTAATGAAGCTATAAGTTATAAAAATCAATGAAAGAAGACATTTTTTCGTATAAAATTCCGCACTGTGATTCCCCATAAGTTTCAGTAAAATTCGATGTCCAGAAATGTGGTATTTTGAGCTTTAGAAAAATTGGGGGAAGTTGAGGGAAGACTAAGACCAACAACCACACCGATCATGGGGATGGCTAGTAATGTCCTATGTAGTACATTGTCAGTGATCATGACTTGTTCTAGTTTTGAAATGCCTTCTTCCTCGAAGAAAACTCATATATAAATTATAAATAAATAAATGCTAATTAAATTTTGGTTCAAAAAGGAGATAAAATCAAATGTTAATAGTATGAAGCCTTCCCACGCCCCCTTTAACCACGCACTTTATCCACATGAGTTCAAACGTCTTTTTACTTCGAAAAAAAAACATTGTTTATATGTATTACTAGCAGCATACCCGTTCTTCGTACGGAATATATAATATAAAGAAACTTATAATTCGCAATCATGTGCAAATTCTGTTAAAATATTAAATTTATTGCTCCTAAAGAGAAGTTTAAGAATATCTGTTCTCACTATGCAAAATTGTCTTCATGGGCAGATCTGAAAAATAAAACATCCTGGCTCCTTTTGTAAGCAAATTTACAAAAAAAAAGAAATTGTATCAATATATGCAACCCCGTACTACTTATATTGTCGCAGATTAGAAAATATGCCAGTGTGCTAGTAGAAGATTCCCCGTATTACAATATGAGTCTCAAAAATATTTGCCAAAATAAAAGAGATGACGTAATAAATTGATAATATCAATAATCCCCGTAATCTTTATACCAGAAGGCTAAATTGATTCCAATATATGCCAATATATAACAAAATATATGCCAATATACCTGTACTACTTATATTCTCATAGATTAGAAGATATAATACATTTGTAGAAGATTACTCGTACAAAGTACTATATATGAGTTTCAACAATTTTCGGCATAATAAAACAATGGCATAATAACTTGAAAATATCAATAATCCCTGAATCAACAGTCCCCGAAAATATCAATTATAGTAATGTTTAAACCTGAAGGCCGTAATTGATATTATCCTGTCAAAAATGCAATGTTAATGACATTTATTTTATATACATATCTTTATTATTTAAATCATAAAAGATTTAATATAAAATCGTATACCGCATAACACATTGGATCCGTTGCTAAGCGACATGATATCATTTGCTTCAAATAAATTGATGGAAATCATATCGTCTGAATAATGCGATCTCCATGGAATTTTTGGCGACATTTTAGTCAATTTAGCGATAACTTAAAAAATCGCCAAATTTATCGCCAAGTGGGACTGAAAAACAGATAGACCCATTTTGCGACAAATTGACGAAACATCATCACAATACTATCCCCTAACAAAATACAATTATTTTCATTTATTAAGCGCGATTTTATCAATTCCAGGATATTTTTATAGACTCACAAATACTTTTATCAATTTCGTGATATTAAAAAAATTCGTTAAATGTGTTACTAAGTAGGATGGATGGATTGATCGACAAATGCTACCGAAACATCATTTCAGTACTCTATTCTAAAAAGCAAATCATTGATTTGCGCCAATTTTATAAATTTGGAAACATTTCCGCTAATTTTGTAAAGTTTAAGAGAAGTTACCAAGTTATTTAGAGATATTCCGCTAAATTCGTAGCTCTGAATTTGCAGATCTGAAGAATAAAATACCCTGATCCCGTTTGTTTATACTAAATGAAAGCACAAAAATTGTATTATAAGATACACCCTTTCTAATCTTTTTCTGCTTCAACAATCGGCTAAATGAATTTATTGGGTAAACACAATATATGAGTTTATTAGCTAAACACAATATATGAGCTGGAAACCACTTTGCTAAAGTAAATGAAAGTCATGTACGCGGTCGGCAATTTATATAATTAAAAGAACAATCAAACCGTTCATTTAAAAATATATTTTTACATTCATTTATTATTCAAATAGAAAAAATAATAATAAATATTAACAACACATTTAATTTCATTCCGTTGCCGAGCAACATGATATAAAATAGAATCTTCCTCATAAAATGCAAAATTTAATAGCCATTTTTATTTCTTTATACTTTTCATTTTTCAGTAAAAGCTTGTATAATATAAACCAAGGAGATAGATTTCCCATTTAAATCATGTTTCAAACAATTGATGTTTTCAGAAAGTGACTAATTAGTGCAAAAAATCTACCCCCAAACTCTGAGATACAGTTTTAATTCACTTTCAAACGATTTTCAAGCTTTTCGTTTGGATAAACCACGGAGTTAGAGAGGAGAACTCCTAAGAAAAAGTTTCGTTTTTCATTAATATCTCGACAACCCCTGGTCTTAGATACTCGAAACTTGGGCTAAATTTATGGGAGGCTATTTAAAGGCTATCCACAAAATTTCATCAAATTCGATTCAGCCGTTCTCCCGTGATGATGAGACAAACGAAAATATCGTTTTTTACTAATATCTCGAGAACCACTGATTGTAGAAACTCCATATATGGACTAAATTTTAAGTGGGACTATTTCCAGGCTACCCACTAAATTTCATCAAATTCAGTTTAGCCGTTCTCCCGTGATGATGGGACAAACAGACAGACAGACAGACAGACAGATTTTCATTTTTATTTATATAGACTAGCAGCATACCCGTTCTTCGTACGGAGTATATAATATAAAGAAACTTGAAATTCATAATCATGCCCAAATTCTTACAGTATACTAAATGACATGTTTAATCAAAATATTCTGTTAAAATATTTAATATAATGCTCCTAAAAAGAAGTTTAAGAATCTCTGTTCTCGCTATATAAAATTATCTTCATGGACATATCTGAAGAATGAAACATCTTGGACCCCTTATGTAAGCAAATATAAAAAAAAATATGGAATTGAATCAATATATGCAAAATAAAAGCGTTAAAATTGTATGGGACCCGTACTAATTATATACGCGAATATTAGAAAATATAACCTGTATTAGTAGATTACATGTATAAATTGAAAATACCAATAAACCCGTAATCTTTAAATCTGAAGACAGTCATTTATTCCAATATATGTCAAAATTAAAGTGCTAAAATTATATGGGAAGATATACACGTACTACTTATAATGTCCGATTATTAGTAGAAGATTACCCGTTTTGCAATATGAGTCTCAAATGTTTTTTGGTAAAATACAACAGACGACGTAATAAATTGAATATATAATTAATCCCCGTAATCTTCATACCAGAAGACTGTACTTGATTCCAATATATATGCCAATATATGTCAAAATATATGCCAATATACCTGTACTACTTATATTCTCGTAGGTTAGAAGATATACCCGTGCATTCCTAGAAGATTACTCGTACAACGTACAATATGCGTGTGTCAGCAATTTTTGCCGCAATAAAACAATGGCGTAATAACTTAAAAATATCAATAATCACTGAATCAATAATTCCGGAAAATATCAATAATAATAATGTTTAAACCTGAAGAGTATAATTGATATTATCCAGTCCAAAATGAAATGGCAATGAAATTTATTTTATATACATATCTTCATTATTCAAATCGGAAAGGATTTAATAAAAATCGTCTGCCGCATAAACACATTGGATTTAAATCCGTTGCTAAGCGACATGATATCATTTGCTTCAAATAAATTGGTAGAAAAAATATCGTCTAAATAGTTATATTTCTATGGAACATTTGGCGACAGTTTCGTCAAATTAGCGACATTTTAAAAAATCGCCAAATTTATCGCCAAGTGGGACTGTAGAACTGACAGTTCCACTTTGCGACAAATTGACGAAATATCATCACAATACTATCCCCTAACAAAAAAAGAATTAATATCATTTATGTAACGCAATTTTATCAATTTCAAGATATTTTTATAGAATTGAAAACATTTTTATCAATTTGGTGACATTTTAAAATTTCGCTAAATGTATTACTAAGTAGGATGGTTGGTCTGACAGATAAATGCTAACCAAACATCATTTCAGTACTCTCTTCTAACAAAACAAAAAAAAATTTCATTGATATGTAGAAGACCCAAGTCACACGACAAACCCGAAGGTTTATGGCAGCTGTTTGTGTGTCGTTTATATCAATTTGGCGACATTTCCGTCAATTTGGCAAAGTTTAGGAAAAGTTGTCAAATTAGCGATATCCCTCCAAATTCGTAGCTTTGAATTTGCAGATCTGAATGAAACATTCTTATCCCGTTTCAATATACTAAATGAAAACACTACAATTGTATTAGAAGATATACCCGCTCTACTCTTTTTCTGTTTCAACAATCGGCTATATGAATTTATTGGCTAAACACAATATATGAGTTTAGTAGCTAAATACGATATAAGCTTGAAAACTCTTTGCCAAAATAAATGAAATTGATGTACGCAGTCAGCAATTAATATAATTAAAAGAAAAATCAAACCGTCCATTCATAAGATATACTTTTATATCCATTTATCCATTTATTTATTATTTAAATCGAAAAAACATAATAAAAACATTAACAAACACATTTAATTTAATTGCGATGCCGAGCAACATGATATATCCTCCTAAAATGTTAAAATTTATTAACCACTAACAGCACACCCGTTATTCGTACGGACTGTATAATTTAAAGAAACTTAAAGTTCGCAATCATGTGCAAATTCTGTTAAAATATTAAATTTATTGCTCCTAAAGAGAAGTTTAAGAATATATGTTCTCACTATGCAAAATTATCTTCACGATCAGATCTGAAGAATAAAACATCCTGCCCCCTTTTGTAAGCTAATTTACAGAAGAAAAAATAGGAATTGAATGAATATATGCAACCCCGTACTAATTATATTGTCGCAGATCAGAAAATATGCCAATGTGTTAGTAGAAGATTACCCGTATTACAATATGCGTCTCAAAAATATTTGCCAAAATAAAAGAGATGACGTAATAAATTGAAAACATCAATAATATCCGTACTCTTTATACCAGAAGGTCGTAATTGATTCCAATATATGCCAATATATATCAAAACATATGTCAATATACCTGTACTACTTATATTCTCGTAGATTAAAAGATATACACGTGTATTTGTAGAAGATTACTCGTACAACATACAATATATGAGTTTAAACAATTTTTGTCATAATAAAATAATTGCATAATAACGTGAAAATATCAATAATCCCTGAATTAATAATCCCCGAAAATATCAATAATAATAATTTTTAAACCTGAAGATCGTAATTGATATTATCCAGTCAAAAATGCTATAAGAAAAATCAAATCGTTCTTTTCTAAAATATATTTTTATATCCATTTATTTATTACTCAAATCGAAAAAATAATTATTGAAATTAACAGACAGATTTAATTTAATTGCGTTTCTGAGTAACATGATATAAGATAGAATCTTATAACATGTTAAATATGTCATGTCTTATAACATAAACTGCGAAATTAAATAACGATTTTGATTTCTCTATACTTCTCATTGTTCCGTAAAAGCTTGTTTTAAATAAACCATGAACCATGGAGATAGATTTCCCCTTTAAATCATGTTTCAAACAATTCATGTTTTCAGAAAGTGACTAATTAACGCAAAAAATCTCCCATCAAACTCAGAGATTAAATTTTAATTCACTTTCAAACGATTTTCAAGCTTTTCGTTTGGATTAACCACGGAGTTAGGGAGTAGAACTCCTAGGAAAAAGTTCCGTTTTTCATTAATATCTCGACAACCCCAGGTCTTAGAAACTCGAAACTTGGACAAAATTTATGGGGGGATATTTCAAGGCTATTCACCAAATTTCATTAAATTCGGTTCAGCCGTTTTTCCGTGATGATGAGACAAACGAAAATTTCGTTTTTTACTAATATCTCGAGAACCACTGGCCGTAGAAACTCAAAACACGGATATAATTTTAAGTGGGGCTATTTCTGGGCTACCCACAAAATTTCATCAAATTCGGTTCAGCCGTTCTCCCGTGATGGTGTGACAAACAGACAGACAGACAGACAGACAGACAGACAGACAGACAGACAGACAGATTTTCATTTTTATTTATATAGATTGATATATTTTATTACATAAATATAACAAAACGATACTAAAAGTAAAGAAATATATCATTATAAATTGCATAACAAGTATCGTACAATAGAAATTGTATGACAAATCTTTACATGAAAAATACTATAAATACATGATTATTATATAAACTACATTTACGAATTAGTATATATGTTTATTTATAAACGTTACAATGAATCAATTTTTCTATTGTTAAATACGAGTCAATTGAACATTTTTCATAACAGTATAAATACGTTTGGATAAATAACTGATTAAAAAATAATATGTTTGATACAGAAGAAATTCATTATTTAAATTGAATCCCACACTTTAATTTGCATGATATCTTCTGGGAAATTAAAAATCTGATTTGGGCAGAACTTGAATTTCCCTACAGATTCAAATGCATTTTCTCATTATTTCTTTAATAATTCAATTCGGTGTAACAACAATGCGAAACAACTAAATTATCTGCAGAACGGATAGTCCTAGAGTAATGGGATTGGTCTTATTCTCTTCCTTATCGAAAATTACGTATAAAAGCATACGCATGTAATATATAAGCATTTAATTAATATATTTAAACATGCGTATCCTTTTATTTTAGATTTTAGAGATTTCTGTGGGACATTACATGAAAAAAGGAAGATTCTTTTTTTAGGAATAGTACTAAAATCTAAAAAGCACCAGGATATACCACAAGTGCCAAAATCTACCAAATTTTGTAAAATGGGATTAGTTTATTAGCTAGATTGGATAGATGCGATTTTTGGGGGTCATTTATAAAAAAGGCGGGTTCTTTTGTTCCAAATCATACCAAAATCTAATCAGTACTAGGGTCACTCACAAAGGACTTACCTATAAAATTTTATGAAATGTGGTCCATAAGTTTTTTAATTAGAGTGGATACATACATTGCACAGACAGACAGACACACGTCATGCTAAAAATAGTTTTTTCGTGTGCTAGAGATCGCAAAACGTGTAGATCAGTCGAAAACTCGAGTTGCGGTTTTCATCACAATTCCAATATTTTCCCTGTACATTATTATGTATTGTAAGGAAAATAAAAATAATGATAAAATTATTTATCTTACCGAGGAATTTCAGTTTCACTATGATGTTCTGACTATCTCATAAGACTGACTACGTTTCTTATTGCTGCGTCCAGCAGCTTTCTTGGAGCAATGTTTTTTATATTATTATCATATATGTAACTGCGCTAATGAAATGATATTTTATATAGAAACTGCTTTTATATATATTTACGGTAAATACTAAAACTTAGGATTTTAAAATATTCTTCCGCGAGTAGCATTAAGTCATACTTTATAGAATACATCCAAAGAGTGTTTGCACACTAGAATTACGTTCCTGTCACAGCAGTATGTTATAATACGGCAGCGATACATATTACATATCAACTCAGATTGTTTGCGACGGAGCCCACTGCCATAAATTTTAATATAAGGCATAAGTAAACAAGTTTCTTACTTTCTAAAAAAAAAAAATCAGAAATGGCAGAAATTAAGCATTACAGTCGAAAAATTTAATAGACTCCAATACATCTGGAAGAATCAATCAAATTATCTCATTTGAAAAATTCTGTCAATAGACAAAACCATCATCTAATAAATCAGTGAAACAGCAATGTGCTTCTGATCAAGGAACTCACTTATGCCTTCCGAATCGCAACTTTTAATGGATAATGTTGTTAACTCTTTTCCCAATAGCTGCATCTAGAGTTGGATATTATTTAAATAAAATGTTATCCATACAAAAGTTTGGATAAAATAATTATGTGTTATTCATTTTTATTATTATTCATGCTGATATTTATTCGAGTTATTCTTCATTCAATTATTCATGACCTTTTAAATTCGTTACTTTTTATTCGCTGGATAGGAAAAAAATCTCGATCGGGCATTTTATGTTACGTTAGGGTGCACCTATAGCCTCTCTATTTTTCTAATGTTAATTACTAGTCAGTTGAACATTTTACACAACAGTATCAATCCATTTGGATAAGTAACTTATAAGAAAATAACATATTTTATACAGAAAAGAGCATTATATAAATTGAAGAATATATTTACATTCACAAGATTTCTTTTCTAAAATTGAAATTATTTAAATTATCATGGAAATTTAGTTGAACTATGACGTTTATGGTAACACTGACTCCATTACTAATTGCTACATCCGTATCCCAGCGCAGCTTTCTTGAAGAAAGGACTTTAAAAGTATCGAACATGTCGAGATATGTAAAGTTTTATATTATGTATAATATTCTTTTAAAATATTTACGAAAACTACTAACACAAAGCATTTTAGATTATTTTTCCTCCAGTCGCTTCAAGTCAAACAGAATCGAACAATGTTTTCGAACGAGTATTTCTAGCCTACGATTGCTGCCCACTGCCACAGATTTTAATATAAGGCATCGCATAGGTAATCAAGTTTATCCTTTATTTCCTAAATAATAAATACATCAGAAATGGCACAAATTGAGCATTACAAACGAAAAATTTAGCAGACTCAAATAAATCTGGAAGAATTAGTAAAATTCTCTCATTTTCAAAAATAGATCAATGGACAAACCAGTAGATTGTCTTATAAATCAGTAAAACCAATATGTGCTGTTGATCAAAGAAATCATTTGGGCCTATCGATCGATACTTTTAATGGGTGATGTTAAGCACTTAATTTCAATAGCTACGTCTAGAGTTGCATATTATTTAAATACAATTTTATTCACATAAAAGTTTTAATGAAATTATTATGTATTCATTTTTTTATCTATCCATGCTAACATTTATTCGAGTTGTTCTTCATTCAATCATTCATGACCTTTTAACCCTTTCCAACATAGTTGAAAAGTGTTTATGACTATGGTCGTTCTGTCTGTCTGTCTATCCGTTCGCCCGATAGCTGCCGTAAAAATGACTTTATCAAAATGAAATTTTAGTATGTTGCTGAGACGGTTCGTGGACTATTTGGGAATGGAAATGAATTATATCACCCAATCGGTTTCTTATTTACCCCGGGTTAAATAAATGAAATACATTGAATCATATGGGACTTAATTTTCAAATTTTCTTTTTAAAAAAGTTAAAACTCACAAATTGCTTCGAAAATTTTGGGAAATATGCAAATTATCTCATAGAAGGTTTAAAAAAATTTCAGCAGAATATATAGTGTAGTTTTTTAAATAAAAATTTAAATAATATTTACACTCATGAGAAATGGGGAGATCAAGTGACACATTGAAAATTAAAATATGGCATTCATTTTGTCTGCAGCTGTGTATCCTTTTATTTTAGACTTCAGAGATATATGTGGGCCATTACATGGAAAAAGGCAGATTCTTTTCTTCCGAATAGTACTAAATTCTAATAAGCAACAGGATATACCACAAGTGACTCATTTACCAAATTTTGTAAAATGTTATTAGTTTTTTAGCTAGATTGGATACATAAGATTTTTGGGAATTATTTTAAAAAAAGGCGGGTTCTTTTGTCCCAAATCGTACCAAAATCTAATCAGTACTAGGGTCACACACAAAGGACTTACCTATAAAATTTTATGAAATATGGTCCATAAGTTTTTGAATTAGAGTGGATACATACATTGCACAGACAGACAGACACACGTCATGCTAAAAACAATTTTTTTCGTGTTCTAGGGGTCGCAAAACGTGTAGATCCGTCAAAAACTCGAGTTGCGATTTTTATCACAATACCAATATTTTCCCTATACATTACTATGTATTGTAAAGAAAGCAAAAATAATGATAAAGTTATTTAACTAATCGAGCAATTTCAGTTTCACTATGATGTAGGTTCTTACTATCTCATAAGACAGACATATCTTATTGCTGCGTCTATATTCCAACAGCTTTCTTGAAGCAATGTTTTTAATTACTATATATGACTGCGCAAATGAAATGATATTTTATAAATAAATTGTTTTGAAATATTTGCGGTAAATACTAAAACTAAGCATTTTAAAATAATCTTCCTCGAGTAGCATTAAGTCAGACTTTATAGAATACATCCAAGGAGCGTTTACGCTGCTCATCGCAGCAGTATGCTATAATAGGGCTGAGATACATGTTACATATCAACTCAGATTGTTTGCGAAGGAGTCTACTGCCATAAATTTTAATATAAGGAATAGATAGGTAAGTAAGTTTCTTACTTTCTAAAAAACAAATACATCAGAAATGGCAGAAATTGAGCATTACAGACGAAAACTTTAATAGACTCCAATAAATCTGGAAGAATCAATCAAATTATCTCATTTAAGAAATTCTGTCAATAGACAAAACCAACATCTAATAAATCAGTGAAACCGCAATGTGCTTCTGATCAAAGAAATCACTTGTACCTTCCTATTCGCTACTTTTAATGGGTAATGTTTAAACTCTTTTCCAATAGCTGCATCTAGAGTTGGATATTATTTAAATAAAATGTTATCCATACAAAAATTTGGATGAAATAATTATGTGTTATTCATTTTTATTATTATTCATGCTGATATTTATTCGAGTTATTCTTCATTCAATTAGTCATGACCTTTTAAATTCGTTGCTTTTCATTCGCTAGATGCGAAAAAATCGCGACCGGGCATTTTATGTTACCTTAGGGTGCGCCTATAGCCTCTTTATTTTTCTAATGTCAATTACGAGTCAGTTGAACATTTTACACAACAGTATCAATACATTTGGATATTTAACTTATAAGAAAATAGCATATTTTATACAGAAAAGCGCATTATAAGAATTGAGGAATATATTTAAATTCTCCAGATTTATTTCCTAAAATTGAAATTATCCTGGAAATTTAGTTGAAATATGACGTTTATGGTAACAATGACTTCATTACTAATTGCTGCATCCATATTCCAGCAGCTTTCTTGAAAATAGAGATGTTAAGTCATCAAACATATCGAGATGTGTAAAAATTTAAATTATGTATAATTTTCTTTTAAAATATTTCCGAAAACTACTAACACAAAGCATTTTACCTTATTTTTTCTCAGGTCGCTTCAAGTCAAACTTACAGAATCGAACAATGTTTTCGAACGAGTATTTCTAAGCTACAATTGCTGTCTATTGCCCCAGATTTTAATATAAGGCATCGCTTAGGTGACCAAGTTACCTCTTTATTTCCTAAAAAATAAATACATCAGAAATGGCACAAATTGAGCATTACAGACGAAAAATTTAGCAGACTCAAATAAATCAGGAAGAATTAGTAAAATTCTCTCATTTTCAAAAATAGATCAATAGACAAACCAGTAGATTGTCTTTTAAATCACTAAAGCCACAATGTACTGCTGATCAAGGAAATCATTAGTGCCTATCAAGTTGCTACGCATAATAGGTAATGTTATGAACTTATTTCTAATAGTTACATCTAGCGTTGGATATTATTTTTATTCATATAAAAGTTTTAATGAAATTATTATGTATTATTCATTTTTTAATCTATCCATGCTGAGATTTATTCGAGTTGTTCTTCATTCAATCATTCATGACCTTTTAACCCTTTCCAACATAGTTGAAAAGTGTTTGTGACTATGGTCGTTCTGTCTGTCTATCCGTTCGCCCGATAGCGGTCGTAAAAATGACTTTATCAAAATGAAATTTTAGTATGTTGTTGAGACGGTTTGTGGGCTATTTGGGAATGAAAATGAATTATATTACCCAACTGGTTTCTTATTTACGCCTGGTTAAATAAATGAAATACATTGAACCGTATGGGACTTAATTTTTCAAACATTTTATAAAAAAAAAGTTAAAACTCACAAATTGCTTCAAAAATTCTGGGAAATATTCAAATTATCTCATAGAAGGTTTAAAACAAATTTCAGCAAACTATATAGGTTAGTTTTTTTAAATAAAAATTTAAATAATAATTACACTCATGAGAAATGGGGAGATCAAGTGACACATTGAAAATTAAAATATGGCATTCATTTTGTTTTCAGCTGTGTAAAGATCGTGAAGTTTAAAAATTGTTCAACCATTATTAATCGTTGGGTTAAACTAACTGTTTATGCAATTTTCAATTTCAACTTTAATTAATACTTTATGGCATGTTTGTTGAATTTTTACTTTCCCTGCAATACATGGTAATGTATAGGGAAAGTATTGGAATCATGCCGAAAATCGCAACTCGAGTTTTCGACGGATCTACACGTTTCCAGACCTCTAGAACACGAAAAAACCATTTTTAGCGTGACGTCTGTGTGTGTGTCTGTGTGTGTGTCTGTGTGTCTGTCTGTCTGTCTGTGCAGATTTTGTATCCGCTCTAACTAAAAAACTAATCAACCGAATTTCACAAAATTTGGTAGGTAAGTAACTTGTGGGCGAGTCTGGTGCTGATTAGTTTTGGGTACGATTTGGAATAAAAGAACCCGCCTTCTTTTGCGAAATGGCCCGCAAAAGCTTGTATCCACTCTAACTGAAAAACTGCTGGACCGAATTTTACAAAATTCGGTAGCTGAGTCACTTGTGGTTTTCCCTGGTGCTGATTAGATTTTGGTACGATTCGGAAAAAAATAACCTGCCTTTTTTTGCAAAATGGCCCGCAAAAATCGGCAAAATCTAAACTAAAAAACTAGGTATACTCAAATATATCCATAAAATGCTCGTTTAATACGTAATTTTTAACGACGAAAATAATAAGGCCAACCCCATTACACCAGGACTAGCCGTTCTCGAGATATTTTAGTTTTTCGTATTTTCTCTACGCCACCTTTGAAAATAAGTCCGGTTAACGAATGAGAACGAAAATTGAATTAAAAGTAAAATAAATTTAATTACATAAAGAGAACGTTCATATAAGTCTACAGGGAAAGTCATGTGCTGCCCACATCAGATTTTTACTTTCCCTGCAATACATGGTAATGTATAGGGAAAGTATTGGAATCATGCCGAAAATCACAACTCGAGTTTTCGACGGATCTACACGTTTCGAGACCTGTAGAATACGAAAAAACCATTTTTAGCGTGACGTCTGTGTGTCTGTCTGTGTGTCTGTCTGTGCAGATTTTGTATCCACTCTAACTAAAAAAGTAATTGACCGAATTTCATAAAATTTTGTAGGTAAGTCACTTGTGGGCGACTCTGGTGCTGATTAGTTTTGGGTACGCTTCGGGATAAAAGAACCTGCCTTTTTTTGCGAAATGGCCCGCAAAAGCTTGTATCCACTGTAACTGAAAAACTAATAAACCGAATTTCACAAAATTTGGTAGATGAGTCACTTGTGGGTTACTTGTGGGTGCTGATTAGATTTTGGTATGATTCGAAAAAAAATAACCTGCCTTTTTTTTGCAAAATGGCCCGCAAAAATCATCAAAATCTAAACTAATGAACTAGATATACTCAAATATATCCATTAAATGCTCGTTTAATACGTAATTTTTAACGACGAAAAGAAAAAGATCAACCCCATTACACTAGGACTAGCCGTTCTCGAGATATTTTAGTTTTTCGTATTTTCTCTACGCCACCTTTAATAATAAGTCCGGTTACCGAATGAAAACGAAAATTGAATTAAAAATGAAATAAATTTAAAAATAAATAAAGAGAACGTGAATATAAACGTCTGCAGGGAAAGTCATGTGCTGCCCATATCAGATTTTTATAACTGTTAACGTTTAATGTATTTTCATTGTTAAAATATTCCAAAGACATTATTGCGTATTTTTAAAGTAATTTTATTAACTCCACTAAGTGATTATTGTTATGTGTTGAAAGAGAGCTCAAACCTCAAGCGGGAATGGCACCACTGGCTCATTCCTGGCCTGAAGAATCGTTATTAATTAGGCTACTGAGAAGAAATGTTTATTTTCCTTACTGGAAGGAAAGCTTACTGGTTTCTTCTCTAGATTTCAAATTTTAAAATCCTGAAGTTTCATGTCTTAATGACTGTTTGATTATTGCAGACTAAATTTATGATCCGCGTGTCATAAATCTTATGAAGTGAAATTTTTTGCCATAAGATAAAACCGAAACTTGATCGTCTAACTTGGTTTTTTAAAACTTCAGTGATCATTTAACCTACCACTTGATCGATATTTAAGTTTATCGATCTCCATTATAAAGAATTTAATCAGTTGTCTGCATCTTAAATCTTGTCGAAACGCCAAGTATTCGATCAAGTGTACAAAATTCAATATAGGTCTACCCTCTAGATATCTTTTGAGAGCATGCATGCCATCAGATAATCAGAACAGCACACAGACACAAGCATATCTGGAGAAATTGCTCATCTGCTTACAATGATCAATAGGAGAGTCTGACCATCAAATTTCAATTGTCAAAGTTCCTACCCTATGACTAACTATCTCTTAATATATATCATGCCATATAACGTAAAATTATCGTCAGCTAACAGTCTCTTTTGATAAAAGGTCAGACATTTTTGCCGTTTTGTTTAACAAAAAGTAATTAATTTAGGTTAGACATGGTATTGGCCCTCTAGATATCTTATGAGAGCATGCATGCCACCAGATAATCATAATAGCACACAGACACAAGCATATCTGGAGAAATTGCTCATCTGCTTACAATGACCAATAGGAGAGTCTGACCATCAAATTTCAATTGTCAAAGTTCCTACCCTATGACTAACTATATCTTGATATATATCATGCAATATATAGAACGTAAAATTATCGTCAGCTAACAGCCTCTTTTGGTAAAAGGTCAGACATTTTTTCCGTTTTGTATAACAAAAAGTAATTAATTTAGGTTAGACATGGTATTGGTTTAGTTTATTGTTTAGCTAAAGTGGCATGGTTTGTCATTTCCTCATTTAATTCCTGCACATTAATAGAATTATTTCTTTCCCATTTCACAACCCCGAATATCCAATAACAGAAGGCAATGTCTCTGTGTGTGTCTGAGTATGCAGTGCCGCAACGGAAGAATAAGACGTCGTGCATTTACGAAATTTTGAACAGGAAAACATTCTTCATGACATGTCTCAGAGCGATTATTAAGTATTTGATTTAGTTTTCCTTTTTCAATTTAATACGAAAACGGAAATTTGAGTAATTTTCACTATTTCCACATAAATCATCTCATAGAGATCGGAAAATTTATCTCCAAACGGTCAATCTTGACACATAGTAATGTATGGAGAGCTAGCTTTTGAATGAACCCTGACCACAAGCCGTAGCGTAATTTACCTCCTTTTGGAGAATATTTCTGGAAGGATATTAGGAAGGAAGGAAGGGAAATAAAAAGAATATTTGATTATAAAAAGACATATTTTTGGCATTTAATAAAGACACAATTGATTTTAATCTTCCGACATCGCGAAAGCTTCTTTACAATCAGATTATTAAATCCTTTTTTCAACAAAATTATTTATTTGCCGAGATTTGTGGCAACGTTTAAAAGGCATAAATTTATCGCTCTGAGCCGATTTTCCACGCGTTACACGTTTCAATTAAAGGTTTTTCGTACATGCCCGCCACTTAGCCCTGTTTACTTATTTTAAATCCGCGTCATTTTCGCTTTGAAAAATTGTTCAGCGATTTCTTGATGTAAATGTTGATATCGTTAAAGCTCGTTTAAATGCCTTGGTCATGTCGAAGCCTAAACATGACTCCATTATATGGAATCCTTTTCAAAAAATTCATGTTCACAATATTGAAATTAATCAAAGTAAAATTTTGAGGTATTTATATTATACGATAACTGGTGCTTACCGTAATGCTTTATATGCTGCGTTTTCCAGGCATGTGTTCAGTGTTAAAAGAGCTTACAGAACAGAAGGAATTATATATCCTGTTACCTTTCTTCAATAATATGTTCAATAACAAAATCAATTATATTCCTGTTTTTAATGAGATCAGGTTTCATAATCCTCAGTATGAGTACTCAGCTAAGTTTATGAGTTTATTTGCTAAAAGAATGTTCGGTATTAATAATAATTTAGTTACTGTGCCATTAATAATTTTTATATACTTTACAACAAATGTCGTGGTATTGTTGATGATAGTATTTTTAAAAATAATATTTTTTTTAAATAATGCAAATATTTTGCATGCCATCTTGAAAGCTATTACTGGGGTTGTGTACTGCAGTTAACGCTGTATTAAATAAAAAAATATATAATTAATAATTAGAATTAGAATTTTGATTTCTAAAATCTATAGTTTGAGTATAAATCAATTGATTTGTAAAATAAATATTCAAAGTTATATTCCTTTTTTCCGCATTTGAAGAAAAGTATTCGTATTTGATACTCAAAATCGAAGTAATTTTATAGTAATTATTTACGGTATTAATGCACGTCACTTGAGCGTCTGAACATAAAATTAAGTAATAAGGCAACCATACATTCATTTAGTGTACTGCAGTTAGTTTTGCGCGAAATATAGATATTGAAATCATAGAAATTTTGTGTGGATACCCCCACTTGAGCGTCTGAACTGTTTTAGTAAAATATATAGACAAACTATGAAGTTAAAATCATCATAAAACGGTGTAAACTTGTAAAACATTAACTCCCATCCACCATCCATAAAATTGCAAAATATTTCCTTCCATCTGTCCACCTACAGTAATTGCTCTCCTAATATCCACCTACATATGCGAGCCATGCATCTGACCTATTCAGTATTATTAGTTCTTATAAGACACACTATCAAAAGGTACGTAGTATACTATCCTCTAAGACAATGCAATAAATTTACACTCTGCTAGACCCCATAACAAAATTTAGCTATCCAATAAAAAGTGAATCTAACTATATTTTGAATACAAAAACATTAAATTAATAATTAGCTCAAATCGACAGGGGTTATAAAGAAATAAAATTTAATTATCAATGTATATTTTCCGAATTATTGAAATTTTGATAATTTTACAATAATCCAGTCAAATTGGCGATATTTTATTAATTTTGTGCAACATTCTAAAAATCGACATGCTTATCGCCAAATGTATCGCCCGTGATGCAAACGGATAGGAAAACATATCCTATTGAAGCACAGTTATTGAGTCCCTCCGTTTAGTAATCTATTTGGATTCCAATCTATTCCTAAAAATAGTCGCTAAATTCGTGTCCAAAGTGGCCAATTTTTTGCCAAGCATTTCACGCAAATAGAGAAACAGATAGACTTGTGTCTTTATAGAACTTTTTTATTGGTTTTCTCGTAAACCTCAGCGGATTAACCGGATTATGAACCGAATTCAAACTAATTTTGTTTCATTATCTTTACTAATCCACTTGGAAAAGTTTCTGTCTAACCGAGTGTTTTATTCATATTTCTTATTTTCACTCGAGAATGTCTTAACTGTAAAAGATAGATATAAATGGTAGGCGCAAAAATATGCTATGGAACATTTTGCTTCTAAATCTAAATTTTCTTTAAAAAATCACTTACAGTTTTCAAGTAATCGTCTTATCAACTTGAAGATGAATGAATATTTTCCGTTTTTGAAGTTTGTAGTGCTTATAACTCAAAACCTAAGAGTGAATAAAGCTAGCTATGAATAAAAAGCAAGAGTTTTTAGCTCTTTGAATGCCCTACAAGTGTATGTAATTAGATTTTGGATAGAGAGCTATTTGTTGCGAATTCAATTTCATTTTTATTACTTTCGCTAGAAATATCTTCGAAACTATAAAAGATAGATATAAATTGAAAGCAATAGAAATATATATAAAGAAATTTAGTTTCTAAATCAATATTTAAAAATAAACACTTTTATTTTTCGAGTAATCATATTGTTGAGATGAAGAAGATTGAAAATTTTCTGTTTTCCAATATTATAACGATTAAATCTCATAATCTAATAATAATAGCTTTGAACAACAAGCAAGAATTCGTATCTCTTTGAAAGCCCTATAAATGTATATAATTGGTTTTGTATCAGTCTCTTAATTTTCGAAGTATGGTGGCTATAATTTCGATATTTTAGTAATATAACCTGGATTTTCCAATGAATGGGAAATCTGTAGAATCTAAAATGTTACAAATGTTGCGACTCAAAGTGTTTGTTTACTCCTAAGTGAAATATTGGTGCACAAGCACGAAATATTTTGTTTTGTTTTTAAAAATTAGGGCGTTAAATGAACTGGTTTATGAAATGGTCATACTTAATGATTGATGAGGCTTGAGCAGATTAGATGGAAATATTGTTTAATGGAAATTGCGAGATACATTGTTTTGTTTAAAATAAATTAGGAATGTAAATGAACTTGAATTTAAAAGAACTTGGTTATTCTAAAGATGTATAATAATTGTCGAAGTTTAAACAGAATAGATCAAAATATAGGTATTCAAGTACGTATTTATGTGCCACAAGTTTAATTTATCGATTAACTTGAATCGAAAATCTAATCAGGAATATTGTATAAGTTCAATTTATATACCGTCAACCAAGTTAGTAAAATGATGGAAAATTTTCACAAAGTCTACTGTCAGAGTAACCAGATGAAATCGGGGCGAAAACTAAACAAGAAAGATCAATCATGCTTAAAGCATTGATTATGAAACACTTTCCAACTTCAATGCAAATTTATTTAAACGTGGCTACATTACAATATATTCCTCGGTAATATTTTAAAACTTATCACAATACTACATTAATTTATTATATTTGAAAACTTAAACCTTCATCGAAAAAAATGAACTTCATTCAAATGATGGCATTGAAATATAAATTGCCTGGTTTAAACATCTCTAAAATGTGATACATTTCTAGGTAATAATTTTAGAATTATCATAATACTACGATAATTTATTATATTTGAAAACTTCATCGAAAACAACTGAAATTCATTCAAATGACGTCATAGAAAAAACAAAACGCCTGGCTATCTCTATAAAAGCAGCATTTCATTCATAAATAATTTCCCATTCATGTCATTCATCACAATACTATATATATATATATATATATATATATATATATATATATAATAATTTATTTTATTTAAAAATTAAGACCATGGAGCTACAAGTAATTAAACTCTATGCGTAAAACTTCATCGAAAAAAATCGTCCTTCTGTTTGTAAAATCAATGAATATTTCATTCATATCAGCTACGCAGACTCCATGGACTAAAAGATTTTGTGTTAAAGAAATACAGCAATTCTAATAAAACTAATTCTACATATTTTGCTGTTCACATTTTACATAGGTGAAAAATAGGCTTCGTTGTAGAAATAATCAAATTTGGATGAGCATTTAAACTCAAATATATTGTAATTGCGTTGTTTCAGTATGTAGATGCACAGAATTTAAGCGAAAATAAAGTGGTTTTAGGACGGATACAACACTCAATATGAATTAAAAAGAACTTTAAAAATCACGATTTTGAGACAAGATGGATGCCATATATCATTTTGAAGTGGGTCACGTAATCTTTTCATATCATGGTCACGTGATCGCTTCGTATAAGATGTGTTATTATTATTTTAATTTTTATTTAAATAACTACTGAATATATTTCGCTGATTTTTTTTTATAAGTTTTATGGAACAATTTGAATATTACCTAAAATTTTCGAAGCAATTTGTGAATTTTAAATCCGCTTAAAAAATGTTTGAAAAATTAGGTCCCATAGGGCTCAGTGTATTTCATTTTTTCAACCCGGGTTCAATCCAAAACTATTTGGGTGATATTATTCAGTTATATTCCCATAGGTCCTACAGACCGTCTGAACAACATACTAAAATTTCATTTTGATTAAGTCATTTTTACGGCAGTTATCGTGCTAACGGACAGACAGACAGAATGAATGAACAAAGTCATAAACACTTTTCAACTTTGTTGTAAAGTGTAAAAAAGCTAACTAGCTACAAAGAGTTAGCAAGTCAATTGTTTCGCTTTGAAAGATTATAAACGAAACAAATGAGTCTGAAAAATATCGAATAAACTTATTGAACTTTTCTGGAGTTTCATTGTACAAAATTTTATTAACGTACAACCTTATCGGCTCCATCCACCTGGAACCACGGGCGATTATTTTTAATAGAGCACTAATTAGAAATAAAGTTTTATCAAACTCAGATTGGCCTTCCTAAAGTGATGCTTTCAGAAACAGTTTTACATTAAAGTCATTCAGGGAAGGAGCTAAGCTCGCTTTGCCCAAATTACATCTTCATAGAAAACTATTCGGGATAAATATAATTTACCAGAAGTTTAGAACACTGGCAGCAGCTAGATATCTTTTCTACCCCACAAATGTTGATAGCCAGGAAATAATTCAGCATATCATTCTGAACACTTACTAGATCTAAAAAATAGAAGGTTGTTGTGTCAACAAAATAAATCAATTGACATTATCTGTAGACTATAATACGGAACACAGACTTTGATCTTTTCAAGTTAAGTAAGAACCCTAATTTTGTTATACGTTTTCTTGACTTTGCAATACTATATTCAGTCTTGCCACACATATTTCAGTGAATCTACTAAACTGATCGTGATCCTCTACTAAACTCTACTTACAACATTTGAAAATCTGCTATGAAATATACCATGTCTTTTTAACCTTATTTTTACCCAAGATTTCTTTTTTGAAGGAAATCGGCACAATTTTAGCCAAATAAAACAAAATAAGAAATCTGATGTGGGCAGCACATGACTTTCCTTATATAATGCAATGAATTTATTACTTTTACAGTTAAAAGAATCTGATGTGGGCAGCACATGACTTTCCCTTCAGACTTATATTAACGTTCTCTTTATTTTAATTAAATTTATTTCACTTTTAATTCAATTTTCGTTCTCATTCGGTAACCTGGCTTATTTTCAAAGGTGGCGTAGGGAAAGTACGAAAAACTCAAATATCTCGAGAACGGCTAGTCCTAGTGTAATGGGGTTGGTGTTATTCTTTTCGTCTTTAAAAATTACGTATTAAATCAGCATTTAATGGATATATTTGAGTATACCCAGTTCTTTAGTTTAGATTTGGACGATTTTTGCGGGCCATTTTGCAAAAAAAGTCAGGTCATTTTTTTTCGAATCGTACCAAAATCTAATCAGCACCAAAGTAACCGATAAGTGACTCATCTACCGAATTTTGTGAAATTCGGTCTATTAGTTTTTCAGCTACAGTGGATACAAGCTTTTGCGGGCCATTTCACAAAAAAGGCGGGTTCTTTTATTCCGAATCGTACCCAAAACTAATCAGCACCAGCCCCGGCCACAAGTGACTTACCTACAAAATTTTGTGAAATTCGGTCCATTAGTTTTTCAGTTAGAGTGGATACAAAATCTGCACAGACAGACACACAGACAGACACACAGACACACAGACAGACAGACACACACACAGACGTCACGCTAAAAATGGTTTTTTCGTATTCTAGAGGTCTCGAAACGTGTAGATCCGTCGAAAACTCGAGTTGCGATTTTCGGCATGATTCCAATACTTTCCCTATACATTACCATGTATTGCAGGGAAAGTAAAAATGTTATTCTTGTAGTAGATACTTATATCCTTTCCAATATATTGAATTTTTATCAATTAGTGGTCATTTTCATTGATTTAACGTCATTTTTATCCATTTGGCAACATTTAGAAAAGTCGCCAAGTTGGCGACATTCCGCCAATTCCGTCACCAAAATCTCTCCAAGTGTTATGAACGGAGAAATAAGTTATTCTTACAACAGATAAATGACTATTGGCGTTCAAATACAAAAGTATCTTTTCTCGTGAATGGAACGAGTTAGATCCACGAGAATGTTGTTGCCAAATTTATCGCATGATATTACATATGAAAAGTGAACATGTTTCTTAACAGTTCATATCTTTTTTATTTTACTTGATTTTTTGATAAATTTATTTGAAAAATGTGCAATATCTCGAGAACAGTTCATGCTAGCGTTCTACAGTTTGTGTCAATCGTTTTCTAAGAAAAAATTGCATGAGAAATGTCCATTTGCGTAACTTTATTATAGGTTCTGAATTTTTTATGATTTTTTCAACATTTCACTCGAAAATTTAGGTGGGTTTTGAACATTCGATTGTGTTTAAAAACAATAGACTTCCAGTATTCACGGATTGTGATTTTTGTACCAAATTTTATTCGAATCGCTCCATTCGTTCGTGAGATATGGAGCGACAATCGGAGACACATCGGAGAACACATCGGAGACAATATGGAGAACACATCGTCTCCACAGACTCACTGACACACACACACACACACACACACACACACACAGACATCACCTCAAACATGTTCAATTCGTGATCAGGGATGCTTGAAACGTGCTCTCCTGTCGAAAACTCGAATTCTAATTTTCGACCCCCGTCACAATACTTTCCTTATACATTATGTATATAAGGAAAGTAAAAATAATAAAAAACTATGTTAAACAAAATAAATAAATAGATAAATAAATAAATAAATAAATAAATAACGAAAGTGAAAAACAAAATAACCAAATATGGATTTGCCCCGCGTTAACTAGAGCGTCTTGTGACAGCTTTTAACACGACCAAAATAATTTTCCAGTTTATTGCTTACTGCAGAAGAAGGGAATAATCGAAGTAAATGATCTTGTAGAAGTCGACCCATGAAGGTAAAAGTAAGGCATTAAAACTTCATATTAAGAGAACTCCAATATCGTTTGAAACAATAATTCAGGTGGCACTGCGGTAAGATAGGTAGTCGTGCATTGCATTTCTATGGCAAATGGCCTAAAATATTTATTTAAATTATCAATTCTGTAAAAATAAATTATCTCAATTCAAAGTAGAACTGAAACAATAAAGAATATCCCTATGTATTCAAAATTATTTTTACATTTCAATATATTTTTACCTCTATGTATTCTAAACTCTATCCTACAACTATAAAAATATACTGGTTAATTATACTCATAATTAGGGAACCCTTAATTTCAAAATAATCAAAAATATCTATACTAAATACTACGCCTTTCTATCGTGTCAACTAACAATGACAGCTACTTTATTAAAACTAGAGACACCTAGATATAATTCTCAAAATATGGCATTTTCAATCGTTTCATCCATGGGAGTTTTATCTCCTTTTTAACTCCAAGGTACCAGCCTATTTCAATCCGAAGTTTGCTCAATCAGAGGATGACTCGTGTAAGCTCGTTCGACACAAGAAAGACAGAGAAGGAAGGTCACCATATTAACAAAGCGCTTTCTATGAGAACTTGAGAAACTCTGTTCAACAGGGCTCTTATCTAGTAAAGATGTGAAAATGGCAAGTTAGGGTTGCAGTTTAAACGCCCACAAAATGGCTAGCAAGACATCTTTAGAGAATAAGAACTCTTTGAACTATCAGAAAGATTTTAGCTTAATAAGAAGGAAATGATTCGCGTTTTCAAGGAATTCTCAAAATCACCAAACTCAATGTCTGTAAAGTCATTGGCTCTCATAGAACTTCTTCCCAGGAGGGGGGAAACCACTGACGTCAATGGGACAAATTCAAAGATAAGACGTGCAACAACGACTAGCTTAATGCCCAACTTTGTGAGCTTGAACGTATAGGGGAGGGCAAGTGTCCCCTCTTGCAATCTCCTATTGGCGTCCATGTATAAAGCTCTTTCAACTTTTAAACAAACTATGCAAAATTCCAGTGTCATCAAGTAAAAGTGAAATGACTTTTTCTCAAATTAACAGGATTGTAACACAGGCAGGACTGCTTTTTCGTAGGCACCATAAAATTTTGATTTAAAAACTGAAATTAAATTAAGAATTAATATGACGCGTATCCACGCCCCCTTTTAACTACACCCTTTATATCCACTTAAGTTCACGACTATTTCTTCTTAGAGAAAAACATTGTTTATATGTATTACTGATGTATTTTATTACACAAATACACAAAAGATACTAAAAGTATTGAAAATATCAATATAAATTACATAATAAGAATCTTACAATAGAAATTATATAAAAAATCCTCACATGAAAAATACTATAAATACATGATTATTATTTGAACTATATTGGCAAATTAGAATATGTATTTATTTATAAACATAAGGATGCACTAATTTTTCTAATGTTAATTACGAGTCCATTGAACATTTTACACAATAGTATCAATATATTTGGAGTAACTTGCAAAAAAAATATTATATTTGATACAGAAACGAACATTATATAAATTGAAGTGCACATTTAAATTTACAAAATCTCTTCCAGAAAATAAAGAAAAATTATAAAACTTATCAAGAAAATTTAGTTATCAGGTAATATGATGTTTATATTACCTGATAATACTGACTCTAATTTCAATTGCTGCGTCCATATTCCAGCAGCTTTCTTGAAAGAACTTGTACAAGGCGGTGATTATTTTGATATGTGAAATGATATTTTATATAGGATGCGAGTTTAAAAAAATTTACGGTAAATACTAATACAACGCATTTTATCCTAATCGTCGTTGAGTCGCTAAAAGTCATACTTACATAATCCAACCAAAGGAGCGTTTCTAAGCAGGGATTGCTCTCCCATCGTAGCAGTATACTGTAATAGGGCTGCGGTACAAGTTACATATCATATCAGATCATTTTTCGGAGGCGCTCACTACCATGGATTTGATATAAGGCATAGGAGATGAAGTTTCCTTTTTACTTTCTAAAAAACAAATACATTAGAAATTGCAGAACCGGAGCATTACAGAAAAATTTTGCAGACTCCAATAAATCTGGAAGAATCAGTAATATTTCTGATTTACAAAATTTTATCAATCGACAAAACCTTGATTGTCTTGTAAATCAGTAAAACCACAATGTACTGTTGATGAAAGAAATCATTTGTGCCTATCGAGCAGTGGCTGTGCGTGCATTGGCACTGCGGCACTGCGGGAGCGACAGTGCTCTCTCTCCCTCGTAGCATCGCGTGCAGCTTCCTATGTGCGCATGTGCACAACAGTTAAACACCACGCTTCACAGTTCTAGCGGCGTAGTGTTTGACTGTTGTGCGCATGCGGAAGTAGGAAGCTTCATGCCAGGCTGAGAGGAAGAGAGAGCACTGTCGCTCCCGCAGTGCCGCAGTGCCTATGCACACAACGCCACTGCTATCGAGTCGCTACGCATAATAAATAATGTTAGGAACTCATTTTCAATAGTTACACCTAGAGTTAGATATTGTTTAAATAAAATATTATTCATATAAAAGTTTGAATGAAATAATCATGCATACTGACATTTATTCAGGTCATTCAATCTTTCATGACCCTTATTTATTGGTTGCTGCATTCAAATAAAAGCCCAATAGTTCATTTTATAACCTATATATTACACTATGTGGAAAAGTAGCAAGAATTTTAATTACTTGAAACTGGAAAATAGTAGAATTACAATGAAAACCCTACTAGTTTCAAATCTAACACATCTATATAGATTGTTTCTGTAACCTTTATATTAAAACCAAAATCTTCACATTCGGGACTTGGCTGAAAATCAAACCCGAACTATACAAATATTGAATTGAAGAAGACATCTCATGCTTAGAATTTCGTGTAGTGTCTTAATGAGAAACGGCTTATCATCTGGAAAAAGTATTAACATAATCAGAACCGTTTGGTGATCTGTTAATGTTTGCTCTCGTCAGAGTTCAATAAAATTGAATAATATTTCTGTACATTAATGTTTAAGGAAAATTTGCTTCAACTCCCTATTTAACTAAAAAGCTGATGTAGAAGAATATAACATTTTCTACGGTGAAATTAAGTTTAATTAAATTTTCCAACCATATACAAATTTCCTAGAAAAATCCTTAAGCACCCCCAATAACAAGGAAATGCCTAGCAACGTATACTTTAGGTCTATCTATAGGAACGTGAGCATGCCCGTTAGGATAAATTACGGCAACAAAGTGAGGCAGGCGACAACAGCCAATTACATAGTTATAAGAGTTACACCCCTAGTAGATACAAAACAAGCATTTAATTGATGCATTTCAACATCTTTTATTTCAGATTTTGACGATTTTTGCGGACCATTTTGCAAAATACGATAGGTTATTTATATATGAATGAATATTTACAATAAAGGAATGAACGGGAAAATTCAAGTAAAGTATAAGATTGAAGTCAACATTATGAAATGAAAATCCTCTGTCTTTTGATCATGATAATCAGGCTCAAATCATATAAGGATGAAGGTATATATGTAATATTTAAACAACTGCAAATAATCATTGGTATGTAATATTTGCATTCAGTAAATAATGTGTATATAGGTGTCGAAAACCCAGACCACTCGACAGTCTCTAGGGCTTACAGCATCTGTTTGAGTGACCGGGAAAGATGTATATAAAGGTGTATATAGTAGGTGTATATAGGTGTTGTTGCTGAGACCCAGACCGTCCGACACACCAGAAAGGTGTAAGGTAACAGTTTGGACGGCCGGGAAGTGCCACCCAATTTAGACCGGAACCCAGTGGGGGAGGCATCCACAGGGACCGTACCCTCCTTCCCCTACCACCAACCTCTCGGAAGGACTTACGGACCCACATGTTTAACGTGATCGTACTCCGCATGAACACGGCAGCAGTTGTGGCAGCGTGCAAATCCAGCGCGCAAACCACCGGGCTAGCCAACAGCACGCGGTGTTCCCAAGTGGTTACCCACCCAAGTACTAACCGCGCCCGATGCTGCTTAACTTCGGTGATCTAACGAGAACCGGTGTTTTCAGCACGGTAGGGCGTTGGCATGGTGTATATAGGCGTAGAAAAATTGATCTTTTGCAAAAGCAACAAAAGGGGAAATATTAACCTAATTGAATACAACGTTAAATATAAAGTAATAAAAATGTGTAAGCAAAATATCTGCACATAGAAAAAATCAAGTATATTTACGTGAATTTAGCTAGTCCCACAACAGATGAGGTAGAGACCAGGATTACAGATCCACTAGTATTGTGGACATAACGTCCGCAATAGTAGTGAAACCTTCTTAGTCAGTCAAAACAGTATTTTGTTAAGATGAAAATTATTCTTGAGGCTTAAATTGCAAAACCTAATTTAATGAAATGAAATAATAAATAAATTGAAATAATAATAATAATCATTTATTAAATATTGATCTCAATTATAATCAGTTAAATTTTAAGCAATTAGAAGATTAAAATCAATGTTAATGTTACGAGTAAATTAATTATATAATAAGTAGGACACAAATTATGTGCAGCAGACGGATAAATCGCACGATGCATATGATCAATCGTTGGACACGATATGAAATAATTTAATCGTTATATTCAAAAATCTAATGTGGCAGCACATGACTTTCCTTAAATAATGTATGAATTTACTCTTTTTACAATAAAAAAAATAGGTTTTTCTCATTTACATATTTCTCATTTACAATAGGTTTTTCTACTTTTACAGTAAAAGAAATATGTTATTCTTATAGTAGATACTAATATTCTTTCCAAGATATTGAATTTTCGACAATTAGTCGTCATTTTCATTGATTTAGCGTCATTTTTATCCATTTGGCAAGATTTTTGTTAATTTGGCAACATTTCAAAAAGTCGCCAAATTGGCGATATTCTGCCAAATTTGTCGCCAAAATCTCGCCAAGCGTTATGGACGAAGAAATAAGTTATTCTTACAGCAGATAAATGACTATTGTCGTTCAAATAAAAAAGTATTACTCAAAGTATCTTTTTTCATAAATGGAACGAGCTAGATCCACGAGAATGATGTCACCCAATTTATCGCATGATATTACATATGAAAAGTGAACATATTTCTCAATAGGAATTTTTTTTTTCTATTTTATATGACTTTTTGATAATGTTTTTTGAAAAATGTGCAATATCTCGAGAACGGTCCATGTTAGCATTCTAAAATTTATGTCAATCGTTTTCTAATGAAAAATTACATAAGAAATGTTTTTTGCGTAACTTTATTAGTGGTTTTGATTTTTTGATGATTTTTTCAAAATTTCATTCGAAAATTTAGGGGGTTCTGCTTAAAAAAAACAATAGGCTTCCAGTGTTTATGGATTGTGATTTTTGTACCAAATTTGGTTCGAGTCGGTCCATTCGTTCGACAGTTATCGTCTCCACAGACTCACTGACACACACACACATACTTTCACACACACACACACACACACAGACATCCCTTCAAAAATGTTTGATTCGTGATCAGGGATGCTTGAAACGTGCTCTCCCTTCGAAAACTCGAATTCGAATTTTCGACCCCGTCACAATACTTTCCTTATACATTATGTATATAAGAAAAGTAAAAATAGATAAATAAAAATAACCGTATGAAGTCCATAAAGAAATTGTATTTGGACATTTATAGAATAGAAGTAACAATTAAGGAACAATAAAAGTGGTGACATAGAAATGACATATATAAACATTATAACATTCAATTCATTTAAATTTTATTTTGACAATTTTGATTTATCAATCCAGCATTCTTATATATGTCATTTCTATATTATCACCTCTATTGTTCCATAAAATTCTGTTATGTCCAAAATACAATTCTTTTATAGTCGCCCCATGGTTTTATTTTTAGCCGCATATGACCAAGGACGTTGGGATAACAAAAAATTATTTATTATTTTTAGTATATTTTACTAAAACAAAATTGAAAAGTTTTTTATAATATTTTATTTTATACTTTTTAGTCTAGCGATTTTGTAATCAATTTGTCATCAGATATCCAATTGAATCTTTTAAAAATATTTTTTATGAAACTTGTCCTCACTTGGATGTCTGTTTCAACTTCTTTGATGGCATTTTCAAAATACTTCCCTACGTGAAAATAAACAGTTTTTTTTTAAATGTTAAATATTAAAAGTAAAAAAACCAACTTTATTTTAACTATTGTGAATAAACTATGTTTTTAAAAACTTAAATAGATGAAAAATAAACATTTTTTATTTAAAAATGTCAAAAAGTAATCAAAGTTATTTTGAAATTCCAGAAAATAAAGAATAAAAATCTGATGTGGGCAACTCATGACTTTCCTTATATAATGCAATGAATTTATTACTTTTACATGGGAAAAAATAACTTTTTCTTACAGCAGATACTTATATTCTTTCCAAGATATTGAATTTTCGACAATTAGTTGTCATTTTCATTGATTTGGCGTCATTTTATCCATTTGGTGAGATTTATTTAATTTGGCAACATTTCAAACAGTCGCCAAGTTGGCGACATTCCGCCAAATTCGTCACCAGAATCTCGTCAAGCTTTATGGACGGAGAAATAAGTTATTCTTATAGCAGATAAATAACTATTGGCATTCAAATACAAAAGTATTACTCAAAGCATATTTTCTCATGAATGGAACGAGCTAGATCCACGAGAATGATGTCACCAAATTTATCGCATGATATTATATATGAAAGGTCAACACGTTTCTCAACAGTTAATATTTTTTTTAATTTATGGGATTTTTTAATAAATTTATTTGAAAATGTGCAATATCTCAGAACGGTTCATGCTAGTGTTCTAAAATTTATGTCAATCGTTTTCTAAGGAAAAATTACATAAGAAATGTCTATTTGGGTAACTTTATTAAAGGTTTTGATTTTTGATGATTTTTTCAAAATTTCACTCGAAAATGTAGGGGGGGGGGGTGTTCTGAATATTCGATTGCGTATAAAAACAATAGGCTTCCAGTATTCACCGATTGTGATTTTTGTACCAAATTTCATTCGAATCGCTCCATTCGTTCGTGAGATATCGTCTCTATAGACTCACTGACACACACACACATACACATCACCTCAAAAATATTTGATTCGTGATCAGGGATGCTTGAAACGTGCTCTACCGTCGAAAACTCGAATTCGAATTTTCGACCCCGTCACAATACTTTCCTTATACATTATGTATATAAGGAAAGTAATAAAGGATCTATTAAATTAAAGTTACTGGAAATAAACAGAAGTATTTGAATTATTAATTAAGAAAGAGTAAACAAAATATTTTCGAAATTTTAAGCTTTTGCCATAGACTCATTTTTTATGCAATTAAAGGAATTAAATTTGTATGTCCAGTGATATGTGTTTCATTTTTTGCATTTTGTTTCATTATGCAAACTGATAATCATTCTACATTCAATCATTGGTGGCACTTTTTTATTCGGCGCTTTTTATTCGTCAGATACAAATAAAAACTATCAATCACAGGAATGAGAAATTCCATTACAGAACAAGGGCAGATTGTTCAATAATAAGGAGGGTAATTTTCATTTCTGAAATTCAAATGCACGAATGGAAAGTTTCGATTCACCGCATAAATTAGAAAAGCCAACTTCTATTCAGATAAAGACTTACTAACACTTGTTTGTGAAAAGGTAGATCATCCGGAAGTAAAAGGGGAGGATTCCGTTTTCCTATATTTGTTATTTTAAGGGAACTGCACACTGAAAAATTCAATTTGCTGAAGGAATAAACAAGAAAGATCAATCATCCATAAACAAAGATTACGAAACACTTTTCAACTGAAATGCAATTTTATTTAAACATATCTAAATTGCGATACATTCAGCGGTGATATTTTTTAAATTATCATAGTACTACAGTAATACTTGAAAACTTACACCTTAATCGAAATATAAATCGTCTGCTTCTCTATGTAAAATCAATTAATATTTCATTCATATCACTTATATTACAGATTCCAGAGCTACATAATTTCCGTGAAAAAAGTTCAGCAGTTGTTATACAACTCACCTTACAATTGCTTGATTTGTTTACATTCAGCAGAAGTTAAAATTAGGCTTCGTTGTAGAAATAATCAAAGTTTAGTATTCATTTAAAATAAAATATATTGTAATTGCGCCAGCAAGGAATTTAGATACACAGATAATACGCAAAAATAAAGCGGTTTTATGACGGATGCAACACTAAATATAAATTTAAAGAATCCTTAAATATCACGAACTTTACACACGGAATAAAAATGGATGCCATACTTTATTTTGAAATGTGTCACATGATCTTTTCATATAACATGGGTGTAATTATCATTTCAATTTCTATTTAAAAAACTACCTAACATATTTTGCTGAAAACTTTTTTCCACATTTTACATGATAATTTGAATATTTCGTAACATTTTTGAATCAATATGTGAATCTTAACTTCGCTTAAAAAATTAGGTCCAATAAGGTTCAATGTATTTCAATTTTTCAACCCAAGCTAACTCCGAAATTAAGTGAGTGATATTATTCATTTTTATTTTCATATGCTCTACAGATCGTCTCAACAACATGCTAAAATTTAATTTTCATAAAGTCATTTTTAGGGCAGTTATAGTTCGAAACGGACAGACAGAGAAGATAGAATGACCAGTCATAAACACTTTTCAACTAGGTTGGAAAGTGTTAAAAACGCTCTCAT